>VXBZ01003299.1:12495-97011 GCA_013399135.1 Heliornis fulica
GAGCTGTTTTGTACTTTTCATTATCTGACCCTGGTTTCTGTGTGTTTATGTAGTGTAGTACAATAAATTAGAGAGTTTTCTTGCTTTTCTTCTGTGTTGAGTCTGTTTTGCCTATGACAGTAATTGCAGAATGATCTCTCCCTGTCCTTGCCTCTACTCCAAAGCCTCTCAACATGTATTTTCTCCCATGTCCAGCTAAGAGGGGAGTGAAAGAACAACTCTGGTGGGAGTCTGGCCTCCAGCCAGGCTGAAACCACCACACTCATGCACTATGCATCCCTCAGGATCCCTTCACAACACCCCTTAGTATAAACTTAGGATCAGCCTTTGGATCAATACATTTATTACAGCTGATCCCATTAATATTTATTTCTCATTCAGCCTCAGTTACAATCTGGCCCAAGTGTTTGTGGTCATGGTTTGCAGAAGGCTTAGGCCAGCTTTCAAATTCAGCCCTCACCATGAACAAAGGATTTGGCATTCATCATTACTGGTGGCAGGAGAAAGAGATGATGCATCACAGAACCATCCTTATTCTCTGTTGAAAACTGTTGACTACAGCATGCCTGTAAAGTGCATTGACAGTGCTGAAGGTCTCAGCCAAGCCATTCCCCAGACCCAGGAGTAACCTGTAACCAAAGACAAAGCTACCTTAAGAGAATCATGGAGATGTTAGACAAATACCTTTGACTGCTTCTGAAAAGCCTGATGGAAATATTGGTGGGAAAATGAGGCCATGGGGAACCACTTGTTTTCCAGGCAATCACATACAAGAAAAAACATCACCATAAAGCTATTTTGGATGCTTGGATGAAATGAGAAATAAGTTACAACAGCGGGACATACCATCAAACAAGAGGCCAAAAAATAGCACAAGAATTTTGTCACTTCTCATGCCGAGAAAACAAGCTGAACTTAACCTCTTGGTGTGTTTAAATCACAGTGTTTCCACACAGAGGCAAGGATTAACTGTTCCCTTGCAGATCCTCAGTACAGCAAGCACGTAATCATTCCACTGCCTCATATTAAAGATCTTATCTCTTCTATAGCTGAGGGTCAGAAGTTTAGTGAAATTAACTTGCCAGAATATTGTTCTTGTATTTATGGGCAAAGCCATTGTGCTTAAGCTCCAGATGTAACTGCTGGAGGACATAGCTGGAGTCACATCTAAGAAGGCTTCTCCTTTCCTACCCTGTCTGCAGGACAAGAGGGGAATACAGGAAGGTTGAGCACACCCTTTGTCCTGGATATTGCAGTGTTACAGTCATAAATCAAACCTTTTCTTGAAGCTGGATCTATTATTCCCATTATAAACAGTGAATCCAATGCTGTAGGAACTGGAGCTCTTTAAATGACACTTTTTGAATGAATAGTTGCTCGGTATATTAAGCCCATTGCAGCAGCCCAGACCCATGCATAACTGAGCATATCCAGGAGCAGAGGATTCAGGGTCACAAATACTTCCATGATATCAAGGATTTGCATCCAAAAATGTATTTAATGTTGTCTACAGAGGTGAGCATTCATGGGTACAGTAGTGCCCATCTGTGGCAAATCAATGGCCCAAATTTACACATATCCTGAACTTGTTGAGGCAGTAGAAATGTTGATGTAAGGCAGAGCAAATATTATTTTTTTCATTTACTTTTGTGACAAGGAATTATAAGATGAAAATATCAACTTTTCAAAGTTGTTATTTTCATCAGGCCTGCCATTTTCTTGACTTATAAAGGAATTTGAGTCATCATGGGCAAAATTATCCCTTCACTAAAGACTTTTTAAAGTTAAGGAACAAAATGCACTATTTCTGTCTGGTTGAGAATAAGATGAGGAAAATGGACCTTTTAAGATATTTGTAAGGCTTTCTGGAGGTGATTAGAAATATCAGTTCAAGAGATGTGATTCTCCTTCTCTACTCCACTATCATGAGACCCCATCTTGAATCACAGAATCATAGAATTGTGGGGGTTGGAAGGGACCTCAGGAGATCATCGAGTCCAACCCCAGTGCCAAAGCAGGTTCCCTAGAGCAGGTAAAATGCTATATCCAGCTCTGGGGCCCACAACATAATATGGACATGGAGCATTAAGAGGGCTTCATGAGGGCTATGAAGATGATCAGAAGTCTGGAGCACCTCTCCTACAAGACAGGCTGAGCATGTTGGGATTGTTCAAACTGGAGAAAAGAAGTCTTCAGGAAGACCTTATTGCACCCTTCTAAAGGGGCTTACAGGAAAGACAGAGAGGGTAGGGATAGGATAAGGGGGAGTGGGTTTAAAGTAAAAGAGAGTAGATTCACATTATGTATTAGAAAGAAATTCTTCCCTTTGAGAGTGGTGAGGCACTGGCACAGGTTGCCCAGAGAAGCTGTGTATTTCCCCTCCCTGTCAGTGTTCAAGGACAGGTTGGATAGGTCTTTGTGCAACCTGTGAAGGTCATTAATTTAGAGGTAAAGTGAATCTCTGAGATTCCTCCCGATTTAATAGCTGCTCATTCAGATGCTACAGACCTGCAGGTAAGTGAAAAGCAAGTGAAATCTTTCTCTCCTTACCTTGTTTCAGCAGCTAGAAAAATAATGGAGAGACATGGGAACAGAAATCCATAAATGCTTGGAATTAGAACCAAGTACTGTCGCATCAAAGGCCATTCCTTTTAATTCACCAGTTCCCAGAGGATTATTCCAACTGCTGTGTGTGCTGTAAAGCTTCTCTTTGTGCAAATGATTCAGCCCAAGAGGACATTTTAGATGACATGTATTATTTACATTTTTATATCCCTTTGGAGATTTCTTCCCTTTCCACTGTGCCCCAACATCTTTTTTTGAAAAAAAAATTCTGCCCCAGCTTTTTCACTGTGCTGCCTCATCATGACTGTGAGAGACAGAACTAAGGATTATATACCACACCAGTGTTTTGAGCAGGCCAAGAGAAGGAAAATAATAATAATTAAAAAAACTCATCTCTTGAAATTTTAGTTGTAACTGGATGTGCTAAAGTCTTCTCAGCATTTGTCAGAGAAGCAGCTTGTGTTTTCATGCAGAATTTTTTCCCAAAGGGTTTTGTAGTAAAGATGATTTAGTGGGCAAGCACTTCCCTTATTCAATCACAATGAAATAACATTTTCTGGACAGAGAGTTTTTATGAAAATATAAAACCACTATGTTCACAGAATGAGAATGATAGGAGTTGGGAGGGAGCTCAAAAGATCATGTAGCCCAACCCCTCCAGCCTGAGAAGGATCACCTAGATTAAATCACACAGGACTGTTCCTAGTCTGCAGCTAGTTTGCCTTTTTTTGTTTGTCATGCATCTCACAATTCCTTTTGCTTTCCCACTGGTATGGATATCAGTGTTAAGTTTAGCTTGGAGGTGGGCTGTTGAGAGGCATAAGAGATGCAGATGAGGAAGAACATAGAGTTACCTAGGAGTGACTCCCAATTACAACTGAATGCAAATATTTTTCCCACTCTATGAAACATGTCAAAAGCCTATCTCTAAATCTTCCAGCCCTTTGCAAGGGTAACATGTGAATTTCATCATTTTTGAGTGGAAAATAAAACCATCTCATCCTCTTTACTTCGTAAGTGGAGATGTCACAGAATCATAGAATGGCAGGGGCAGGAAAGGACCTCTGGAGATTATCTAGTCAGGATCATCTGAGTATCTAGAGAAGGATCATCTAGAGCAGCTTGCATAGGATCATGCCCAATAAGGTTTTGAATATCTCCAGAGAAGGAGACTCCACAACCTCTCTGGGTAGCTTGTTCCAATGCTCTGTCACCCTCAAAGTGAAAAAGTTTTTCCTCATGTTCAGATAGAACTTTCTGTGTTCCAGTTTGTGCCTGTTACCCCTTGTCCCATCACTGGACACCTTTGAAACGAGTTTGGCCCCATCCTTTAGATATTTACAAACATTAATCTGATCCCCTCTCAGACGTCTCTTCTCCAAAATAAATAGACCCAGATATCTCAACATTTAGTCATACAAAAGATGCTCCTCCATCATTCCCTCATCATTCTCTGATGGATTTTTTTTTCCCAGTAGTTTCTTGTTTTTCTTGAACTAGGGAGCCCAGCACTGGAAACAGGACTTCATATGAGGAAGCAAGGCAGAGTGGAGGGGGAAAATGTCCCTCAAGCTGCTGGACATCCTCTTTCTTAATGTACCTCAGGATACCTTTGGCCTTCTTGTCTGTGAGGGCACATTCCTGGCTCATGGAAAGGCTGTTGTCCACCAGGACTCCTAGGTCTTTCTCTACAGAGCTGCTTCCCAGAATACCAACCCCTAACCTGTCCTGAGGCCTGGAGTTATTCCTCCCTAGGTACAGGACCCTACCCTTGCACTTACTGGATATTACATTTTTCCTCTTTGCCCAATTCTCTAGTCTTTCAAGACCATCAGTATTTGGAATATTGTCCACACCTACCAATATTCTATCACCATCAAACTTGTTGAAGGCAAACTTTATCCCCTCAGCCAGGTCATTGATGAATACATTGAACAAGACTGACCCCAGTACTGACCCCTGGGGCACACCACTAGCTATACATCTCCATCTAGACTCTGACACTTATCACAAACCTCTGGTGTCGGCTCTGCCATTCAACTGGTCCTCAATCAATGTCCACTCATCTAACCCATACCTCTAAGCTTGCCCATGAGGACGTTACTTTAGACAGTGTCTGTTTTAGTAAAGACAAGGTAGAAAATATCCACTGCTCTACCCTCATCCACCCAACTAATTATGACTGCATAGAAGGCATTAGATTGGTCAGTCATGATTTCTTCTTGGTGAATTCACGTTGTTGCTGCTAATAACTTTCATCTCCACTGCATGCTTAGAGATGATCTCCAGGATGAGCTGCTCTATCACCTTTCCAGGGATGGATATCAAGTTGACTTGGCCTTGCTGAAGAGGCAGAAGAAGCAGCATGTAGTTTTTGCCTTGCCCAAAGGCAGGATTTTGATGGAAGAAAACATCCTTCCTTGGGTTATTCTGGAGGACCAAGTTGACCTTTCTTCCTTTACTTTCTTATTTACTCTTTGCTCCTACAGAGTACACATGGCCATCCAAAGAGACACTCAGGCTCTTACATCTTCCATGTGAATATTCCTCAGTACTCCTGAAGAGCAGTTGCTGAGATACTTTGACTCATGGCCAAGTTGAGTTCGACTTGACTTAAACACAGATGTAACTCTCACTGATGGATGAGGTAATTCCACATACTCCACATTTTAATAGGAAGTCCTCAACAAATTACTCAATTAACTATGTTCCTCATCCACTACAGAATAGCAGGCATTATTTCTAAAATAGTCCACTTTTCATTTGTTGCTATCTGAAGTGATCATTCTTTCCACAACCACACTCATTTTCAGCCAAGCTGTGTATCTGAGAATGATATATAAAGACTAGACATTTTCAATGATAAATTGCAAATCTGCAGCCCATTCTAGACAAAGACAATAAGATGCTTTGCTAAGTTCCATTCCTAGTTAATTGGTTTTGCCCATCCTTCAGTGGCAGATGTAAAGATGTTCATGGATAGATTACCACTCATGAACTTTGTTACCCCTGAAGTGCATGCTATGACAGCAAGAGAGAAAAGTTTCAATTTTCAGTTCCAAAAGAAAGGGGAAAAGAAAGAGATGGAGAATTTATTGGAGACATTTGGCATTTTTCCCAAGAACAAGTCAGGTAGGTATTCCAGAGCCAAGGACATACTCCAGTGGGGAAAGCTTGGCTCCTTGACATCAATAGGACATACATTTTAAGTCTGCAGGTCAGAATTGACAGTCAACATAGACTGTCCCAATAGACCAGCAACTGGTGAGGCAGCATGTGCATGTGTCTGATAGCCCACAGCATAAAAGATTGTTTGTGGTTACATTGGCACTTTTGTAAAAAGACTAGTTTTCTTGCTGTTTGGAACAAAGCCAAATAAAAGAAAATATTTCAAGTCACTCAGAGCTTTGAGCTGTGGAAGTATTTCAATGAAGCTTTTTATCTTTTTGTAAAATAAAGGAAGTATAGAAATCGGAGTCTGTTTCAAATATGTGCTTCGTACAGGGAAAAATTAGAAAACCATTATCCTGCCTTTTCAGTTCCCTCTGCTATTTTTTTTTCCATTGAAACTTCAAACACCCTTCAGGGTCTATACTCATTCATAAACTCAGGAAATTGCCACTAATTTAAAAAGCAAACTTAACAAGGAAATGTAAGAGGAACATTCGCACACTTGATAACCCAGTATGTCTGAGTCTATTCTATCTACCAGGGGACTATTCTCACTTACCAGTAATTGAGGGAATTGCAATCCAACACAGAAGATTTGGAAAGTATGACTTGGAAGCTATCCATCCTGGCATAGGATGGAAACACACATCCCCAGTGCTGTCTACTGAGATGTACCACTGCAGTTTTGATACCACAGCCTCATACGAAGGCATTGATAGACAGTGCAATAATAGCACTTTGAAAATGATAAGTGGCACATTAAACTCTGCTCCAGTTCCTTAGCTTCCAGTGATAACAAGCATTCACCAACAAATATGAGTTACAAAGATGCAGCACATGTGCCAGGAAATTATAGACAGAAAAATCAATCTCCTCAAATGATGTGAATGCAGCGCTAACACGAGCTCTGAAAGTCAGAACTTCTGGTTTTGTGCCTGAAATGTCCTGGCAGAAGATAAAGATCTTATCATTTGCTGAAATGAGAAGTGCAACTTTTTAAGAACATATTTTTGAACCCTTGGAATAAATGCCAGCATTCATTTTTGAATGAAGGAATTCAGTATTCACTTTTCTGCATCTGAAAACTTACAGACGAGAAAGATATTGTGTGTTAAAGCAGATGCCATAATCTGCTGGTTTGTGACTGGTAAATTCAGCATTTCCCTTATTGGTAATGTTTGTAGAGCCTATATGTAATGAAAGAGGAATAAAAGAAAATTTTCAAGCCCTCCTGGACTCCACTGAATGGCTCAGTAAACTACTTCTGAATTTATAATTTGCTGTTGCTTTTTAAAATGCCCTACACTAGAGAAGGAGACAGACACAGAGGGACAGTTAGCAAGTGGAATAAGTTATTGGGGAAGATGATTGAAGAATCTCATTGTGCTGAAGTTTTCCTGCCATTTCTTTCTATGGAAGGCAGCCTGCCATCTCAGCATTTCTCCGCTTCTTGAAGCGTCTTATCTTCTCAGCCATGTGTTCATATCCTGTGTTAATGAGCATGATATATAATACATTTCACATAGAGCCAATGCAAGCCTGATTTACAAAGGATGGGGTGAAAACCTGCCTTTGTGATGGGATGTGAATCTTAATGTAGCAGGATTTTCTGCAAATGCTATATAGTTGTAAATAATGGTAGGAGAGTAAGAATAGACAAGTCAAGCCACTACCTGAGATGCATTGTAATTGCCTTTTTCAGTACAAACAGCAACACATGTTGCTTCTGGTGAGTTCATCTGGGCAGATATTTAACAAGACATTAGTCACAAGTGGAAACAAGAGAGAGTTGAAGTGGATATAATGATAAACTTTTCCACAGTGAGGAACAGGTTGCCATAACTTGTCAAAGTTTGCATCCTTGGAATCTTTCAAGACCCGAGTGAACAGAGAAAAGGAAAGCCTGGTATGACCTTGTAGTTGATCCTGCTTTGAGCAGGAGGTTGAGCTAATGATCTTGTGGATCCTGTCCAGCTGGAATTAACCTGTGACTCTAACATCATGTATAGACATTAGAGTTTCCCACCTACATTTCATAGTGCAGGAAAAGGTATTTTCAATGAAGAATAGTAGGTTTGATATCTAATATCATACATAGCTCTAAAGTAAGTTTTCAAGACTGGATCTTTGCTACAATTTCTTCATAGTGGCTAGTTCTTATTTACAAATCAAGTTCTCAGTCTCCTTAGGGCTTATTAAAACAGAAATGAAAACAAATGATAGACATTAAAAGCTGAAATGTTCCAGCTTGCTGTGATTCAGTCAACTGCTTCTATGACAAAGTAATGCCTGCATACTCAGTCAACTACCAGGACTTCATTTTTCTGAGCATTGTCCTTAGAAACACACAGGGCAAATTTTTCATCTACGGAAGCCTAGGCTCTTTTATGTAACACTCATCTCTGACTCAGGATAGGATTAACACTTAGAGAGACATAGGGCACTTCTTTCAAGGTCATTGTGATCCAGGATCCCTAAATAAAGACCATGAATATATATGCCTTGATACTGATGTATATTAAGCATCCTCTATGTACCAGTGAAAAGGAAGCAAAAAAAACCCTTTATAAATTAATCAAAGTTCAGTATCCAAACAAATAAACAAACAAACAAACAATCAAAGGTGGCTATGTTTCAGCTGGATTGCTGAAAAACTGCAAGTTAAATTGGTTCCATTCGGGATTCACTTTCCTGCTTTTTCACTAGTATTTTAATGTTTTGCTTCATTTACAGGTTGCTAAAGTACTTCAGAGAAATGTTTTCAGCTAGACACCCACCAAAAAAACCTAAAAAAATTAGCTGTTAGAAAGAAAGAGTCAAATCATTTTTCTTCCACAGGAATTAGGTAGATATTTTCAAAATGTTTCAATGACAAATTTGTACCACAGAGTGCAAATTTATTTACTGACTAAAAGGACTGAATTCAACCCAATTCAAGCAATTTAAAGAACAATTCTGATCCTTTTGAATATCCATATCTCTCTATCAAAAAAAAAAACCCACAAAAAACCCCAAAAAAAACTAGGTAAAAAAAACCTCACAACCAAACAAAACCCCCACAACCTCCATTCAGATATAGTCAGGAAGAGTTTAACCATAAAGGTTTGTTGAAAACTCTGTTGCAAATAGCTTGCCCAGTCATTTTGTTACTAACTGAAAAAGCCTAAATATAAATAATCCAAATTCCATACAATACCTTCAAAACATTGCCTTTGTAGTCACAAAAAGGCTAATCCTATGCAACTCCCTTACACAGGATCAACTTGTGTCTTAGCTTAAGAAGGCAGAAAATTTGATAAAAACAATCTCAAAACTCTTTTGAACTCCTACTGAAATGTGTGAACTTCCTTTCTGCACTCACCAGGAAGGGAATTACTATCATCTGCATGAAAGATGTTTTCAACAAAAAAATGACCAATAGGTAATAAAATTCCATTTTTCCAACATAGGAAAGTCACTAGAGCTTGCTGTATTTTACCATCCCACTCCATCTTTACAGAGTCTTGGATGCAATTATTTATTATTTATTTATTTACATGCACATTAACCTTTTCTTAGGATTTAGGGCAGTTTCATTTAATGGTCTTTCTTGCTACATCATCTGCAGAGCTCTTCACTTGTAAGCACTTGTTAAAGAAACCTTCTCCCACGTGTAACTCAGCAATAACTGTTGGAGAATGAGCTAGTAAATCTTGATGCCTTTTGATAGAAATAGTGCCCTTGTGGGACAAGGAGAATTAAAAAAATAAAAAATACCAACAAAAGAACCCCAGAGAAATATTTTCTTGGTGTTTTTATTAAGAACACCTATAATGGAGTTTGGAAAATGAGGATTTCAGAGGATTGCTACTGTAATGGCTTTTAAGTGATGATAAGCATCTGGGACAAGGAGACAGTCAAGGCAACGATAAACTGCAAGGAAGCCACTGGAGCATTTTCCTAAACCAGCGATTGATAGGGAATTATATGACCTGATATTTAAACACTATTTGTGTTGGCAACTGTAGGTCTGTCTTTGTCCAGAAGACTCAGTAGAATTCCACATGGGGCTCAACAAGATTTCAAAGTTCATCTGATAGAAAATTGTATCCTGATGTACTGGAATAGGACAGGTGGGATGAATAAAAATCTTTTTTTTTTCATTTTCCTGATGTCTTGTTAACCTTCAGTGTTGAAAACATAGAGCTATATACCTTGAACTAAAGATCAAACTGCAGACAAGAGCTGGCAAGAAGACCCAAACAAAAATTCCCTTTGGTTTAAGGGACCCTTTATCTGTGCATCCAGGCAAAATGCAAGTCTTAGGTGTCTGTTACCTGAAAAACAGAATTCCTGGTTAGGTTTGCACACACAACTTGGGAAAGATGGGGAACATCACATCTGTTACAGAAACAAACCATGCAGCTGAGGAGATCCTGAGCTTGGATTTACCAAATGGGAAACAAACCAAGCACAGTTTATATTTCTCACTACAGAAATGCCATGACCTCATAAGTTTATTGGTTTCTGTCACTGGTTTTAAGCAGGAAAGTGCAGTTATGGCAGGTACCTGTCCAAGTATCAGAGCCAGCTGAAGTGCCCTCATTGCACTGGAAAGCATCTCTGGAAACCATGTATTTGATAAGAAGCACAGAGGGAGAGATCAGCTTCAGACAAAAAAAAAGTCATGAGTACTTCTGCTTTTAAAATATTACTTCAGAAAACTATGTGAATGGAGAAAATCTGCCATGTAATTAGACTCTTTCCCATTATCTCTTCTGGACACACCATTTTCAAATCTGCTGACTAAAACAACTAGACATGGAGACAGTCTGGGTTATAGCAGAAAGCAAAACTGAGTAAATTTCTCTAAAAAGTCTGTTTCCTTCCTGCTTTAATGAATCCACCCAGACAATAATGCTCTACATCTGGAACACTGGCAGATTGGATAATACCATTATGTATTATCGTGCAGATCTGCTTCTTAATAAAAGTGCAAAAACTTACTCCTTGAGAGAACTATCTTTGATGATTTCTAATCAGAGCATTTTTCTAGAAGTGTTGGACAATTCAAGGCCAAACTTTCTTTTTATCTAACACCCTGTTTATTCTTCAATCTTCTGAACTCATCCTGATAATACATAGCTACTGAAATGAACAACTGGAGTTGGTTATAGAGAAACAAGAAGGCAGGGTTGGACTAACTTCTTTGACATTTAAGGAACTTCAGCTTGTCTTCTTATCACCTAGTCATTCCTTTTTGAGTGCATAAAGAGGAAAAGATGCATAAGTTAATTGATTCAAGTGTCATATTTGAAGTGCCTATGTAAGGATGCTCCAAAGTCCATTGGTGAGGTTCACAAGCTCTCGGGAGACTATCAAAGAACTTTGGAGTCACCAGCTTTGGTCCCAGTGACTGTATTGAAGCCCATACAAGTCATCTGCCAAAAGCCTCAGAACTGAGATTACAGAACCACTGTGAAACACCAAGTTATCCAGAAGTCCTGCTCCCAGGACCTCTGGACAGGCCCAGGATCTTATCCAACTCCCTGGGCTCTGATCTTTAAATCCAGTCAAGAAGCTTCCAATTGCTCTGGAAAATGTCAGCTAGTTGCATTTGTATTTACAACTCACTTGTCTTTGAATGCTTGGAGGAAATATTTCTGTCAGTTTTGGTTTTTTTTCATATCAATATTTAGATCTCAGTTGATCGGGGATGAGGTGGCTTAATTCAGGGTGAGTAATTATACCAGAAACTTCGGACATGAAAAAATAATGAAAGGAGAAACTTATTAATTTATTTGTTCTTTACATGGAGGTAGAAGAAAAATCCTACATGCTTTAATAAGAAAAAAAGTCCTGTTTAAAGCTTGTACTCATGTTGTGAGGGTAATGTGTTAATCAAGGGCAATGGTAATTCAACACTGAATGGACAGTTTCATTCCTCATTTCTCTGCAGCACCTTTTACTGAGTACTCACTAATGGATCCCATTCTCACATATGTTGTCCTCTCCATCATATGTTTGTGCACAACATGGCAAAGAAAAAGACAGAGAATTGGGACACATCTTCCCTCTAGCCCACAGCTGATAGAGCCCAGGAGCTCTATTCATCTCCCTAGCTCCAGCTGGTCTGTTGAACTCCATTTTTTTGATGAGGAGTTATTTAATAAGATTTTTTTAATTGGTTTTCTCTAGGTTTTGCATGGAACAAATTAAACCCATAATGTGTGCAGATAAATGTACTGCTACCCCAGGGCTGGTATATCACACAATGAGATGCTCTTTATTAAACCAATTTTTCTTTTTAAATCACCTTCCTCAAAAGAGAAATAGGAGAGAAGGAGGATGCTCTCATAGCTCATAAGCTAGCTTGGAGACATGCTCCCTGCTCTATGCTACTGTCCATGGTGGATAAATATAAATGCACATGAGTACAAGGGGAAGCACTTTTTTCTTTGCCTAAGTTCATCTTCAATCAGAGTGTATAAAGATAAAAGTCTTGGAGCAAGGAACATCATCTAGGGCAGTGTATGAAGCTCAATAGTCAAACCCCTCATGCAGAACCCAAGCATGGCTGGGGGCTTAAGTGCCACTATATCTGTATTTCTTAAGGGACAACCAACATTACATCATTTTGATTGAGTCAGAGTAGAGATGTGAGCAAACCCTGGGACATTTGCTTTTCCTGTACTCTTCAGTGAGCTTGAAAACAAGTTGCTCTACTAGCTTCTTTGGACCACCAGAGTCAACAGTTATTTTTTGTGATTCCATTGATAGGCTGGTTCCTAAAATAAGGATCTGATTCTTTTATTGATAAAACATAAGTAGACACTCGTGGGTTTTAAGAGCAATCATCCCTCTTCCAGGAACGAGGCCATTTTATAGGAGCTAGGATTCATTTAACAAAGCAGGGTAAGATTTCTTTGACAGTAATCTTCCCAATGTAGAAAGGATTTCTTTAAACTCAATATGTCAGGGGTTGGTGGTAAAACTGGCAGTTGATTGTTGACTGGGGTAGTAAGCACTGAGAATAAGATAATGCATGAAAATTCCCACAAAAGATGAAAACATATAAGAAAATTACACATTTTTCATGTCTGTGCACAAATGCTTAGCAAACAAGCAGAGACAATGGTCTACTGCATGGTCCCTTCTGCTGCATACTGACAGAGTCTCTGAAATAGCACAGTGATGGTGGCACAGATTGCAGAACTAAGTCCCATTATGGACACTATAAGGTCTCCAGGAAACTCAGGTAGGTGATATCAGAGACCTCCAGAGGTTCCTTCCTAACTCCATGTGTAAGAATTTGTAGTTATTCTTAGGAATTGCTGGTAGCCAATAATATCATTAAAGGCAGGCAATCTGTGGAAGATTGCACTCCTTTTGTACTGAATAAAAAAAAAAAATGTTATTTTGACCTGTGGCTTGATAAGAAAAAATGGTGTGTATATCCAGTTTTGAATGTGACATGCTTGATAGTGTAGGAATTTGCCTACATCCCTGATGGTCATTTGGGCAGGGGGATAGATCCTTGTAGAAAAGTGCTAGAAATACAGACCAGAGTCAAAGCCAGGATGAAGGATTTTCCCTTCCTGCTCAGACCACCTGCTAGAAAGAATTTCTCTCATCCTTTGCTGCATGAAAGAAAGGCACCACTGGAAGAACTTGCTTCAAGCAAGAGTGGATCAAGATTTAGAAATCAAGGAAAGGGTGAAAAAGGAGAAAACCTAGAGAAGCAGGAGACCAAGAGAAACTATTTCCTGATTTTCCCAACTGTGTGTTCTGGTGGGTTGGCTTAGAGAAAGCATGTGAAGGGCAAGAGGAGATGGGAAAAACAATGTCCCTTCACCACTGCATCCTGCTATTTGATTGGTCATCATGTCTGTCTGGCTGGCTATCCAAGGGAAACACCGCCCTGTCAGCAGACCAGCTAAATACCCGACTTGTACTGCACTTATCCTCCAGAGCTCAAAAAGTGTTGTTAGAGATATTTCTAAGCACAGGGAGATGACTGAAGCAGGGCAAAGAAAACATGCACATGAGTTTTTATTGTTATTTTAGGCCTGAAATTTCAGTTGTTTTCTCAAGAGAAAGCAAGGAAAAAAAAAAGAAAAAAGAAAAAAAAAAGAAAGAAATACAACAGGAAAAACAAGTAAAAAAAAAGATAATGAGAGAAGATGAGAGGTCAAGAAAAAAAGGATAAAGAGGTGAAGGGGCACCTAGACAAAACATCCAGGAACAAGAAGAAAGAAGACATGTACTGGCTTTGCTAGTCAATATTACATGGGAAATAGACAGGATCTGCACTACAGGACAGACATGTAGGACACTGTCAGAGAGCAAGTAATTGAGAAAGGGAGAGAAGGGAGACAGAAGAGAGAAGAAGGGAGAAATTAAAGCAGCAGCAAGTGAAAAATAATCGAAGATAAATAAAGTCGACACAAAAAACGACTTTCATTTTCTCTTGCAGGCATTCTAAAGTGAGCCGTATGAGCAGAGACTTTAATTTGCCTTCTTCCCACAGACTCTGCCCTGCTGATTCATTCAACTCGGCAAGGCTACACTGCTCACTAACCTATAGTACCAATTTATATGCTAATCGCCTTCGTTTGTAAATCAAGGCAATCTTCTCCAATACCTGCCCCCACCCTAAATTCAGTGGTGCAAAATACTGTCCATCTCTGTACGCAGGGCTGGGAATTGACAACTCTGAGACACAAAAGACATCAAATCCTTAATAATTGGATAGTTGATGGAGTTCATCCTCGTAGATTAAGTTGCTTTTTTCATTTTTGCCCCTCATCTGCTCAGAAGGAGCCTTTCTAAAGGTTTTAGAATTACTCAAGCCTGGGAAAGAAAAAAAAGCATCCCTCCTCCTTTTCCTCTGTCCTTCAGTGTTCCCTGATGCTCATCATGGGTCTTCCTGGAAGGATGAGGTGGAACAAAGCAGGAGCACTGGCTTATTTCTTAGATTAATTTTCTGCTTTTGAAGGAGTCTATGGATACCTGCATAGGGCAAGTCTGGGAGGAATCTGCCTGTATCCAGACAACAGATTGGAAAACAAATGGCACTATTAAGCTTCTGGGTTTGTTTTTTTCCAGTCTTTTGTGGACTTCTCTGGGCCTCCATAGGGAAAAAAAATAGCCATCCTGAACTTCCCAAGGAAAGATGCCTTTGGAAAAATAAATACTCTGTTTTCTTAAAGAGGTTAGCTTTGTGAGTCTGGGTGTCCTACAACACTGCTACATATTCTGCAGTGGGAAAAACATGCTCTGTTAGTTCAAAAAGAAAGTCTGTCCTCTTCTTGACAAAACTTTAACAACATCTGGATTTCAACAAACTGGTGGAAACAGTTTAAGTTATGTTAAGTATGTAGTTAAGTATGCAAAGTTTGTTACTTAGATTAATTAATACCAGTCCTTAACACTCTAAGACTTGCAGCCAAGCTTTTAGCAATCAATAAAAAAAGAAACCCAGAAGAAAGTTACAGAGCAGTCATGCAGGTTTATTTCCAAAAGAATTATAGAAACATAAAATGGTTTGGGCTGAAAGGGACCTCAAAGATCACCAAGTTCCAACCCTGCTGCCATGGGCAGGGATACCTCTCACTAGACCAGGCTGCTCAAAGCCATCCCTCCCACCCCCCACCTGGCCTTGAACACCTCCAGGGAGAGGGAATACACCACTTCCCTTAATTGTTAAATAAACCAAGAAACTTGATGATTAATTTATAATCTTTCACCTTCAAGCACTTTCCTTATCCATCACTCACACAAATTCACATTTTCTTCACCAATAGCACAATGCAATAGTCTATGAAATGCCTTGCTGAGAATAGACAAATCCTTCTGATAGCAGAACTCATCTCAAGGAAATCAGCTCTTTTATTTAAGGAAGATAATCAATCATAAGGGAAAAGCACTTTTTGGTTGACTACCTGTGCAGCATGATACAACTTTTATTTCCTTTTCTCTTTAGTGGTTCTTATAAAGCATTCAAAAGCCTTCCTGACACTGAATGGGGGTGACCTTCCATGAAATAAATCTATTTGCACTGTCCTGGTCTAGATGGACTGAGACCATCAATGAGGCCAAGCTGTTAAATCACTTTTTTCATTAACAAACAACAGGTGTCAGCCCTGAAATGTCAGCCCTGGAATGCCAACTCTTCCCCAAGTCAGGTGAGAAGAGAGATTATTTAACTGACAGCAATTTCTTCTAGACCTTTGAGATCTTACAGAAAATTCAGGAAAACTGAGAGGATTTTATACCTTGAATGGTTGTCCCAGGCTAGGCATAAAGGGCATCTGTCTAGAAAACAACTAGTCAACATTGAGCCCTTCCCTCTACTACTAGATGCTCTGTGCTCAAGTAAAGCTTCTTTGCCTTTTCTCTGTGCTCTTGTATTTTAAACAGGTTGTCAGTCCTTTGAAGATGATATAATCTCTTATTTCTTATGTAAAAGCAAAACACTTAGGAGAGATGGAAGCCTGTGTTAACTGAGGCCTCAAAGCTTGAGTTACAATATTAATAACAGGTCCAAACATGAGCTAATGCAAAGAAGCTGCCAATTATTTCACACAACAATTGATCAAAGCCAAGAAACTCCTGATATGCATTAAGTGACCCTTTGATTGTCCATTCCCCAAAAACCTTCAGCCCACACAGACCAGGAGATGACAATTTGCCTTTTCAGTTAATTATTTCTCCTGAACACAAACTCCCCTGCATTTCTCTTGCTTCCTGCAGAATGTGCCTCCTTTCTCTCCTGCTTTAAAATCACTCCCAATATTTGCATAACTTTCTTCAGTCATTGTACCACCTCTGGAGAGGTCACTTGTCAAAGTGCTGCCATGAAATGTTGTATTTTAATTTTGAATTTCCATGGCTTTTAAGTTAAAATTTTCCATCAGAAAAAAAAAAAAAAGAAAGGAATAATAATAATAAGAATAATCTTGTATATTTGCTATGTCCTGGTGTCCTGCATAAAGCACAGGTCCATACTACCTGCAGCTGCAGGTCACTTTGCAAACCTGACAGACATGGGAAAATGTGCCCAACAAATTAGGGAAGCCAAAACACAGGAAGATTAAGGGATTTATGCAAAAGTGATGCAGGGAAGCCTGTAAAAAAAGCTAGAAACTGAGTTTCTATCTCAGGATTTTCTGCTCAGTGTTTGCTTCATAGCAAAATTCATGTTATGTCCTGTGGTGCTATCGCCAAACAGGAACCCAAGATCATTTTTCACCACTGTACCCTGAGGTCTGTGGTTTTCATGCCTGTCCTGATCTCTGCAGGAGTCCAACCACTTGCTGGGACTAGAATTAAAAAGTTCATTCACAGCTGGTCACTCATGAGAGGCAAAAAAAGAGCCAAACCCATAGGATCAGGTAAGAAACACAGTTCTGCTTTGTTTTTCCTTTGTTAAAGTTAGACTTATTATCAGTCTGATTGGTTGAAAAATTCAGTTTCCATGTTATAAATAGAAAAAAAAAATCAAACAAAACTCCAGAACCAATTAAAAAATAACAACCTACAAACAAAACTGCAACAAAAAGCCATTGCAGATGTGCAGAACAGACAAAAGCTACTGCAGTTAATTAATTGCTACATCTTGCTTAATTCACATAATCTTTCTGGAGTCTACTGAGCACAATTTTCACATAAATCACTGCTGCTGTCTTACTGCCTTTTTCAGGTCAGTTTGACATTAAATAATAAATGTTATATTTAAGATGTCTCAATGCATTTTAATGGTTTTGTACATTTATGGTTGTTTGTGTGTTTACAGAGTAGTGTATATGCATGTGTGTGTGTGTGTAAATGTATATCTATACTTACAGGTCTGTGTGCATATGCACATGCAAGTGACAGAGATTTAGGGTGAGAGTGCTATGTTTTGTATCACATAGCATTTTGCCCAATAAGCATTGCACAGGACATGGTAGTGGTTCTTAGTTCATACACACCCTTTTATATAAACCACCCCTTCAACAAGTGAAAATTCCAAAGCAGTCCTAGCCCTATCAGAAAAATACCACTGACTCTGCTCAAGACATGTTGATTTTAATAATCAGGCAGGTACTTGCTTTCATTTTTGAAATCTTGATTAATTAACTGAAGCAGTACCTTGGTGGTATCTTGTTTTCTGAGTGATGCTCTAAAGCTTTAAATTGTAACCTCTGAAATAAACATTTAATACTTACCCAGCTGCTGCTGCTAATGGAGCTACAGGGACTTACATGGCAGAAAATGTAATTGTACTGACTTACCTTTTCCTCAAATTTGTTCCTTGACCTAAAGGACTTGAAAGACATGTGGTGGTGAGGCCACAATCATGGTGTGTCTCTGTAGATGCAGAGTCATCTAGCACAAGCCCAGGTGCATCACACTTGCTTTTTGTTTTTTTCTTCTTAACTGAGGTAGAGAAAATGAAATAGTAAACAAAACCACCAAGACCTTTCATAGGATTCCTCCCTGCAGGCTGAGAGTCCTGTTTGTCCTGCTTCCCCCCAAAATACAACATCTCCCCTTCCTTTCCCAATTTAGAAGTTAAAAGCGCTCTTGCAAACTCCATAGGAGCCAAGAGACGTTTCTTTTCAAAGACACAAACAGCTGTGAAGCAGCTGGCAGGTAGGAACCTGATCCAGGGCTATGATCTTGGGACTTTCTTTCTCAAGATGCCACAATTCTCCTGTCTGTCATAGTGGCTGCATGTTCTCTTCAGAAGTCACATTTCTCCTTACTATCATGCCAAAGCCACAGGGTCTCTGTGACTCAGGAGATGAGCAAGTCCTCCCCTCCATGTGCTGGAGCTCCACAGAAAGTTGTTAGAGTGAAGAAAAGCAGTTCAGGTTGCGTGGTTGACTTCTCCTGAGATGAACAATGAAGAGACTCAAAAGTGACTGAAACATGACTACCTTATTCCCCTGAGCCCATTTTTATATTTTTTTTATGTTTGGCATTGCAGTCATAACAGCTACTCAACTTGCTAATGAGCCAGTGTAATGAGTGATGTTCATTACCCAAACATAATACACATAAAATCAGCAGTGAATTTCTATATCGGTGCTATCCAGCATCATGTCCTGAAAAGATTCTTATGTTTTTAAGACCAGGAAGGAATGGTTTTGACCATCCAACATGAAGTCCTGCATGGCTGAAGCTTAGGAATTGTGCTTGTCTTCCAGGCTGTCATGTCTAAGGCTTAGCACGAAATTGGCTTATCCAAGGTGCTGACCAAAGTAAGGGCACTTTCATCTTTATATAAAAGCTTTTGGGAAAGTTATGAATGAAAACTGGTCTGAACAATCAACACTCAGAAAGGTCCTTCACATGGATCCCCTGAGTCCTTACTCAGAAGGTTGTTGAAAGCTGCTTCAAAGGTGTTTTCTAGTTCCTTGAAAGCTTCAAGGCAGATACTTCCCTGGGGAGGCACTGACCTCTTCCTTGGATGAACAAGGTAGAGAAAATAAGAAAGCCCCCCTCCTGCAAAACAACAGTCATCATCTTTTCTTCTTTGTTTAGTTCTTGTCACAACAGGAACTCAGAAACAAACATTCAGCTCAGGCCTACCTCATCTTGGACACCTCAGATAGTTGCACAGCAAGCCCAAGTACTCCCTTCAGCCACAAAATATATAGACTGCAGAAAGAAACTTCTTGCCCCTGTCCCAGATCTTCCAGGAATGGTGTTTTGCTCCATATGGTCTTTTCCTATATGGTCAAGCTAAGGAAAATGCTTTGTATTCTCTTCAGTTTTCAGATTCTTCTCAATATTCCTGTAAAAACATCTTTTCCCAGTTGAGCAACCAAGAAGTGGGATTTACATTTGCAACATGTCATTTATCCACTGCTGCCGTGTTGCCGTGCTTCCTCCTTGTGAGATCATGGTGTAGGTGTATGGGTAGGTAAGTGTTATCTCTGACCAGTGGCTGGAGCACAGGATGATGGGGTCATAGGATAGTTGACATAGGAACCTTAGGAAGCCTATTGCATGATGAACTATCCTGGGACCATCTCTTGAAGCCACACCACCTTATAACCACAGTGCATACCAAAACCACCTGTGCATACACTGATCTCCTACATCTAACACCTATGACAGAGCTGTTATTTACAGTCCCATGAACACAGTGGGACCAAGTGTTCCCTCCTTCTAGCTAACTTTGATGACCCATATCCTGACCCATATCTAAGGCTGTGACTCAAGGTTTGGGATCTCCTGCCCTCCCAGCCCTTCACATCATGAGGTGTGTGGTGGTTACTATTTCTCTTCTGCCTGCTAATGCTATAGGATCATGGTATGGGAGATGTAGGGTGAGAAGTACCCCTATAGAGAGGAAGGAGAAGACATGGGACTCACCATAAGGAACTGCTGATTGAAGAAGGGTTGGATCATGGCTCAGAGATGGGGACACTGAGCTAACAGCCTCTGGGAAGCTCCACACCTGCAATATTTACAGATGTTTCAGGATGTCTGATTGACTTCATCCAGGCCAAGAGAAGTCATTACATCTCAGGATCTATTGGACCCTAATGGCTTTGGATCAAGGTTCTGGAGAACTGCAGCCTTGGATCCTATTTGCCACACCCCCAAGCCTCCTGAAGTCCTGCCTATAAACCTAAAAACTGTCAATTAGGTGATGGAGCAGAGTCAAGGAGACAACTACATGTTTTCTTGCTAGAGAATTTCAGCCATTCAAGGGTAAGAGCCAAGGAAGCAAATATGTTTAATATCAACTCAATTTTGTGTAATCTTTCACGAGTGATATCCTTAAAACCTTGTGCACTGAGCTGTGCTCATGCTCACAGCCTGTCTGGTAATGCAGGAGGTGGCAGGGAAGTCCAGGTGAGGTTGACATTGGTGTAGGTAGAGCAGCATCAGCATCACTCTGCTTCCATTGTCAACTACATTTTAGCACTGCTGCCCTCTACCAGTAACGCTGCTCAATCCATGTTAAATATTGCCCCCCCCTCACATCATCTACTGGGAAGATGGGGTTAAAGTTTGGGATAGAGATACCTGCAGAAAATCAAGCTGTGCTGCACAGGGAAGTGAATCCCTCATGAAAAGTGTATCATAAAGGGGAAGGTATTTTTGGGGGGCATCAAGAGGCTACAAAACTAAAAGCAAAAGATTAATGAGGCAACTTTAGCCCCGCGCTGTGGCTCTTCCAGAGCAGAGAGCCGAGGTGGCAGCTGGAGGATCCAGGAGAGGTGTTTCCCAGCACCCAGGCGCGATGCAAACCAGATGTGGGGCGCGGGCAGGGGCGCTTTTTAAAAAGCAGACATCGCTGGAGTTTACACCTCTTTTATTAGAAATAAGACACATTCATTTTGTGCTCTGAAAACTGTACAGAGGAAAAAAAAAATAAAAATTGACGAACACGGAGAGGAGGGAGGGGGAAGGCATGGCATGGGGCAGGGCAGGGCATGGGAAAACAGAATTAACTGGAGGAGCTGAGCAGAGAAAGTTGAATTTTTAACAGGTATTAAACAAACATTTATCTCTGTAATTACATAACACCGTTAATGTCTTGCAAGTCAGCTGCGTGAATGGGTGGATGGGGAAGGTTAGAGAGAAGAGGGCAGGCTCGTTTGCGCAGGGGAAGGGGGAAAAAAAAATAAGATAAAAGAATTAAAACACAGTAGAAAGATATCTGTATGCTAAAATTCATAATGTGTAATTATAATAATTACAATATCATACAACCCGGCATCTGAGGGAGGCCTTTGTGCTTTCCTGTTTCATAGAATAATCTAAAATTGAACAATATTATCACAGTTTTTATAAGTAATCAGTTTCCCTATTTTTGAACTATTTGAAAATTTCTTTTGAAGTTTTTCTTTCCAACCTTTATATTATACAGTTAATGGCAAGGTAAATGCCACTGTCCATAAATATCAGTTACCCAGGTGGCCGAAAGGAAAGTTGAAGTAGGGATGTTGGCATGTCAAGAAACATCTCTCAGGGGGGGCAGCACAACTGGGGTCAGTGATTGTTCTGCAACATGCATCCATTGTTAACCTTTCACTAAAAATGTCTGGTTTGGCTTTGTTTTTATTTTAAAATGTGACCAAAACACACAGTAATAACTCAGACTCTGATCAAACTTTACTGCTGGTACTCACAACCAGAGTTTTGTCACCACATATCTCCAAAGCTGGGAATTTTGTTCCAAGCATCAGACAGACAGTGCTGGCAATGATTTAAAAACAATACAAAAAAAGCTTGATTGTAATGTCAGTGGTGTATTTTTTGATAAAAATATTGCACAAGATATTTGGGGGTGAAATGAAGGTAACTTACTGTTTGCAAATAGAGATATGTTTAATAAAAAATAATATTTAAAACCATTATTATTTCTTTCATGGTGAAATAAAATGACAGTATTTTATGATGAGTAATGTTCTGCTCTCCTGATCAGCTCCACCTTTTCCTTCTTATAGGACCACAAACCTGCTTGCTGGCTCTGGGCAGTGGGGAGTGAGGAGAAGAGCCAGTGAGGGGGAAATAACCAGAGCCCAAACTTAATAAAACAAAACAAAACATTGCAAGCCAGAGGCAATGGGGCCGTGTGTTCCCACCATTCCCAACTTTCCACGGAGCAACTTGCTTTCCACCTTCAGCAGGTGGCATCCTCACCCCATGCCTGCACAATCCTAGAGCACAGAAAAGCATTTGAAATGACAAGAGCCAAAGAAAAGAAAGGTCTCGGGTTTCAAGTTCTCTTTTTATTGAAGAAAAGAAAAGAAGAAGGAAAAAAATAGATTATTTTGTTTGTTTGTTTGTTTGTTTCCAAGTGGATGTTATTCATGTTGTCAGTTTGTCTCAATGTCCTAAGGCAACATCTCTGTATACCAAATATTTCCAGGTACATTGGTGCATGTGTCTTTCCCTCTTTCTCTGCCTTCCAGGGAGGGGCATCTTGGAATAAATCTGAGTCCAAAAGCAAGGAAAAATAACAGGAAAAAAAAATAACAAACAATGAGGCCAAGAGGACCTTTGCAAGGCCCGTGCTTAGTTTATCTATTTAACAGTCCATGAAACGACCTACATTCTTCTTGTTGGTCTGTTTTTCTAACACCTTTGACCCTCTCCCTGGAGACGGGGCCAGCAGGCTTTGGAGGTGGTGGTCCTTTCCTCCCACGCCCCTTCCACTCCTCAGGGCATGCAGAAGCTCTGCTGTGGAGGGATAAGAGGAGGAAGCCCCACTTTACCTCTCCACCTAAGCCTTGTACGACGTCACCACTTTACCCATCCAGGCCCCACGGGGACCTGCTGCAGGGATGCCACCATACCAGGTCATGGTGTGGCACATAGGAGTGGGAATGTCTTCTTGGCTACCACATGGTGCATCCCGTCTCCTTCCTTCTTGGATGAGCTGGTGAGAGAGAGGTGGGGGCCAAGGATCGGCGAGGGATGCCATAGACCCTCAAGGCTGTGTCTCTCCCAGGGATTGACAGCCAGACCACATCCCAGCAAGGTTCCTTCAGGCATCTTTTTGCGGTCTGTGAACAACCCTGATCTTCTTGGCCCTTTGTGGTGGCTGCTGGGCGTCCTTCCACACCTCCCTGTGGTACAGCAGGAAGGCTCTTGGTGTGAAGCAGCAGCCCCAAAAGCATCTCAGCAGGGTTTGCGCCCTGCAGCCCCTCCCCACCCTCTGCCTCCTCCTCACTCTCTTCCAGGTTCACTTCTTCTCCAGTCCTACCTGGGAAAGCTCGTGTAGTCCCTGAACCTACAGCTACTATACTCTATAAAGTAATATTCCCCCCTCTTGGCAGAGAACAATACAAAAGTTATACCATCTTACCAAAGGTTTCAAAAGAAACCAAACACTTCTCTCACTCGGTTCTGATTTAATTTAATCATTTCTTTAAAACGTGGTTTTGTTTTGTTTGTTTCGTTTGTTTTGTTTTCTTTTTCCGGAAAAAAAAAAAGTCCCTTTTTCCCTTTCTGCTCAGACCTCTGTCTGAAGGTCAATAATGTCTTGTCCCACCAGGGGAATGGTGGCCCCTGTTTTCTCCCACTCGACAGTTTTTAGTTCTAGGGGAGACTGTGCCACAGGTTCGATGTCCTTTTTAACCCATGATGGTGGGGACTGGACTTTCCTGATTCCTTCCCAGGGTCTCTTGTTTGGTGTCTGCTGTTTTTCTTGCTGCAAGAAGAGGAAAATGTGAGAAAGGAGAGAGAGAAAAGAGAAGTTAGTATGCATGCAACAAATAACATTTTTTTCACCTTCTCTTATATCAAAGGCAGTTCTTTCTGTGAAACTCCTGATCAAAAATAAAGTGGGGTTTCAATGAAAATTGCACTTCTGTGTAAACAATTTTCAGAAAGAAAATATAAACTCTTTTTTTATTTTCCTTTTTTTCCTGGCAAATATCTCTTTCACCTAATGCCTAGATACTTCTAGCTATCAGCTGATGTTTTTACCATTTCTATTTCCACTGAAGAATTGAACATGTTTTTGAGAATTTAAGATCTTTTTTCTAGTTCTACACAAAATCCCTACATAGAGATCCAGATTACAATGAGGTTTTTCTGAACATACATTGACTGCATTTTATACAGATGTGAATACATCCCTTATGTAGCACAGCTATTTATGAGCCATTTAATTGCACCAAAGCATCCTAACTATTTTTCTAGTGAACCCATGCTATTTGATGGGCTGGGTCATCAGCTCCAAAACTGAAAGCACTTCCATCAACTCCACACCAAGGCTTCGAGGCTTTATCAACTGCCATTAGCCCAGTCTCCTGCCAGCATCCACCATGGATACCAAACCAGAGAATATTGTTCGATGTTTCTGCTGACATGCAGCAACTCTGGAGACAGTTGAGGCTCTGTAAAATGGGTGTATTCTTCAGTGGCTATTTAAAGGGGAGTCCATGCAAAGATTTTAAATCACTTGTTCCACTAAGCTTCTCCTGTCCACCAAAAGTGATGCTTTTCACAGTTAATTATTCCCACAAAACACTCTAGCACTGAGTGAGAAAAGGTTTCCCTGCATGTGACAGGAGCACATTGCTTTTTTGAGACACTTGCCAAAGGGAGAGCGGTGGCTAGTGGAAAGGGTGGCAGGAAAAGCAGCTGTGTGGAGGATGACAACAAGGAGAGAAGTCTGTGGAGAAGGTGGGGTGACAGACATGCAGGTGACATGCAGCACAGGATGTGTCACAGCTCAATGCTGTCACTAGTGTATTGATTGAGGGGAGAGGAAGCTACGTGTGCACTGCAGTGTCATGACTGCACTCAGTGATGCTGTGGAGATTGCTGTAGCCCCCCTAAACACCCATCTGCCACCTGCCTTAGCCTCTGATTTTGTCCCATCTTAAGAGACTTTTGTAAGCCTGTTGTTTATCCCACCCCCATACTGTAATGCCAACAGTAAAGATGCTGCAGCATTATCCCTACAAGGACTGCTTCATCATATCACACAAGCCATTGCAATTTTGCTTTTCCAAACTTTCAGCCATAATATAAAGTATATTTGAAGTTGCTCCTGCAGCCCTGCTGCTCCTCATGGGGAAAAAACTCTGGGTGAAGCTGTTTGGTGGCTACAGCATGTTAAATGCACAAACCAGTTTTGCTCTTCTCAATGTGAAGTGAAAACATTCTGAGATTATCTGTATTCTTTTAATTCAAAAGGAGAAAAATAACTTTTTAAAAGTCCTTTGAAAAATTTGGGTGGTTTTTTTTAAATCAAGTTATGGAAAATTGTTGTTCAGTAGAATGTAAAACACTTCAGTTCTTGAAATCTGAAAGCTTTTCATTAAACTGTGACACAGAGCTTTTCTTCTGCTTTTGGCATTATTCTTGCTTTATTCCATGATGCAAAACAATGGAGATTAATACTAATATGACAGACAAGGTGATAAAATTGTTGACTTACTCCACTATCTATTTTGGAACTTATCTAAGAACCACTGCAACTAAAAACAGAAACCTTTTTATCCCTGTGTGTCTTAATGAGACAAGTTTGAGACTTCCTGAAGTGCAACTTCTACCTGCAGTGTTTTTGCAGGCCATTAATCTACCACAGAAAGATTCAGCAACAAAGGGCACATAAAGACAAAAGCACATATAGAGCAAGAAATGGAATGAAACAAAGATTTTCCCAAAAAGGGGGAAAAGAAAAAGGCTTGGTCAGAGAAGCTCTTTCAATGAAAAATATTTTGTTTACTCTCACAATTGCTGTAATGCCACAAGTTTTCAAAGTTGCTTATCTCCACAGTTGCATTATTTAACAGAGAGTTGCACAAATGATCTTATGCATGAAGTTCATAAATAATTCCATATTTTCCCTCAAATGAAAGCCCTTCTTTGATGGCTTTATTTATGGCCACCATCAGCATCAGATTCTTCTAGTCCTACCAATATCTGTTTTAATCATCCCCGTGTCTGCCACACTCCTGACCTTCAGTCTCTCCTTCACGCTATGAGGATGCACCCAGATCTGATCATGTAGACTAATCGTGATCAGCAAACCTCAAAACCATTCTTATTATGGGCTGCTTTTGAGCTACTGAGTGAGAGCAGTTGCAAATCCATGCAGAGAACAGAAATTCAGTAGGAAAAAACCCCACAAAAGAACAAACAATTATGTTTGCATCTACGGCAAAAGCCTCTGATCAGACCTTTTACTAGGGAACAAGATCTAAGGGTTGTAATAATTATTCAACATGGTTTTATTATTCAACTTTGGTTTATTATTCAACTATGTTTTTTTATTAAACAAGTTGTGAACTATTATGAATGGATAAATTAAGAAAGTATGAGAGAATGAAACAGAAAACATCACTATACCAGTGTATAATTGCACTCTGAACCTGCATCTTAAATATTATGTGCACTCCGTGGACTTTCTAGTTGAAGGATATAGGGTAAGAGATAAAGATGGCCAGTTTACAGACATGAACAACCAGGTGTCCCTTCAACCTCCTCTTCTCCAAGCTAAACAACCCCAGTTCCCTCAGCAGATCCTCATAAAATTTATTCTCCAGTCCCCTCACCAGCCTCATCGCCCTTCTCTGGACACATTTCAGCATTTCAATGTCTTTTCTGTAGCAAGTGGCCCAAAACTGAACATAGGACTCCAGGTGGGGTCTCACCAGTGCTGGGTACAGGAGGACAATCACTTCACTAGTCCTACTCACCACACTATTCTTAATACAGGCCAGGATGCTGTTGGCCTTCTTGGCCACCTGAGCACACTGCTGGCTCATATTCAGCTGGTTGTCAAAAAACACCTGAGGTCCTTCTCTGGCAGGCAGCTTTCTAGCCATTCTTTCCCAAGCCTGTAGCACTGCTTGGAGTTGTTATGACCCAAATGTGACACCTGGCACTTGACTTTGTTGAAACTCATCCCATTGTCCTTGGCCTATCAATTCAGCCTGTCCAGATCCTACCCTGAAGCAGGTCCTGTCTAATTTAGTCTTGTCTACGAACTTACTGAAGTAATGTGACATTATTCTGTGTCAGGGTGTCTCTGAGCACAAATTACTGTAGTCTTGGGGAATGTTATGATGCTGTACTACCACATGCTTTATTTTTCCAAGCTGTTTTTCACTCTTCCATGGAGATGAGACAGACTGGCCTTGGGTCTGACCCCATATAGTTATTTCTATCTAGCTTATCAGTGTGATGTCTTATCTAGCTCATCAAGGTGATGTGTTATTTAGCTATGATTGTAGCAGGTTTAGTGACTCCAAAGATATTTACTTACAATAAGAAGATGGAAAGGAGCCTTGGGCTTGCCAAATAGAAAAGAGAGACTTGTTCTTAGTTTTCCACTTCTCAGAAAAGAATTAGACTTCTCTAGGGATGCTGTGAATGGAGGTGTTATATCAGGGATGGGATACATTGGCTGCCCACCATGGTGCACCAGCAGCTCATAGAGCTGCATGCCCAGACATGGTCTGAGCATGAGTGCAGAAGGACTTGATGCCTATCAGATCCCTGAGCAGGTTAAATGCAATCAGCAGGACTGAACTCTGGCAAGGATGCTGGGAGACAAAAGAAAATTTTCTCATCTTGGCAGGAAACACCCTGGGAATTGCTAGCGGGCTCCTGGGAACAACACCCTTCTCCTTTCCCTTGATATGGAAAAGGTTTTTATCGGGTCTTGGCCACTTGAGCAGAATATACAAACAGCTACTGGGTTCACAGTTTAGCTGGTATTTTCCTCTAGCCCCACTGTGAGATCTTAGCAATCCTTGCAGACAGGAGGCAAACCCTAGCTATGAACAGAAATGAAAAAAACCTGGACAGAGGGGTGAGTAATCTGTCTGTAAAAGGCGCCGGTGCTGGCCCAGGGCCTGGCACCTCAGAGACAGCCAGGAATGGCCCAAGACAGCAGCTTAAAGTAGTGGAAGCTGCTCTGCCAGTAACTCAGAGAGACAGAGCCATTACTCTGGCTTGACACAGCCCATGAGCTTCTGGCCATTGGGGAGGAGGAAATGTATATTGGTTCCTGCCTGGTGCCAGGCTGCTGTCAGAGGGTTGGGAACAGAGGGAGAGCCCAGACCCAAGGCTGAGGTAAAACCTGCTGTGTAGTGTAAACTGGAGGTCCTTCTCACCCTGGTGCCATTCAGATTCTCCTTCATTCAACTATGGCCTTCAATTTGGCTGAACATCTTTAAGGCAGGGGGAAAGGATTTGGGACAACAGGCATTTAAGATACAGTGCCAACCAACCCCTCCAAATCCCTAACAATAGAGAGGCAAAGTGCATTGAAATAAATCACATGGCCCTTCTAAAGCTAGTCCTGGCAGACTGCAATGAGTCAGCTCATGGTGGCCATGGAAAGGTGAACTAGTCTGTATGTTGGCTCTGTGCTGCCTTCAAAGGTCCGTTCTGGCTTCATCTTGGGCCAACTCATGGGCAACAAGGATGATGAAGGGTCTGGATGGGAAGTCTTATGAGGAGAGGCTGAAATCTCTTGGTTTATTCAGCTTAGAGAAAAGGACACTGAGCCACTAACCTAATCCCAGTCTGTGGCTTCCTGATGAGGGGGAGTAAAGGGGCAGGTGTTGATTTCCTCTCTTTGGTGACCAGGGATAGAACTCAAGGGAATGGCATGAAGCTATGACAGGGGAGGTTTAGGTTGGCTATGGAACTGGAACAGGCTCCCCTGGGAAGTGGTCATAGCACCCATCTTGACTGAGGTCAAGAAGTGTCTGGATGATGCGCTCAGTCCCATGCTCTGACTTGGCTGGTCCTGTGTGGAGCCAGGAGTTGGACTCGATGATCCTTATGGGTCCCTTCCAGCTCAGGAGATTCTGAAAAGGAGGCTGAGGGAAGACCTCATCATGGTATATGACATCCTGATGAGGGTGAGTGAAGGGGCAGGCACCAATCTCCTCTCTTTGGAGATCAGTAATAGAACCCGAGGGAGTGGTATGAAGTTGACACGGGCAGGTTTAAGTTGGATATTAGGAAGAGGCTCTTTACTGAGAGGGTGGTTGAGCACTGGAACAGACTCCCATAAATACAGTGTGACTGGCTGCTCTAACATAGAGCTTTTATTCCACAGTTCAGTCAAAAATGATGAAATGTGAAAGCTGTTTAGCTGTACCTCCTTGTGTTTGTTTTGTGATTTGTTGTTTAGGGGTGGGTTTTTATATTTGTTTGTTGTTTAGTGGCATTTTCTTTGTTTTTTTCGGTGTTTTTTTTTTTTTTTTGTAATACCCAATTTTTACAGTTACCCTGAATAACCTCAAGAGGAATTCAGTGCCTTCTGCAGGGTGCTCCAGGGTAACTCCCCAAGAATCAGCTATTCCCATGCTGTTTTCATTGCCTCTAGTGTCAACTTGAAGGATATTTCATGACCCAAATGGTCTCTCCCCATGACACTGATGACTCTAGGACCAGAATTAAGTTATTCAGAGTGTATAGCAGTGAATGTGAAAGATAAATGTGGTTCACACTGTCTAATCTATCTTCACATCAATGTCAATAAAAAGTCATTAGAAAATGGGAAAGCTGTCTTGTTTTTTTACAGAGTGATAAATTTTTCTTTCTATGTTGGAAACAAGTAGCTGCAGGTCTTCATTTTATGCTACTAAACTACAATGATAATTTTTTTTTTTTCATTTATGAGAAAAGCAAAATAAAAGGAAATGGTTGACTGTGTTAAAAAATCCATTATATCATTCATGGAAATCAGTTAGGAAATTTCAAATACCCAGCATCTGCAGGGTTATAAAAAATGTCTTCTGCTTCTGTATTCTCCTCAAGTTCAGATGGTCTAACATGAAGGGGTTGCTGTCAGTCAGACTTGTTAGGCCATGCACAGCTGAAGGCGAACAGGTAACGAATCAAGGAGCAATTTCACAGACCCTACGAGGCTCTTTCCATAGACATAAACCATCCCTTGCTTGAAGGTTGCAGAGAAAGCCTGTGGTCCAATCAGCATGAAGAACAGGCTATCATCAGTCTAATCCTACCATTAATCCAGATGGTTAACATAGCAACATAGCATCTTTTTTTTGGCCAGTTCCTACGCTCTACTAAGGATTACACTCAACTTAATGGACACAGAGGACTGGGTTTTCCCTGAATTCACCTGAATTCATTCAAGGCTGCCCTGTGCCTCATAGGGACACCTAGGGACACCAGAAGGGGACCAAGAGAACCAAAAGCACAATTTTTTATAGAATCCTCTGGGCAACCAATCCAAACAATTCGTATCTGAAATCTGCTGGTGGAAACTGCAGGGTTTTGGAGCAGCTGATGGCTGCCTAGCATCAAAAGGCACAGCAGGGACCACCAACACAGAGGATATATGGAATAAAAAAAGAGTCTTTGAGAAATTCAGAGCAACTGATGCCTGATATTTGGGACATGAGCTATCAGATGATCTACAGAAGGAGGTGAACTGCTGATTGATGATATATTTAGGACATCCGGTAGCTGACAGATGGTTTATGGCTGAGTGAATTAAGGCTTGACGTCATTTTCAAAACATAATTTATTGTAGTAATTATTAACTTTATATAACTTTCCTCCCTATAAAAGTTACCCTAGTTGGTCTTTCAAAATTTGGCAGTTACTAAAGAGTATAAGAAGTGAAGATTAAAGATGTGGCACAGAGAAAACACCCTACCTTTAAGTGGAGCTTCCCATGCAGAGAGACACACTATCAACAGGAGAAACACAGCCTACAAATTTTATAATTCCTCTATGAGAAGTGAGCCTGTGTTTTACATAACCACTAACATCTGAGCTCCTCCACACCCAGCCTCAGACCCTGCAAAGGGGTTTCCCTGGGCAGTACACAAGTCCTGTGGGAGCTGGGAGTTGAACTTGATCCTTATGGGTGCCTTCTAACTCAGAATATCTATGATTCTATATTTCTATTGATTAATATTCATTTTTTCTCAATACTCTGTTAGCCAAAGCAAGTGCTGGTGGGACAATAATACCCTCCAGGATGAAAGCTAAGAAAAATCTTGATCTGAGAAGGGAAAATGATTAATTAAGCCAGGAGACAGTAAATAGTCATAGAAAGGCAGAAAATCTTTGAAACTTTTTCCACTGGGTTTTGGATAATTGATGGTCCAAAACTGAGAGAAAGGTAGGACTGGATTTGAGACCTAACCTATAGAATGCATCCAGCTCCTGTATGTGAACTCCATGAAAGGGCTCTACTCAAAGTAAAAGAATTTTGAGGTGCAGAGAGGTAAATGTAGCAATGGGCTAATAAGCAAGAACGAGCAAATCATAGAGATTTGCAGGGCTCTGTTCAACATGGCTCTCACTGACCTCGGCACAAGAGCTGCTCTTTAAAATGAATGCAAAGCCAGATGCTGGCAAAGAGAGAGGAATATGTATGTGATTCAAACTTCTGTAATGGAGCTGGATCAAAGGACTCCTGCTGAGGGGGAAGGAAGGAGTGTCACTTCCATTGCTTTCAAAGCTGGCTCTAAGGGTAGAAGAAACAAAGCCCTCACTTCCTTTAAAGGTTGCAAAGCCTCCACTTTTGTACCATGTGGTTTCAGAGCATGTGAAACCCTCCTGATATCCAACCCAAGCACTGGAATTTCTTAAGCAATTAACTCAAAGGGAGAAGTAGCATTGTAGATGCTTTACGATGACAACAGAGATCTAGAAGCAAAACATAACCCTCATAGCACAAAGTAGCTTGAAAATAGCCACTGCCTGACTTTAATGTGGATAGCTGTCACCTAGAAATTTTGACCTTGGGAAGTGTGTGGACTTAGAGGGAAGCAGGAGAAAAAAAAATGTGTGTTGAAGCTTATTCACTCCCAGGCAAGAAACAGGTTTTACATGGAGAAACAAACTTAAACTAAGATTTCCAGCAATGGGAATTCCCTAGCACTGAAAAATTAGCTTTGGATAATAGTGCCTACATACATAATTAGTTCATAAAGTTCCTTAGTTGAAATGAGTGACACCTCTTTACTATGCTGCAGTGAGGTGGCCTAGCTTGAATGAAGGTAGATGTGTCATATTGTATGCTTTGAATTTGAATCTTGTCAGACAATATGATTTTAGTTAAGAATAACTGAGCCTGCTTCCAATGCAGGCATTTTGATAGTTGAAGTACATGTATAAGAAAGTACATGTCCTATGGAATTGATTTAATGGGATAAAATGGAAAGAAAAAAATAAAAATCCAAGTTTGTTGCTCAAGGTAGGACAATCCTGCATTATTGTACTCTGAGACTCAAGTTACTTCAGCATTAGCAGTTTGCTTTGCTTTGTAGCAAAAAAACTGCAGCAAACAGTGCTGCCACAGTATTTCCTGGAAATGCATTAAATATGGTTAAGTGGTTCTTCCAGAATACTTCTTGCCTACCTCTGATACACCATCCTGTCAACAGTGGCTATTGTTAAGTTGGTGACAGGCCAACCAATGTTGGCAGTACGGACACTATAATCTCAACAGGACTTGGATTAGTCTCCAGATCTTTTCTGCTGCATTTCTGACTTGAAGAGTGTCATGATGAGGTACTTAGGAACATGATTAATAATATAGGTGGTAGTGGGATGGTTGGACTAGATGATCTTGGAGGTCTTTTCCAAACATAATGATACTATGATTCTATGTGATAGCTACCAGCAGCACTACACAGAGCTTCACATCCCGTGTTCTCCAGTGCAAGGGAGAAGAAAGGTCCTAGAGAAGGAAGGACTCTTTGACCTCTGGGTGAAGGAAAACCAGAATTTGTTCCTAAGCTCATCACCACATCTATAGGATGACACAAAAGCCCAGAGGCTGCCTTTGATAGGGATTGCATCATTCTCACCTCAGTAATGCCTTTCAGAAATGGACCTTGTAAAGGAGGAAAACTGCTCAAACATGCAGGAGTCACTGATTATTTCCAGCTCTGTCATTAACTTATTTGGGACAGTGGACAGTGGGTACTCTACTTTTCAAATGTACACTTTCTCAGAATTTAAATGTGTCAGGATACTTATGAGTAATATATGTGCTGCTATAAACCTTCAGATCTTTGCTGAAGACCTGTTAAAATCATGCTTTACCTATGAAATTGGGGAAATTCTTAACAGTAGACACACGGTGATAGAATTTTCAATCCCTCTTCCTAAAAAGGCAGAGCACTGTTTTCTTCCTTCCATTTTCTGTTTGGGCTTCCTTCAAATTTGACAAAACAGTATTTCATATGAGATGAGATGTGAAAACTAAATGTATGGTGTGAGAGGGCAATCAGTTCAACCCAGTGCACTGAAGTACAGAGAAGATAAGCATTTACACAGAATCATAGAGTCATACAACGGTTTGGGTCAGAAGTGACCTCAAAGATCATCTAGATCCACCCCCCTGCCACGGGTAGAATCACAGAATATTAAGAGCTGGAAGAGAACTCAAAAGATCACTAAGTCCAACCCCCTGCCCGAGAAGGATCATCTAGAATAGATCACATGGGAATGTGTCCAGATTGGTCTTGAATGTCTCCAAAGAAGGAGACTCCACAACCTCTCTAGGCAGCCTGTCCCAGTAATCTACAGCCCTCACAGTAAAAAAGTTCCTCCTTATATTAAGATGGAACTTTCTATGTTCCAGTTTGGAACCATTTCCCCTTGTTCTATCACTGACCATCACTGAGAAGAGCCTGGATCCATCCTCCTGACACTCACCCTTTATATATTTATAAACATTCATGAGGTCACCCCTCAGTCTCCTCTTCTCCAAGCTGAAGAGACCCATCTCCCTCAGCCTTTCCTCACAAGGAAGGTGTTCCACTCCCTTAATCATCTTAGTTGCCCTGCACTGGACTCTCTCAAGGAGTTGTATGTCCTTCTGGAACTGAGGGACCCAGAACTGGACACATTACTCCAGGTGAGGTCTCACCAGGGTGGATTAGAGGGGGAGAAGGACCTTTCTTAACCTTCTGGTCACCCTCCTTCTATTACACCCCAGGATGCCATGGGCCTTCTTGGCCACAAGGGTACACTGCTGGCTCATGGTCATGGACACACTGCTGGCTCACGGTCAGAGACGCCCTCCCAGGTTACCCAAACCCTCTTCCAACATCAAAACCAAAACAAATCCCTAATAAGGGCCAGCACCATTCCTAGGAATTCCCAGAGGAGGTCTGTCCTCTACAGACACTTAGTTCAAGTCTCAGCAACACCTTTCTGACCTTGGAGTTGAAGCAAGAGAGACAAAGTGCAAGAAGATTAAGAAATACATCATGCCTTGGAAAGGACTAAGGACAGTATGTTGCTAGGAGAGGCTGGGAAACTGCCAGGGCTGGAGAGAGAATTGGTAGCTTGGTTTTGTCACTGCTTATTTAAAAGGGAAATCAAAGATACCTCCATGCAGGCAGATGGACTAGACCCAGTTAAGCATCCCTTCTGCACTGTGATGCTAGGTGTGAAAGGGTTCGAGGGTATTCCAGGATGCTTCTGACCTTGTTCATGCCAACAAGGGAAGGAGTTTCCCAGAGGAGAAGAAATGTATTTGGATTCATGCATCATGGAAGGATTTGGAACAGGTCTACAATGTTCTTCAATGTAAAATGAAAGCCAGACTTACACTAACGGTAGTTTTATCACTTCCACCAGAAGAAATACTCCATCGTTTTATAACCTAAACATACATAAAAGAGAAAATTTTCTTTTGTAGTTACTTTAATCCCTGGTATCTGCAGTTTTCCTTCTCAGGGAAAACTGCAGATGGGGCACAATTTCCAATGGTGTCTGCAGCAGAAAATGGCAGAAAAAGGGGTGAAGAAAGCTATTTGTTTTCCTTTGTATTGCTTTGGATGTTGTTAAACCAATACCCACTACTGACTTGCCAATAGTGATCTTTGCAAGCTCAACCTCTGAGGTTACATCCAAAGAAAAATCACAACTTGAAAAAGATTGAGTCAATATGCAAAGGCCACCTTCACAGCTTCTTTCCAGCAGTTCAAAGCTCTTTGATGCTGACACTGGCAACTTTAATTCTAGGTAGATGCATCTCTCAAATGCTCACAACATCTCAATCTATAAAAACCTCCTGCAATCATATCACAGATTAACTTTTACATGGTATTTAGGCATTTTTGATTTTACAGTGGTGTCATACCTAAATAATAAAAAAAAAGAAAAAGAAAAAAAGCCTAGAGATGGAATTCAATAAATTCATTGGGATTCTGAGCAAACACAGCCTTCTTTGAGCTGAACCTGCCTGCTAGATTCAGTATCCCTCTCATTCTCTAACACCAGAGAGCCCATAATGACACCTTGTCACACACAATAAAAGTAGGATCTGCTGAGACCACATCTCTAGATCTCAGCACAGCAGTGCTCTGATATGTGAAAACAGACCAAAGGCTCTGAACTGCTCTTCTTCCACCAAGAACCAAACCAAACATCTTGTTCAATCACCTTCTGAGCTCTTGTCTTGCTTCTAAGGGAGTCCTATCAAAATCAGCCCCACTAGTGACTCCTCAGCCATACTGCAGGTGAGTGTGCATCCTGAATCTGACTCTGTTTGCAAATGATCAAGAATGTTATAACTAGCTCACCTTGACACTCTCCTGAATGCAGGCACAATCCAAATTTTATTTCTTACTGCCAGCTTGTTGCTTGTTTTTCCCTTCTTCTGGAATAGATACACTTCCTTGCAACCTTTTGGCTCTGGCTTGGAAGGCTTAATGGGCTGAGACATGGAGGAGATGCCATCAACCTCCCTTACTTGCATTATCTACACCACTTACTACACAGGCTCCTGATATTTGTTTCTAGTACCATATCTTTGCCCCAATGTAAGGCTGCAAGATCTTTCCCTCAACCTACTCTCTTCAAAGTTTCTTCTTGCCTTGGAAGTTTGCACTGGCCAAGGAAAGCTATATATATAACAAACAGCTGCTAGAAATACCTTCATGCTACATTTAATTATCATAAAGTCCCCAGGAAAGTGCTGCCACCATCACAGCTTAAATCTCATTGCTGTGGCTTTCCTAAATTCCCAATACTGTTGACTTGATTTCTAACTCAGCCCTTGCAAATTGGATAGAAGATTCCTGCTGTCTGCACCTTCTGATTTCTCCCCTTTCCACCTTGTTTTCCTCAAGACTGTTCTGGTTTCCAGTTCCTAGATCTGAGTGGATGGATGGGGCACTTGGAGATGGTCTGAACAGGGATGCAAAGAACAGACATGGACACAGGGAACAGAGACAAACAAGAAAACAGACTTCATTCAGCATGAACAGACATAAGGACAGACCTATTCTTTATAGGCTTCTGAGCAGCAGTGGTAATTCTATGACATTTTTTTTTCCTGTTGCAATGTGCATGAACAGAAAATAGAGGTAAAGCATTCAGTGAGGGCTCCTAAACTTTCTTGCTTCTTCCCATGCTCCTGCTCTAGGAGATGATGGTTCTGCAAGTCTCTGACTAACCTTGCTGTCCGTTGTTGGAGACTCTTTCTCCTTCTCTGCGTGCTGGAGTTTTCTGTTCAGGTCTTGGAACATGTCTTGGTGACGCTTTCTTGTGTGCATGATTTTCTGAAGCAAACAGAAGAGCCACAGTTCAGCAAACCTTATTCAGTTGCACAGAAACAACATATCTTCCCCCCAAAGTTACATACAGTATAAAAATTTGTCCTGTCTAATGACTAGATGGTGGGAGAATGTGTGAAAAACTAATTTTTGACCTTATAGTTACCCTAAAACTGCAACTTATAACTGTATAAGCTGCAGAATTTGTACTTGGTTGGCAATGTTCTACCAGCTTAACCTATGAAGCTTTGCTGACTTTCTTTGATACCTACCTCATGCTCTATTTTCAGTGTGCCTCCTTTGCAATTGTGTTCAGTATATCCAGAAATGTACAATTTGTGTGCAAGAATTTCAATCAGAAACTATTCCACAATGTTTTCTTCATGTTTCATCCCTTCTGCATTTCACTTCTACCTTCTACTGGCCAGAAGGAGAGACAGAAGGAGGACTTCTATTCCTATGGAAAACTATGTTGAATATGGCTTTCTTGTGTTCTGCCAAGGTGTTATATTATCTGAGAAAGTAGCTCAAATAGTTTGGGATCAACTTGAAGTATCAGCTTAGATGTACCCATTGTGCCTCAGTTTCAGTCCAAGCTCACAACCTGGAGCTCTGAAGTGACTCCAGTGCTAAGGCAACTCCTCATGGGCCCTTAATGAGACTGTTTTGGATTGAACTAAGCTACTGCTCCATAATTTAAGTGTGTACCAATATAAATCACCCATGTATTTAGCTGCACAGGGTTAGCCTTGCTGGGCATGCAGCACAACTCTTTCAACCCACTGATTTTAAATCCTTGAAGAAACACTTTGCAAAAGCAGCACTCCTTAAAGGTCCCAAGAAGAGAAGAAAGCAGTATTTTAATTTTTTTTTTTTATATTACCACTGGAAAAGTGCATTCAGAAAGGGATGTACTCACCTCAAAATCTAGCTCTGCATACCGAGATTTCCGTCTCTGCGTATTCAAAAGAAAAAAAAAAGATGGGTCATGGTTAGCAAAAAGATTGATGCTGTTGAGAGGGCACACAGTAGATAAAACAGGAGAGGCCTTCTCTTTTTCTTTCTACCTAGAGATTTAATTCATTTCTCCGTCTCTTTATGAAGAAAATTGTGAGAGGGATCTCTACCAAATATACTGAGACTTGAGGAGGACTGAGCATTGGAGTTGAACCAATTCAAGACTGTCCTAGTTATGAGCTTGCAGGTGGTTCACAGAATTAAAAGCAGAGAGGCTCAGCCAACTCATCTGTTGCAACTTTTCATATCAGTCAGTCAAGACTGAAGTTTGGACAGCAATGAATGAGACCTGGTCTACACAATAGGCAAGAAAAGGTTCAGATACCGATGATTCTATGATTCTATAAGTGATAGGACAATGAGTAATGGTCTTAAACTGAAGAAGGGTAGATTTAGATTAGATATTAGGAAAAAATTATTTCCTGTGAGCATGGTGACATAGTGGAACAAGTTGCCCAGAGAAACTGTGGATGTTCCCTCTCTGGAAGTGTTTAAGGCCAGGTTGGATAAGGCTCTGGGCAACCTGGTCTAGTGAAGCGTGTCCCTGTCTATGGCAGGGAGCTTTGAACCAGAAGGGGTTTAAGGTCCCTTCCAACCCAAAGCAATCTGGGATTCTATTATTCTGTAAGTGCAAAAACCAGGACAAACACCAGTGTAAGATGTATCATCTAGGGAAAACTGTTAACAAACACAGTGAATTATCACAGGTCAGAGGAAGGCTGAATTTATGCAAAACCTCAAACATGCCACTGATGCTAAGACCATTGTGGGCCATGCCTTAAGGACATTTTACACCTAAATCACTAAAATTTTCTCATCTGATGACTGAAGTCATCAAAGAGGGAAATAGAGGCAGAGAATTAAAAAAAAAGGTAATGCAAGCCATGTGCCTTGCATTAGGATGAATGGTCTTTAACAAACTAACATATTTACTGGAGTTTGCATTACCTGTAGGGCTAAAGACAGCAATGGGACGTGTCTGTGTAAATTGTGAGGTATTTTAAACATTAGATTATAAAATGGTATCCCATGTCAGTGATAATATAATGCTGGGACTACATGGTGGGCTGTATTTGGCCTAAAGTGCTTCTCTTGAAACATCTGGTGTGACAAATGTTGGGGGCAGGACATCATTCTGGTATGAGACCAAGACGGTAATCCATGCACTCACCTCCAAGGAGCTCATGGAGAGGGTGGAGACAGTCTCACTCTTGGACACCACTCCTGAATTCCCTGAGTCACCTGTGTCACACAGGCTGTTGGGAATCTGTGACTCATTAGAGATATTTTGTGGAGCCAGCTGCTGCTGCTGTTGTATCATGGGGGAACCTTGTACCTCACTGCATGTCATGGTTACAGGCTCCCGTGGAGGACTCTTAACAACAAAGCCTGGGTCAGTAGCCATACTGAGGTGAATGAGACGTGTCTGGGGCATCTGGTCAATATTGATGCTGTATTTGCTCTCATCTTTGGGTGGTTTGGCCCGTAAGGTAGACGTGTTGGTAGGCAGAATGACATAGCTGGTGTCCAGCGTTTGCTCTTGTGCCCGGGAAAGTTCTGAGTCCAACTTCTTAAAGATGTCCCCATCACAGATGTAGATGGACTTAGGTGGCTGGTTCTTGTCCTTCTTCAGAGTGAGACTGTGATTGCTGAACTCATTCAGGTTGATGGCTCCCAAGTAGTGTGGTGAGCCCTGAAGATGCATCTTGGAGACATTGGCTGGAAGACTGTTAAAGTTTGATGACCCCTTCTGGTGGTTGAGTTTCAATTTCTCTTCATCTGGAAGAGATGGGCGCTTCAGTGTTCCTGTGATGGTTGAGGTCCTGCAGGTGGTGATGTCTTTGTTCAGCACTGGGAAGATAGAGAAGTATCCTTAACACTTCACCTATGTTTTTGTTAATACATCAATGTCTACCACAGTCACACCACGCAAGCATGTTCCCATGGACCTCTCAGAGACTATGGTGGCAAAATTATGTCTTACACTGGTTTGGTTTTATTTTGTGATTTTAAATCCAGGATGTTGAAGGCAAAGCTAAAGCTAAGAAGAAAGAAAATCTTTCTTATTTTGAGAGTTTTCTGTGATGCAAATTTTCCAACAGAGGCATGGCCAAAACTCCCAACTAGGCCAAAGTGTATTGTCATATTGATAGCAATATGTTGAAATGAAAACATATGTATATATGTGAGAAATATTTTCATTCTTTAAAAATGGAAAAAATATTAAATATATGTATTCTTTAAAAATAGAAAGGAGAATTCTTTAAAATATAAGGTTGTTTTCATGTCAAAAACTATTCCAAAAATAGGTGAAGTGAAGCATTGTAAATAATTTAAATACATTTTTATTTTTATTTTTGCTCCTGTTTTTGTTTTTTTTTGTTTGTTTTGTTTTGTTTTGTTTTGTTTTGTTTTGTTTTGTTTTAAATTTGCTGAACTGCTTCAAGTATCTTTTCCCAGGGAGAGTTTCAGCATCAATAAGTTGGTATTGTAAAATACACCACATTTTGTAATAAATTTCTAACTGCTCTCAAAAAAAGTTTGCATTTTAGTAATTATGCTAAGCTTTTGTAAGAGATAATTATTTAGTGTTTCTCAATTTCCATTGAGGACAGAAAGTTGTGCCATGAATATTCCTTAACAGGAGAGCAAAACCTGAGGAAACAGCAGAGGAAAATTCAAGATGAGGTGAACATGCCAATTAGAAGGTACATATAGGACACAGAGATGCTCATTCTCACACAACACTGCCCACAACAAGATATCTGCTGCTTTTCTAGGACTACAAATCTATTCCTCAGTTGAGTTCAGGCTGCAACAAAGGCCTTAGAAAGACAATGATGTTAGTCTTGATGTCTCCAGGGGATGGAAATCACAGGGGCAAATTGATGAGGGACTGAAGGCTACTTACCCAGTGTTTTGGCACAGGAAAGGAGAAATGCATGTTTCCCTTTCACTCATCTCAGAAGAACAACAAAAAAAGGACTTTTTACTTATTTTTTTTTTTCAAAATTGACTAGACACAAGGATCTTTGGGATAACCTGACACTATTCAGCAACTCCACCTAGGAATGAGGCAACACATGACATAGACATCCCATGGGAATGAGGAAATGTTATTTTTTCTACCAACTCATACTGGGAGCTGTGGGCACTGGTAAAGCAAAGCTTCCCTCAGACTACTAAGCAGGCAAGACAGGATGACAAGGAGACCAAGTAGAATAAAAGAACATTTAAAAAGCTTTAAAAGATAAAGATACTGGATATAACTGCCAGATGTGGTCATTTTGACATCAGTAGACAAATCAGAGCATTTGAGGAAATTCATAGCATATACTGTGGGAAGATGTTACTGAAGTCAAGCCCTTTACTTGGGAAGTTAAGGTAAGGCTTGTTGATTCAGGCTCCTCTCCATGCTCATGTCAGCTGCAGAAAGTAGGTTTGGAGAGGTTTGTGCTTGGCAGTCTTCAATCATGGAGAGGAGTGAGCTTTCAACATTGAGCCATGGACCCATATCTACCAGTGAATCTAAGTGAGGAGGTTTTGAGTGCTATCAGGAATATCTCCAATCCATCATAACACAAGAGCTGGTGCTTTCAGCAGAAATGATGGCCTGCAAGCAATGGACAGATTTCTAATTTGAAATGTAGAATGCATAGGCTGATGCATCATATAGAAAGGTCTCTAAAATAACACCACTGTATGAGAGGAGGAGTATCTCTTGAAGAAGACATCAACAATTGTATAGCTGTACGCTGGCAAAGGAAGTGAAGCCTAGCCTGGAAGAAAGCTGCTGATCCAGGGTCTTCTGCCCTAAAGCCACGTGAAAACAATCAGCTTCTTCCTTTCCTTGATTTGGGAGCTGCACACCTGGCAGCAGATTCAGAAAAGCTCCTTTATTTCAGGAGTTCAGGATCTGCTTGGTTTCCAGCAGAAGGTGAGTTGCTATTGTGTGTGCCAAGCCCTAGGCTAGATGCTTGTTCGTGTGTTCAAGTCAGACCTGGTCTCACTCACACATTTGTTGCATGTGATTTTTTTTGGAACTGAAGTCTTTGGTGTCAAAAAAGGAAGAAAAGAGAGAAATGAGAAGAGGGAGAAAAACAGAAATTAGATTAGAGTGTGTGAGACAGAGAAACAGGAAGAACAAAATGGACAGACCCTGAAAAGAGATAAATGGCCAGAGAGAGACCATGAAATAAGATATCACAGGGATAAGTGAGACAAATATACTGTGACTGTGATAAGCATAGGGAGAGGGAGTGAGGCAGAGAGAAGGACAGGAAAAGATAAATAAGATATAGATAGATATTAGATAGATAAATGATACTGACAATGACAGACAATACACAGAAACACAGTGACAGAGATAAATGTTGACAGATAGAATTACATAAATAACAGGTACACCAAGATAGACAACTGAGGACAGAGATAAATAAGTGATTGCAAGATAGAAAGAAGGAGATGAATTATAGATAAATACATTAGAAGCAGATGAATAAATGATAGATTAGATAAAGAAAAAGATAAATGAAAGGGACAGGTAGATGTGCATAGAAAGAAGCAAGAAAGAGGGAAGGAGGGAGGGAGGGAGCTTTACCATGATGGTGATAGTATGTACTTTCCTTGCCTAGAAGAGATCCTGGTTTGGATGATATGAATTATCTACAGGTACCAAGCAAGCTTCTATTTCTCTTGCTTGGGAAAGCAGAGAAGTCTAGGAGGGTAAATAAAAGCCTGAATATCTCTAAAGGGTAAGAATAAAACCCAGCCAAACAGTCAGGCATGCCAGGACCAGGACAGCATGAAACCTGCAGAGACAAACAAGTAGCAAGGGAGAATCCTGATAGCAGAGACACCTCCAGAGGAATGACAGAAGACTGGGGAAAAGGACTGTGAACTCATGCAGATCTTCAGGGTCATAATGAATCTGTGTGATTGAACACTCAGAGGAAAGGTACAGGCAAAGGAGGAGGGACCTGATCCACCTCCATACAGACAGGCACCTTACAACTGTACTTAGAAGTGTTCATGGAGATTCCAGAGCTTCCCAAAGACATCTCTCCAGTGCACAGAGATGTCTGAGGCTGGTGTGACCCCTTTGTGAAGAGATTGCTAAAGCAAAGAAGGATCACAGTAAGAAGAGAAAGATCTAATCTCTTCTTCCTTGATTCCCTTCTCTGCCAGTGTGTTACATGGGCCATAGTTAAGTAATACCTTGGAAACAAGGCTTAATCTTAGTTAAAAAGCCAAGAGAGCTACAGGGAAGTAGGATGAGCAAAGCGTAGGGGAGAATTATGGGTACTGCTTTCTTTTGGCCAAGGTTAAGAATAAGGGCAGCCCACACAAGTACATGCAAGACAAAAAGGCACACACAAATAAAACAGAAAGGAAAAAAAATGGCCTAGTTCAATCCCCAAACCAGGTCACTTGTTGATTCTCACCTGTGATGTGCTCACCTGATCTACAAGCCATATCCACGTCCTTCTCAAAATCGGTCTGAAAGACAGAGAACACAGAGGATGTGGTCAAAATGAGGCAATGGGGAAAGAAAACCATTTGGAAAATGCAAAACCCACTGTAGCTAATGAGGCAGACACAACCATTGTCAGAAAAGGAGAGATATTCTCCTTTGGCTTTGCAGCACGGCAACTAAACCACATTTTTTCACCTGTGGCTTTTGGGCCTCAGGCAGTAGTAAACTGTAACGTTGTTTTTCAGATTTATCTGGTCATCCACACACTAATTCCTGGGCTGCCAGATTAAAATATCTCCCTGGAACAGATATATGCACATTCCTAAAAAACAAGGGACAGATTCCTGGCCTGATCTGCCTTGGATATATCACCCCAAACCTAATCTAAGTGTGTTTCCTTCCACTCATTAAAAAAGATCTGGGGACACTTTTATATGTTGGACTTCCTTGTGATCCATCACGAAGTCACATGAAGTGGTAACAAGTCTCTGCTTCTGAAACTCTCAACATAGAAAATGAATGATCTCTGCAGACACAAAGGGTGAATAACTTTTCTGAGCAATCTGTAGAGCCAAATGAAAATTCTTTCTTCCTCTTCCTTCTGAGTTAATCCTTTTTCTAAAGCTTTTAGCAGATAACATTTCAAAGAACTAGATGCACTGAGTCACAGTGGGCCATGAGTTTTCATGGAGTAATGGAAAGTCCACAGACTAGCAAAAGGTAGAATAGTTCACTCTAGCAAAAGGTAGAATAGTTCACTGATTATTTGTAGCATCATTTCAGAAAGAAGGAATGTAATATAATTGTATTAATGTGATTAAATGCATTCCAGTTTAATACTAAGAATAGTGTGCTTATTCCCCTAGAATAAACAGGTTTGTATTATCAGGTTGAGATACAAGAATTTTATAAGAACTGGTTGAGGAATTATCTCAACCTTATTGATGTTCTTAGTAAATTATTTGGTATATCAAATAAATCTGAAAATAATCTGAGAGAAATAAGACTGAACTAATATTTAAATGGGCAAGTTGGATGATACAGAAATAACCTCAATTTGGGGATAGGAGTTCCAGAAAAATGTAACTGAACTGCCTGTACTAGTTCTTCTGATAAATAAATAAAAGATAGATTTATATTTAATAACAGTCAGCAAGATTTTGTGGAAAACAGTTCTACTCAGCTAAGCTTCTTTTCTTGGGCAGATTTGGAGATTACTGGAAAAGGTAATGTCAAAAATGCCATCCTGAAAAGCCTTTGATTTTTGTGGTTATTTTACAACTTAGTCACTATAAAATAACATTGTACCCCTCTAAAAATATCAGTGAGGTTTCATAATTAACATCTAGATTCCACATCTTTTTGAGCCTACATGTGAAAACAACAAATGAATGTAAGCTCTCTACTTCTCAACACGTCCATCAACAGTGAAGAAATAAATGATATTACTAAAAAAACTTGCAGCTGAGACAGAATTTTTCAAGGTGGTAATAATGAATGAAAACAGGGAGTTATATGGAGAGACAAAAATCTGAAACATAAGAATATAGAATCTGGGACAGTGACAATAGAATAACATAGCATCCACATTTTTAAAGGATGGTGAGTCTGAAGGGTATGTGGAAAAGGTTTATATCACAGAATGGTTTGGGTGGAAGGGACTTGAAAGATCATCTAGTTCAATCCTCCTTCAGGGACAACCTCTACTAGCCCAGGTTGACCACAGCACAGTCCAACCTGGTCTTGAACACTGCTAAGGATGAGGCATCTAAAATCTCTCTGGGCTATATAAATAATTTAAAGGAAAACATCTTATAGAGGGCAATAAAAAAAAAAAACCAAACAAACAAACAAACAAAAAAAAACCCAAAAAAAAACCAACACAAACTTCCTTACTGAAAGAAATATTGAGTCTGGGTGTGATTATAAAGTCTAATACTGAAGGAACAAAAGTACCAGGCATGCAGAGACATTACACATAAATAAGCATATCAAGAATCTGAGTCTGAAAGTGAGAAGACTAGACATTTAAATTAGAAATGAGGCACCTGTTTTTAACAAACATTTATGAGGTGAGGTAGAATTATATATCCCTTGATGTCTTTATTTAAAGATGTAACTTTTTGAATTGAGGTCTTGTACCCAAGCACAAGCTACTTAGCTTAGCATTGGAGTGAGTAGGAAAAAATAACCACATAGGAATGTGATATAGGTCTAATATTAACTAGACATTTTTGGAATTTGTTCAAATCTTGTGATTGTCCTGATGTCTTTAACCCAGCCTCAGAAGTCAAATGTTTCTTAAATCATCTACATCATAACACTCAAGAAGATGCATGACGATCCTCCATAGCTTATTCTTCTATATTCTTATCTCGAGTGTAAAGGACTTACAGAACAGGACCAAGGTTTTCAGTGCTTAAACAGTGAAGAAATGCAAACAAGTGTGGATTTGAGAGCAACAAATCCCTTTGATAGCATCTTTATAATAACGACCCAACAGATTGTGATTAAAACACTATTGAAATCCTGCCTTTTAGTTTCAGCTAGGACAAGGCAGAGTAACAATGGGGATTAAATAGTCTGGAAAACCTGTGAGGTTTTAGTTTTCTGTTTTTCTGTGAAAGAAAGGATCTCACCAAGATTTCTGCAAAATGTAGTGTAAAAGTTTGAGCCTCTTAACACTCAATGAAAAGAGATCACCTTTGTGTGAAAGAGCCTGAACTAGGTGCTACATTGTTCAAGCACAGGTTAAAAGGAAAAAAGATGGAGATTGCAAAATCTATGATGGACAGAGACCATTGTTTATCAGCTATGAGTGAAAAATGCCCATAGGTCCCTTAATGATAGACTAGGTAGAAGTTTTTCCTACCATTAGCTGAGCGTGTCCGTTCTGAAATGACCCCCCTGAGTCTCCATTGCCCTCTTCCTGACGATCTACTACTCGGCACTTCACAGCATCCTGGACCTGCAGGTAAAGATAGATTTGGAAAACTTAAAGAGTCAGACTGGAATACCAAACCATATCAAATCCTGCTGAAGAAAAAAAAAAAACCCAAACCAACCCCAAAACTTGATAGATCAAAAGAAAACAGATCCTACTTTAGTAGTATTCATGTATTTATTTCAAATTGTTTGTGTGTTACAAAGTATCTCACATACTAAAAGAGCAACTCAAAGATTTCCCAGGTATCTTGGGGTGATTGTGTTGGTCACTTCTAGTTTCTTGATGTATATAGTTAAGAATAAAAATATTTTCTATTTTGTACCTTACAATAAGTTTACAGTGGATGATATTGCATAAATCATTACATTGGGATCTACAATGTCTGATTAAGATCCTATAACATCTTAAATATATACATATGATGCAAAACTCACTGAAATCAATGGGAAAAAATGCCAGTGACTGCAATGGGAGTTAAATGCAGGCACATATTCATAATGTAATTAGTTGAAGGAGTCTCAGCCAAGCCAGTGGTATAATTCCATTGATTTCATTGGCCTGGCATAAGAAATTAATCTGTTTTACTTAATTTAAAGGAGCTGTAAGAAGATAAATGAATATTGAAAAAGAAAAAAAAAACCCAAACCCTTCCTGTCTCTGTTATTAATAGTCTATCCACTCAGTAGGATGAAAAGAATAAAAGAAACATAAAAGATTCGTCCTTTTCTTCTCTGATGTAATTTACCATTTTAAATCTCCACAGGGAGGCTGGAGAGAATTTACCCAATTTCCTTGCTTGATTATTGCTAACTTTACTTTCTAGTTCAAATAGCTAGGCACTAATGCCAACATACAATTATTCTGTAAACCCAGGTGCCAACTGCCCTTCTTGATATCAAACAAATTGTTTTCCTTAATAGTCCATTTTTAAGGTTGGGTGTAAACATTCTGGAAATATTAATTTGGGTGTTAAACAAGCAAAACCTGACATGTTAGTTAATCTAAGACTTCCCCCACAAATCCAGCTCTGCAGCGCACTCAGCACGACAAACATTGATTCATTCCTCCTTCTCTCTGACCAGTAATGTCATGGTCATTTTTGTAGTCACTGTCTACACAAAAGCAGAAGTCCATGGGATTAGAGAACCTACCAGGCTGACTGGACATTTTTTAGATCTTTTCTGTGGCAGTTATGTTTGTTATATGAAAGAGAACAACTCATTCATCTCACCTCCCGCCTTAGGATGCAGTGGACCATAACTATGACAAAACCCTCCAATGAGTCAAAGACAGCAAAAAGGATCTGGAAGAGCGCTGACCGACGATCTGTGATTGCCAGAACTGCAGACATCCAGGTGAGAGCCAGGAGAGGTAGGACCACACAGGAGCTCCAAAGGGATGCCCTGTCAAGGGAGAGGAAAAAAGAATTGAGCTCCACTTCAGCCTCACCAGCTTCCACGTGGGATGCTAATTCAGCCTCCTGATCCCATGGGGCTTCAGAAGACTTCTTCAGCAAATGTATACTCGTGCTAGATGTCTTCTGAGCCCCTGTCATGGGAATGCAGGAAGATGCTTTGCACACGCACGCTACCAAAACAGGTGACACACGTTTCTACGGGAGGAACTACTTTTCAATGGTGCAGTCATGCATAAAACTTGAGGTGGGGAGGAAGGATGCAGATACCTCACTCCCCCTTTCATGCCCTTCCCACTCTATGTCACTAGTACACAAGGATGACATTTCCCAAGGAGGGGGAGACAAAATACAATCACTGTAGGTTTCCAAAGGGAGTGGGGAAACGTTGCAGCAGAGACTAGTTTGTCACGATGGCTGTTGGTACTTGGGTTACACACACTTGGACTTCCACAGCACATGGAAGACACCAACATTGGGGACATGTCACTGTTTCAAGTTACTAAAATGGACAAGTATAGAGCTGATGTGGAGACCGATATTTCTCTGTTGCTCACCTACTCTAGAGATGACCATCCCTACGATGCCACATCAATGAACATCAGAACTGATACCTGATCCAATTTTTCTTTGAGCAGAAAATGTTCTACTTGCATGATCTCCCTAGCTGAATATTTTTTGAAAAAAAAAATACAGTTGTTTCTATATTTACCAATTATTGTAAAGAAGTTTACTCTTAGACAGATGTTCTGAGTTAAAATAACTTAGAATTCAAGCCACTTCTTAACTCACAAGACAGGAAACTGGACAAAACAGTTTTCTGTAATTCAAGTACTGCCCAATGATCCTCCACGTTATCTACAAATGATGGTTCTAGAAAGGAGAAACTAGCTCTATTCCCATGGACTACTTAGTCATTCAGCTCTCTGACCAAAAAGGGACCCAAGCAATTTTCACAGCTTGCTAGAGAGATTTTAAACTGTCAGTCATCCTATATATTTGGCAGCATTGGTGCACCACAAGTACCAGGAGAATTTCTCTGTGGGATTTTACCTAACAAGTAAGAGTAGACCTATACACAGGCTGAATAACAAGTTGATGTTCAAGATTTTTCTACATAGAAAACCTCAGTCTATAAATTAACAAACAAATACAAGCAACACAATAAATTACAGGACAGATATCATGACACACATTTTGCAGTACTTACATGGGACTTGCTTACCATTTTCTGATATATGAGAAAGATTTTAATAATGTTTACTTGCTGGTTATCCAGGTACTGCCCTCACAGACTTCAGTGAGAGTTTTACCTGAACAAAGCTGGAGCTTGGATACAGGTATGGACATCAGGATGTAACACCCTGGTTTCAGTTAAGAGTTTTCCAAGGATTGTTACATCAGTTCTGCTGTAGTGACCACATACTAGAGTGACAGGTTATTTTTATAGTCATAATGATATCTGATTGCAAATATTTCTACAACCTGTCCAGAATTTGATGTGTTCCTTAGTGGTATTATTAAGCAATATAATTTTCATTAGGGAGCTTGTTTTGTTTTTTTTTTCACTTAAAACAAGCATTATGAGACTTCCATGTAAGGTAAGGGCCATGACATAATCTGATACCTTGTAATTTTATACAGGATCAAAAACTGAATGTTCTTTAATGTTCAGTATGAAATATAAATTCAAAGTACTAAAAAAAAAAAAAAAAAAACAACCCAGGAAACCCNGGCAACCCTCAGACAAACAATTCCTAAACCAAAGTTTTTATTTCACTTCTCCCTTAGCCCTCTGAAATCTCCCTCATTATACTAAAACGCTACAATTTGCTACTTTGCTACAATTTGCAGCAATGCATTAACAAAACTGACTAAAGAGTAAGTGCAGCAAAAAAAAAAAAAAAAGCAAAAACCAGAGGCAGAAAGGTCAAATGGAAAGATAAAGCTTGCTCCATAACATGCCATTTTAGATGTTTCTTCCATGCAAGTATCAGCAAACAGAACATGCCTGATGCATGGCTTGATAGATGAAGTCATTCCAGTAGCAAGTCATGATTGCTGGAAACCAGCAGTCAACAAAGGCTGCTAGAAAAGGTCTGTACCAGACAACTCTGCTTCCTGGAATTATCTGGTTTCCCAGCATTCCCCTAACACCACATATATGTACCTTACTACCACCAATATGAAAACAAGAAACCTGGCAACCACATCTGAGGCTGGATCTGACCTGTAAGTATGGGTCTGAACCAGCCATCTAATTATGGATGGGTTTTTCATTCTTGAAAGAACTGCAACATCAGCTTGACAAAGATTTAGAACTGAATCCAAGATCTAAACATGGATTTGGTAAGGGATGCTGCTGGGGAGGCAGATTATTAGATTTCAATCTACTATCTTCAAAACCTGCTTAAAAAAACACGCAGGTACCCTGCTTTATCAAGGCACCACTTGAGCTTATTTTCTATCCAGAGCACAGGTGCAATGATCCACAACTACAGTGGCCTCCCTTCAGAGCTCCTGCTGCATCATGAAGGACTCAGTGGGTCCTTCCCAGCCCCTTGCTCTGTGTGTCTCCATGTGGACGAACTATTCAACTTTCTTTTGAGTCAAGACATCCCATTGGGCTTAACTGTTGCTCCCCACATGAGCAACCTTAAATCATCACTTAAAACTCTGTCTCTCTAACTAGATTATGAAAATGGTATTACACCACTTATTCAGCTGGAGTAAATCAGGATTCTCCAAAGTGAGTTGTGTTGAGTTATACCAGGTGCTATTTCTGCCTTCCTGTGGTTCAACTTGCAGATACCTCCTCAACAGTATTCATCCCTTACAAACAATATGGAAATGTTGCTTGACATTTAATGCATAATCTTTATTCTAAGGCAGCAGACAGCAACAGGTCATAGGTATATAACTTATTCTAATTTCATTTTCAGAGCTCTGCTTAGTTTTCAAAAAATAAAATTCCAAAAAGTTCCATTAAAAAAAAAAAAATGTATCAAGACTGAAATTTCAGAAGAAAACTCAGGGGAAGATAAGCAGGTTTCCTTTGACATTGCCCTTAATTCTACTTTCTGTGAGCTGAATTCATAGCAGACCTCATACTTCTGCCACCTTTCCTTCTGTCCCTTTTTTAGGAGGTACTGTGCATCCTTAAAAGATTTCAGAATGACTTAACCGACCTAAGAAACTTCATGTGTAGTTGCCACAAGATGTGAAAGGAAATGATGATGTTATATAATGACATTGTGATTACCTAATGACTCCTCATTATGGATTATGTATAATCAACAGATCTGGAATTTTTATTGCTTGAGCCAAAGGAATTTGATGGCAGATCCTTATTTGTCCCATATATGACAGCAATCACCATGAGTGACAGCAATATCAAGGGAAGATCATTACACTTCACTGTAGAAGCACGATGCTGGTTTATTGTGTGATGACCATGACATGACAGTGTCACTCTGCAGTACAGTTGTAGCATCACACTGTTCTTCCCCACCATCACACTCTACTGCTGCATTGCAGAGGAAGGCCATTACTTCAAGATACAATAAAGTCATAGCACAGCTCAACTAAATATACTTAAAATGTGTGACAACAATGCCACACAAAAACATTGTCCACAACTTAACAAAGACTTAGCCTTATGAAAACACATAGCAGAATTATCTCTTTCCACAAGCAGATGATGGGCTTTGGGTGAAATGTCAAAAGCTAGCTGTGGTTTTGTTCTTCAGCTAGCTGGCAGCCTTGAGAGTCTTCATCTTTACAAAAGAAGCAGGATAAACTGGTGGTACTTAGAGGATAACAATGGAAAGAGAGAAGAAAATGGTTTTGGAAACAAAGTTCTATATGAAGCAAGATTAAGAGGTTTGTGCCCTGACAAAAGACAAGTGCATGAGGACACAGAGTACATGCCAGTAAAGATGGAAAGGGCCATTATTAAGAGGTGAGTGATCAATTCTTCTCATTACTCAAGAGCAACTGGGCAGCCAGTGCTATGAGCTGAAGAAGCATCAAAAGAAAATATAACTTTGTAATTCAGAAAACAGCTCCTGGAGATGAGCTCTGGAGAGGGAGATGGTAGGTGGACTTAACACATCAGGCAAAGGATGGCTCCTTACATGCTGTACAGAGTGTCACTTTCTGCTCCACTATTCTGATGAGAGTCCTATTCCCGGATCACAGCAGTTCTGCTATGGGAAAACCACAGCACAGGGATTAACTTAAATCATTATCCCTTACTGTATCCCTTCTCTAACTTGTTTTCCTTCTCAAAGCAAGAGTGTTACCCAAATTTTACAAAGAGTTTTGGAAAAAAAATCCCTTTAACTCAATGCCCATACAACCAAGATAGGAAATCAGTAACTAAAAAAGAGGGGACACTGTGCATCCTCTTCTCATGCACATGTGGCACAGACACAGAAGATATTATATCTATTTTCTCCAAAAGATGATTCTTTTCTCTGTTGCTACTATCTGAACCACAGGTAGAGGAAGCAAATGCCTCTAAATGAGACAGGCAGATAATGATACATTTATGGACAGAATGCTTGACCCCTAATAAGGGAAGTTGGTCTTTGACAGTCCAAGCAAGAACCTGCAAGGCTCAAGTATTATCCCCAGGTAAAGATAAAATTGTGAATTCCTTGAACTATGAGAAAAACACTCTCCAGAGGAATGGTTTCCTTCCTAAAACCAGCTATGCATGGAAATACTGATTCACGTTAGTGCTGGAACTACACAGGCAGAAAATTTGACATCTAAGACTTCCTGAAGTGACTTTGAACCAAGAAAAAGAACAAAATCCCTTGGATGAGAGATTTGACATGAGAGTTTCTGATGATGTAAGAAGAATGATGCATGAGAACGGTCATAAGAAGTCCCAGACATTGATTCTTGGATGGGCAGCCTGAAAAAAAAGTACACTGTGCTGCAACTTTTGTCTTGGGCCAGTTTCTTCTTTATGCCAAATAATCCATCTTCTTCCTTTTTCCCTCCCTTCTTCCCTTCCTGGTCTTCTGTTTCATTCAAGACATTTAAGTTTTTCTGTTTTATCACTTCCAAGTCAAGAAATTGCAGATTTCCAGTGCCTACTTTTTCAGTTATGTCATGATTACTATCTGCTCTCCCATCAGTGATTTACCATTTTTTCCCACAGTTGCACAAGACCTTTTCTGATCCTTTCCTTCGTAGACATAGATATTACTAAAAAGACTTAAAACACCTATTAGTTCCAAAAGTCAAGAAAAAAGGTCAAAAATGTATCTTTTCATGCCATTGTAACCCAGAAATGAGCCTCTGAAACCTATGGAAGGTAAGCTGGAGAGGGCATGAGCAACCCCAGCAGGAACAAGACAGAAACATCCTTCATCTGTTCTCTACAAAACAACTATGGCTAATTTCAGGTCAGAGAGGAGGCAGAAATCCTTGTGGCATCTGATTTACATTATAAGTCTTCAAACTGAATGGCAAAGCTTGTCCAATGTCTGGGATGAAGTCCAGCAGAATGGTGGCATTGGCATGAAGCATAATTAGGGCTTTTGCCTTATTGACAACCTGATTTACAATAGATTTTGAGGAGGAAAAACAGAAAGAGTTCAGCTGCAGAATGAATTGGATGACAAGGGTAGATGAGGGTTGAGCGAACTACTTTGTGTATTACTTAATTGTCCCTTTGCAAGGATGAGAGCATAGGACACTTCAGGCCAAACAACAAAACCAGTACTGGATTTAACCAACTAAGGTATTCTATCTCCTGGGAAACAAGAGACATATCCTCTTACAAGAGCCCTCCAATTTCTATCAGACTTTTTAAATAAGAAAAGTGTAAGTAGGAGATCTGGCTTTCACATCTCTTTTTTTTTTGTGATTTGAAGATGAATCAGAATATGTGATTTATGACAGACCAATGTAAGACAATTTAAGAGAAGGATTTGAGATTGTTTTACTTTTTAAATGAATTTACTATAAACTGAAATCTTCTTTTTATCACAGTGTAGTTTATTAATAGTAAAGCTTCTGCTGGTTTAGCATTCCTCTGCAGTCACAGGAAACCAAAATGCAGTGACCTGCTAATTCCAGACTCGTGGTACACGTGTTTGGACCAATGCCATCTCACCATCTCAGTGCTGGATGCACTGCTGCAAAAGGTATGTAAATTACTTCAGCAGTGAAAAATAAATTAGATTTTTGTTTTAGGTTTTTTATCTCCTAGAAACTTCTAGATCTTAATAGAGATGATTCCATGTTCTCTTTTTGTAGTGACAACTGTCTTGTTTGGCTTTTTTTTTCAGAAATGTCCACTTCTTCCCCCTAAAATCTTTAGGATTTTATATAAACAGCTGAGTTTGCAGAAAAAAACCTCCTTATATTTTATAAATATTATATTTCTACATATTGAGATTTGGCTATCAGCTGCCTATTTTTTGACTTATTTTTAAATGTATATTTAAAGGTAGGAGTTTTCAAATTGCAAATACCTAGTTCTGAGACAGTTTCTTTCATACATTTTACATGTGCTACTTTAGACATAAAACCCAAAAGATAGCATAACTTGGAAATGATGTACATAAAATCTTAAAGAGGTAAGGGAGAAAAGCAAACCCTTCCCTCATCTCTCTCCTTTCTACCTTAACCTTTCTGAAAAAAAACCAAAAACCCAACTTTATAAGTAGGAACAATTTTGCCAGCAGAACAAAGCCCTCACATTTTCATATGGCTGTGGAGTTTTTTTGGTGTTTTTTTTTTTTATTATTTTTTTACTAACTACAGCAGCATGTAAGAGATTTAACGGCATTTGACTTCTGCAACTCAAAGCTATGAAGCACTTTAAGATTGTGAGAACTAATTCCAACTGCCTTTAAAGGTCCAAAAGAGGCAGTCAGCACTTATCAAATCAGAACTGCAGCCCTATGAGGTATTAAACTTAATCCTAGCCTTTTATAAGAGAAAAAAGAAACACTTAGAGGTGATTCACCAAGTCACTTAAATTACACTCAATGTTCTGCAGCCTCTGGAGTAAAAAAATCTCAAGCACATGCTTAAGTGTTTGTTCATCATCTAACATCAAAATTAACAAGAACTACATCTTTAACTCCAAGGACTAAATTAAATGGAGGTATTAAACATATACCCAGCTTCACACAAATGAAGAGTCCCTTTGTCTTCCATGGGCTGCTCACATGCTTAAATTTAGGCATGTCATAAAGTGCTTTTCAGGATCCAGCCCATCAGCTTTTGTTCCAGGGATGTTGCAGGAGACCTACGCTACTCATGGCCCACAGAATGAGATCAGGGAGAGTTGGGGATGTGGGGGAGGTGGGCAGGGACATGGGATAGAAAACAAACAAGGGTTGGTGAGTGCAGGGAAATGAAAGAGGGAAATAAAATAAACTATAAAATTAAAAAACAAACAAACAAAAAAAAAAGTGGGAAGAAAGAAAAGAAGTTGAAATTAGAGGAACTAACATGGCGTTACTGGTGGCTGTGGCCGAAACTTCAGCAGAAGAAACTACTCCACACTTGGAACATTTGAGCGTCATGCCGTAAAGGGGCACTGCCATCTGACTGCAATTAAAACCAAAAGACTGAAACAAAACAAAACACTTTGCTTATGAACACAAACGTAGAAAGGAAAGGGAAAGAGAAGCCAAAAAGAAAGTACGAAAGAAAAGGAAGGAAGGAAGAAGGAAGAAGAAAGGGAACCAACCAACCATACCCAGTTTGAAAAGAGAAATGGAAGACAGGCAGGAATAAAACTCTCTCATCTGTACCACTCCAGATGTGGGAATTGGGGAAAAAAATGTGCAATTCAGAAAAGTGTTTCTGCCGCTGGAGAGGGTGGAACTGTGTTGGTGAATGGTTTTTTTTTCCAGATTGTCTCTTTCTAGCACCCATGGAAGAGAAACCAGTACTGCTCTCCCAGTCTCTACCTCCTTTTTTTGGTTGGATTTTGAGAGACTGCTCTTTTCCCTCCTGTCTTTTTTGCTCCAAAACAAAAAAGGTGGCAGGGTTGTACAGTAGAAGGCAAGAAGTAGGGCTGTGGGGAGTGTGTCTGTTTATCTTCTTTCCTAAAACAATGTAAGGGTTACACCCTGTATTTTCTCCACTGGTCCTTGTGTGCCAATCCTCTCCTTGGTGGGGATACCCACATGGCAGCTGACAATACCAGGAGATAGGCCACCCTTTTGGTTGCTTAATCTGTGATGAAGGACATGCAAATGGAACTGATTATGGAAGTTAACCATGAACTTGGGTGTTTTTTAAAACCATCAACATGCTCAGAAGGGATCCAGACTGGGTGACTACTTTTGAGACATTTCTTCTCTTAGATCTTATTTTGTAGCTGAAAACATCTTTGATATGAACCCTGAATCATCAGTTGCTGTCACTTGGATGGTATCAATCACAGAAGGAGGCCACTGTGGGCTGGTGGTATAAGGGTCTGCAGGGATTTACTAAAGGGCATGTCCTCATGGCTTTTTGAAGCTGATTTGTGTTAACCCACCTAGCTGACCAGTCAGCCTTAATTCAGGACCCCAGAAGCCACATTTGCTTGGCATTGGTCCTTATTCATCCAAGAATATACTGATTTGTGTGCACTCCATGGTTTACACAGATAGACTTCCATGTAAGAACTGGTTTAAAAAATGGGTAGGAGTCTGCAAACCATACTACAGACCTATATGTGGTGCCTGATATCAGAGAAAGTGTGAATGTTGCTGGCAAAAAACAGTAGGTCTGTCAGTCTTGGGTGATGGCAGTGGAGCTGATGAGGGACCTTTTACAGGTATCAAATTTTGGGGTGTTTTACAGCCCTACCCTGCTTGGGAGAGAGATTGGGAAACTTGACATATTGTTTCCTAATTTATACAGCTTTGTGTTCAGTCTCACTGCAAAAAAGGACATCTCCAGGAACACCAACACAGGGTTATCAGTGGTCCTAGTGGCCCACTTTGAAGTGGCTATTTATTGGTCTTTTAATTAATTTACAGTGACATAAGCCATTACACCCTTCCAGAAAAATGGCCAAAGTAACCCAGAGAAACTTTCAGCCTTCAGACACAGAAAAAATTAGATGCTGTGTCTATAGATACATATCTTCCAGGAAGGAGAGTGTAAATCCAGTGAGGACAACGGCCAAACCAAAGATAAAGTGGGTCTTGAGAGGCATTAAATGCACGACCCTTAAAAAAAAAGACAGCTTATCCCCAGATCTATAAGCCACAAAGAACAGATAAGCAGAGACAGAGAGAGGCAGAGATAGGCAGCAAAAAGAAAGTAGATTGATTTCAGGAATTTGATGGAAAACTATACCAGAAAAAACATGAATGACACTGAATCACAAAGAACTGGCCAAAAGACCACTATAACACACAACTGTAACTGCTGTTGGGTGTATTTATGCAGAAAGTTATAAGCAGTAGGCACAAAATGTGGGTACATTTATATTCTAATTGGTTCTGGTTGGGGGCATGAGGTTGTTAATATATTGAATTTCCGTAGCAGGTTTGTATTGGTGCCTGTATGTATGAAAGGGTAGCTAATGAAATAATCACAGTGAATAATGCCTTCATTTAATTTAGCTTTTTCTGCTTCCTAAATATCCACAAACAGCTCATGGACTCATCTGGTGTGTTCAATGGAGCCTGGACTTTGCTTCCTTTCATTGAATGGTGCTTTTACGCCACACACGGACCAAAGAGCAGGAGCACTGCTTCCAGCATGAAACATTCCCAGACAAAGGGCAATCCAAATAGGTTCCTATTTTAATGTAGTTATTATCTTTCCAATTACTTCCTTCCCTATGCACTGATAATCCAGTTCTCTTAACACCTCACCAGGACAGTCACACAAAGAGTATTTCACACGAGGTACTGGGGTAAACTTTCTTGAGTTCTCTCTATAATCAAGAGAGAGATAAAAGAAGTAAAAGTCCTCTGAGGGGCATGTTGAAACAACTAAACAGGGCTCCTGTCTCTCTTTAGTAGCTACAGAGGAGGCCTAGGGAGATTAAACTCAGCAGGCTAAAATTAGCCTTTGTGAACATACCCTATAGTCTCATTCTTCTTCCCAGCCACATGAACACACAAATACTTCTGGAATAAACGCTGGCTGAATAAATTTAAAAATCATTTTAAAAGCTCCTGTGTCTGACATTAAGGCAACTCTTTTTTTCTAACTCTTCTGTCAATAGAGCTCAAACACTGTTGGTGCAGCTGAACACGAATGGAGACTGTTCTGCTGGGAGACACCTGCACAGTTTCCTCATGTGCCCAGACAGAAGTTTAAGTGGTTTTATGTATACTCCAGCTCTCCAGGTAGTCACACCCAACTCTACAGACTGGTTTTTGTGATACATTTATGAAAACATTGTCATTAGAAAGTCAGTGTTTTCTGACTGATGTGACAAGAGTAAACATAGCAATTTCCTCTGCTATGTATAGGGTAAAACCTATTGTGTCTCAGGCAATAGTTCATGGGAACTGTTAGCACTGATTTATTTGTGCCAACTGATCTGCAGTATTTGTGCTGGGATTTTCTTAGTGTTCAACAGGTCTTTTTTTTTTTCTTTTTTTCTTTTTTTTTTTCTCTCCCTGTTTTTGTTTCTCTTTGTTTTTGCTTTCGCAACACTGAACCATACTTCTTGCCTCTGCTAAAGGAAACACAACGTTTCTTTATACCATCTCCTCAGACCCAACAACCCCAAAGACGTTGCTCATTCTGATTATCTTCAGATCTACCTTCCAACACGGTTCCCAAGCCCAGGCCAGAAGCGGCTAGCTAGAGGGAAGTGGCACCAGAGCTCTCAAAAGTGCTTCCGCACTCTCAGTGGGTGCACTTTGAAAGGAGGACAAAAATCGAGCACAGAGAAGGCTTAAAAGTGCTGCACACACACACACGGACATGAAAGAGGGGGGAAAAAAGAGAAAAAGAAAGAAAAATCAAAGAACATCAGAAAAATGACTTTTTTTTTTCTTTTTGCATCGTAGGTTTTGTATTCAAAGTACAGCTATGAATGTGATCAATAACCAGCTGCTTTGTATTAAATAAAGTTGCTTTGTATGCAGTTTAGATTAGAGAGGGAGAGACTGATAGACAGTAACTTGCTGCTCTGCTAATCCAATAAACCACTTATTTCAGCGCTGACTTTCAAGTGCAATTATCTTGCTGCAGATGCTGCCTGCAGTTTGGGCATTTTCTTGAGTTCTCTCTTTGTAAAGAAGGCATCACCCAGAACAAAGTGCTCACTCATCAGCAGTAGCTTTAAAACAATGAACCAAGGCCAAACTTTCACATATCTCTTCAACCCAGAAGTGACCCATACCTATGGTCATCCAAATGTGCATAAATCTCCTCTTATTATCATGACTACAGCACAGCTCAGGCATCAAGATTCTCCTCTTTGATACACTGAGGCACCATGCTGCTTAGAAATGTCAACATGCTGATAAGATGTCCACATGTTTCTAGCCTGGCTGAACAAGAGTTTTGAGCTGACCTCAGCTTTGTTGTCATCACTCAATTAAGACCACGTCCACCAGAACAATAATGCAATGACAGAACTATAGAACTTTATCCATAATTTCTGACTTTGTCCTTTGAGTCTTTTGCAGCACTGAAGTGGATAAAGCATCTTCTTCTCTCTGGGAAGCCTGGGAGTACAGCAAACAGGCTGGCAGGTACCCCTGTTTCCTCTGCTTTCATAGATAGGGTATCATAGAATCACAGAATGCATTAGGTTGGCAAGGACCTTTAAAGGCTATCTAGTTCAACCCCCTATGCAGTTAGCAGGAACATCTTCACTAGATCAGGTTTCTCAGAGCCACAGCCACCCTGATCTTGAATATCTCCAGGTATGGGGCCTCCATCACTTCTCTGGGCAACCTGTTCCAGTGATCTACCAGCCACATATTGAACATTTCTTTCAAACATATTCAACCTAAATCTCCCTTTTCTAGTTTAAAAACTTTACTGTGTCAAAAAAAATAAAAAAAACAAACAAAACAAACAAAAAACCCCATATCCTGTGTCTTCTCCAACAACTTTCTAAGGTTTTAGGTTCTACAGGAGCATCAGAAGGTCTCTTGCTCTTTTTGTCTCTTAAAAGCAATTTCCTCCTTGAGGAATTCAATTGTTATCTGCAGTGATAAACCAAATGCCATCAACGGACAAGTAAGATCACACAACCCTGACTTTCCTACCAGCATGTAAGGAGATTGTCCAACTGTGACAGCAAGTTATGTTAACAGAAAATAACATACTAACAACTGCAGCAGCCAGGCTGACCTGGGCATTTGATTTCACTCAGAGTCTCAGCATACTATTTTTGTCTTTTGTTTGGGGTATGGCATAGCTCAGGGACAATGTCTGAGCAGTCTACAGATTTGTTTCTAGAAAGGAAGCTAAAATGGGATCTTATCCTGATGGAGCCAAAGAAAAATGCAGCTGCTGTCAGCAGAATTTGTAAGTAACCAAGCAGACAACCCTACACAGTAGCTGCCACTCTGGACAACTCCAGACCAGTTATATAATAACTGTGAAGTTAGTTCTTGGACTTACACTACAAAGAAAATGAGGTAGCTCAAGCCCCAAGCTTGAGTGATGGCTGTAGAGAAGATAGAGAACCTCAGGTGATAGAAAAATGTTTTTTTGAAGAGAAGGTAAGAAGATGTATCTCCACTTACCAGTCTTCCTTTTTGCACATCCATCCATCTAATAACCTGTAGTTTTTGAGACTTCCAAAGAACCTGTCTCCAAAAACATCACATACCTTTGCTATCCTTTAGCCACCTGCCAGACAAGACTTCTCTTTTTCACAGCCCATACCATGTGCATTGATGAGTCTCTGATCCAACTGCTGTCTCTAGGAGTAGTGAGAGTTTTCTCTCCCTAATCTTTGGGAGGATACATCACCCTGGGTTGAAGCCATTTTAACAAAGAGATGAACTTCTAACCTTCCTCCATAGTAACACAGTGCTGCTTCTTGAATCTTTTCTCTCTGCTGCACTGAATGACAAGGCAGACAGATTAAAATCATCTAATCTTTTTTTTTTTCTTTTCTTTCATTATGTTTAAATTTGCTTTTGATTTTTTTTCCTGTGTGTGTATTTGTCTCTAATCTCTCTTTGCATTCCTTGCCTGGTTATTGATCACAACCTTGAGTGGTTATTTTCTTTTTTTTATTATTTTTTTATTTTTTACTTAGATGTATTTATAAGGCATACCCTGCCCGTTCCTTCAGTTTCTTATCTGTTATTCCATCTTTGGATACAAGTTTGTTAAAAACCAGAATGCCAATAACCATGTTCACCTGTCAAAAGAGAAACAACACACAATTTTGTTCTCAGGTGGTTCAAGTCAAACTTAGTAGCACAGAAGGAAACAAAAAACCCAACCCAACATTTGGTGATCTAAGTCCTTCCCATTTCTCCCGAAGCATGGTCACACTTCTGCAGGCCATCACCACTTCTTGTCCCTTCTCCACCCTGTCCCACCTTCCCTGGCCATGCATCAGTGTGCTCAGGGGAACAGAATGCAGCTGGCAGCAGATCAGAGAGGTCTCCATGAACCAGGGTGTGTTCAGATTGATGCAGAGCTGCTTGAAGCCCTATGAATGCTTGATGTTTATCAAGGGAAACTCCAGGTTCAAGAACAATTTTTTTAGGATAATACAAATAGAAAGTGGCCAATACAGGGGAGAGCACTGGCTACTTTCTAAAGTGCCTTCTGGAGTCTGTGCTACCGAAACAGCAACATTAAGAGGATGGCATGGTGTGGTGCAGACAGCTTGTCATAATTCTTGCTGGGTGAATCCCAACACTTCTCTCAAAGAGGTGGAGGGAGATGAGAGCAAGTAGAAACATCAGATACAGGGTGGGATGTTTTGAGAGATACTGAAGATGGCATGCAGATTAGCCATCTAGTAATTTAAAAAAAAATAAATTCAATCTGCTGAATTCAATCCTTCAGTCTGCTTTGTTAGGGTGGGAGCATGGATGTCTGTATCAATCAGGTATAAATATTCTTAGTGAAATCCAGGCTGTGCAGAGCTGGGGTCTTACAAAGTGATCCTAAATGCCTCACTGTGCCTTTCTCACTGCATTCACTGCTGCCAGCTGCATCTGTTTTACAATCATCATCCAAACCTCAGCAGCCTCTGAATGTGAACTCATCAGGGATACATGAGCATCACCTTCTTCATGGAGGCACAACTCTGATGGTGGAAAAAAGTGACATTCTCCTGGTTTTGACAGTGAAGCATCTGGTGTCAGAAGAACTATATGCTACATGCTCTTTAGCATATGGGGCTTGCAAGAAAATGTTTAAGGAAAGACTCAGAGGTGTGCAATGTCTCATGTTATCTGAGAGAACTGGTGAGTTTGGTAGAAACTTGAGAGGTGGTCCTAGGAGACACCTAGTACAACACATACCCTGAAGGAAGGGAGCTGTCTGCTCAGATCAAGCCTCTATCTAATTACCTAAATCATTCCAGGAAGGAGCAATCTCTGAGTTTGGATTGCTGGTTTCAACAGGACATGACCCAGCTCACTGATGCAGAATCCACAGCTGGGAATAAATGGAAGATTTCACAAATAGCAGTTATTTCCTTTTGCATCAGCTGCTGGGTCAGTGGACTGCTTTCCACAGCTGCAAGTCCATATCTAGAGCACACCATGGTATTGTTTTAGAGAAACAACACTGGCAAGTCACACACAGTAACTCAGCCAAGGATAAGCAGGAAATCAAACCCTAGTTACATGCTTGGAGAGAGAGAGCATTTTCAGTTCACTGATCCTTCTTCACCCTGCTGGAGGTTGGTGAGTGCAAGAGGTACTTTTTCTTTAAGAAACAGCAAGTCAGTAGGAAAAATGGGGTTGAAGTGTGGCAAGCTGGGTTGCTCTGAGGGCTAGGCACAACAAAGTGTGCACCCTCGTTTGTATCTAGCAGGGAAGATGACAAAGTGCAGCTCTGCAATTGCATCTTTGCAACTGTTTTAATAAATTACAGCTATTTTATGTAATATACTGATCATCATGATCAACATCCTGCTCTTATCCTAACTCTATTTCTTTACAAAGTCATAGTTATAATATGAGGCATGCTCCTAAAGGCAGTGACTCTTAATAACATGCACTGTAGCTTTGCTTCCTTGTCTCTGGGAAGTGAAGACACAAGTCTGAGATTCAGTCCTTGAGATAACCAGTACCCGATGACAAATGACCCTCTGTTCTGACTTCATCATACCATGAGCCTCTCCCTGATGAATCCTGGGCCTTCAACCTGCATATAAGCATCACCAGGCTGCTTCACTGGACTTAGTCATGCAAAACTGCTTGCAACAGCTCTGCAATTCAAGTTGCCAGGACTTTTGAGGCTTCAGGTCAAATCTTTGCAGTCATTCAGTGTTAGCAGACTGACTGCAAGATGTAGGTATTGCTAAAGCTGCAAGCCAAACATCTTAAGAATATTATTTTGAGTATAGATATTCTCCAAGACAAAGGCCTTTTTTTCCAATGTGGAGAATAATAAGAGAGGGTGTGGAGGAAGAAGGTTACTACAGGTAATTAAAAAATCATGTCAACAGAACTGCAGTACAGAGATGATTGAACGCCTTGGGAGAAGCAACCACAAGTCCAGCCTGGTGAGGGCTAAGGCAGAGGGAACCCAGCTGGAGCCAAGTCTTCTGTGTGCAAAGTTACTTGGGTGTCTACACATCACCTTGAGTGGAATTTTGGGTCTGAAAGAGCTTCTTAGCTCATGCACAGAGCCCACTCCTACCCTGATCTGCACAACCCTGCAAACAGCAGCTCTACTGTCCCTGGAGCAAACCTGTCCTGAGGACAGTACAGCTGTGTATTGCCCTGTGCAGTCCTGGAAGAGTCTAACAGTCCTCCCTTTGAGCCAGGTGGACTGCTCTTCCATCACTGGCAGAGTCAGCCTGAAATCAGCACAAAGCAGGTAGAGAACAGACAGCTGTCCAGTTTTGAGACACTCCATGCTTGAGAACTGTGTTGAATTTTTTGCTTTTTATTGAGATTATCTGGTTCCCATTTATGAAAAGGCTTTTAAAGCTACTACTGCTTCTTCTTCTTCTTCCCCATACTCCATATACCAACACAGGCAGCATTCACTTGTCATTTTAGCCAGCAATAGTTGGTAATCTAAACTAGGTGTGTAGGTTCCACCTCTGGGTACTGAATAGAGACAGAAGCCCCCAGAGTGATTCACTGCTTCCCAAAATAAGCTGTAGGAACAACCATTTGCAAATGTTGACCTCTCTGTAAGGACATCTCCATTTCCAGCTTTGAGAATAAGTGAGAATGGAGATGCCAAATAAAAGCAGGGTCATGTGTTTTTCTTAAACCTTAAAAATGCTAAGGAAAGCCAGAGGATTACTTTCCTTGTTGTTGGCACAAAAAAAGCAAGATGGCCTGAAGATTCAGACTGACTGCCCCTTCTGTGGACACTACCAAAGCTCCTTCCCTCCTAATCATTGCTGTCTATTGAGCATTCAAGCTGCTGACCCAGAGCTATTGGCTGTTACACTTCTGGGGCAAAGAGACAGTTCATCTGAAAACACTAAGCCACTTAATGCTCCTGTCAGTTATCCTGGCTCTAAAGAAAACCCTGACCCTCCATCAGCTAATATTATTGAGGGAAATCCAACTATCACATGCCTACAGAGATCTAGCATGAACATCTGCTCACCCCCACTCTGCTGGCTGCTATCTGAACACTCAACTATGTGCCACAGCCCTACACTGAAGAAAGATCCTTAATGATACAAGTTTTAGTTTATTATTACAAAATAAATAAAATTTATTAAAATAAATCTCCTACAAATAAAGTTTTTCTTTATTGTTTATAAGAGGAGGGCCACCTGGTGGTTTTTCCTTTTTGTCATCATGTTGAAACATAGCACCAAGGTGGTTTGATGTGCAATGACAGCAGTGAGAAGACAGGCAGCAAGAGCTTTTGTGTAGTTACTCTCCTGTAATCTTGCTCCAGCTTCGGGGCAGTTACCCCCCTCAGGCACTGCATGAAACAAAATCCTAATCTAAAAAAGAAATTGCAAGTGTCAACAGCTCCATTCCTGTGGGACCCTCCAGGGCACTTGAGCTTTAGACAACATATAGCTCCTCCACTGGATAACATACTGGGCTGCAGAGAAACTGTGGACTATCACAGGAGAGGGCTCAAATGTGGCATTAAACCCATCTGAATTTGCTGCAGGAGGGATTTCCTGCAGGACCAGAAGTTCTCCAATTCTTTCAACCCTGAAAGTCAAGATTTTTTTGGCCAGTAAGGCTTCAACAGCAGAGAAGCTTAATAAAACATAGAAATATAGAATGGTTTGAGTTGAAAGGAACTCAATCACGGTCTAAGGGTAGACTTGGTGGCAGTAGGTTAATGGTTGGACTGGATGATCTTAGGGGTCATTTCCAGCCTTAAAAAATTCTATGATTTTATGAACCTCAGAGATCATCTAGTTCCAAGCCCCCTGCCATGGGAAGGGACACTGTCCCCTAGAACAGGCTGCCTGAAGCCCTATCCAACCTGGCCTTGAACAGTTTCTCTGGGCAAGTTGTCTCACCACCCTCAAAGGGAAGAATTTCTTCCTAATACCTAATCTCTCTGGGAAAACTGTTCCACTGATCTACCACCATCACACTGAATAAATTTTTCCTAATATCCAGTGTAAATCTCCCCTTTTCTAGTTTAAAACCATCACCTCTCACCCTATTACTACATTGCTTCATGAACAGTTTTTCCCCAGCTTTCTTATAGGCACTTTCAGGTACTGGAAGGCTGCTAATAAGATCCCTCCAGAGCCTTATCTTCTCCAAGCTGAACAATCTCAACTCTTGCAGCCTATCCTCATAGGAGAGGTGCTCCAGATCTTGATTTGTTTTTGTGGCCCTCATCAGCTGTCTCCAATACCACCAGGTCCTACTCCTCAGGTCTGCTCTCAGTCCATTCTCCACCCAGCCTGTAGTTGTGCTTAGGAGTGCATTGATCTATGTGCAGGATCTTGCATTTGGCCTTTTTGAATTTCATGCATTTTGCACAGGACCACCTCTCAAGCCTGTCAAAAAGGTTGTCATATCTTGAGTGACACCTTCAATTGAAATAATAGCTGGCCAAGACTGGCTTTGGTTCTATTTTGGAGCCAAGGGTGAGAGGACAGACTTCCACCATACATGAGCTGGTGGGACAGAGTTTACGAATTTTCACTTTAACCATATAATCTCTGTCAACTGGAATCAAATATGACATTTTTAGGGTCACAAAGGTCCTCCTCAGGACCAATTTGAAGCCTTCCATTTCACCTGCTAACAAGGAAGATGCTCACATGCACTGGCCATTTGGGACAGACCAGGAACATCTGGAGGCACAGCCTAGTCTGAAAGCAACCAGTAGCAGCAGTTTCTGAAGGAGTTAATGTTAGAGTTTTCCACCATCATCATGCACTTCCATCCAGATAGGGTAAAACCAAGGTTAAAACATTAATTTGATGTCTAGGGGACTGCAGAGATCACAGAGGTGGGAGGCTGAGAGCTGAGGAATATTATATTTCAGAATCAAACCCATCCCAGATTGCTGGCTTCTAATACTTCACTCTTTATTCCTTAAGAAGAAAGTTATTAAAAACATGAATGGAAATGGGTTGAAAGAACAAGGAAAGTGCTATAAGATAAAGAGGGGGGGGAAAAAAACCAAAAGCTTTCAGCAAAGCTTAAATACCAAAACGACAGCAGCTGCTGGTCCCACGAAGGCATAGAGAAGACCTCCTTCTAACGACAGCCAGCAGCTGGAAAATGAAGAGAGAAAAGAACATTACCCACTGGCTAGCATCACTGACAGGCTCATGTTTGCTTCTTCTCTTTGCCTGCAGAGTTCAATTTGGGAAGTGATATCCCATGGCAAAAAAAAAAAAAAAACAAAAACCAAAAAGAAAAATATCCAAGACTTTACATCAAGAAAGTTCTGCCTCCTGTTTCTCCTGAACTTGCACAAAGGGTCATTTGCCTGAGGGTCTGCCTCCAGAATGACATTTGATTGTCAATAGAGGAATGCATGCAAAATTCATGATAGTTCTGTGTTTCAGACCAAGTCTTGGAGACAGTTCTTCAATTTATTGGCAAGAGGATGTTCTTGGCCTACTCACTCAGGCAGAAAGGTAGAAACAGTGGAAAGTGTCCCTTGCTCATATGATAACCATTGTAGGACCATGTAGGAGCTCAGGTCCAGGAGTATATATCTTCTCCTGGATCCTCCCTTTGAGCTTGCAGCCATGGAGAAATTTCACAATTCAGCAGTGAGGTGGGAATTCACAGCGCTCCTTAAGTGGATGGTCTTAAGAAAGAAGCTGAATGTAAGGAGTGTTGCATCTCTTGTGGAAACCACCTTGTTCCTTCTCCTTCACACCATTTAACCTGAGAAGAACTTTTTCCAATGTGTAATGTAGGCTGCTAAACTGCCTGGTACCTCCACAAACCAAGGGTTTTTTCTGACTACATGCTGATGTTTGCCCTATTATTGCCTACCACAGAGTCAGTCATTCTTGATGACATTGCTAATCAGCAGAGATCCAACCAAAAAAGCACAGGCTGAGCAACAGGGCTGTGGAGTCTCCAGCCTTGGAGAAATTCAAAAGCAATTTGGACATGGATCTGGGCAGCCAAATCTAGGTGACTGCTTGACCAGGATGGTTCAGATGCCCCTCAGAGGTCCCTTCCCATCTTAAACAGTCTGTGAATCTGTGACAGTCATGAACAGCAGCGCTGGAGCTGAAATTTCCTTTTTGTGGGGAATCCAGCAATTCAGAGCATGGACTCATAAACTAGGTACTTCAGGGCAAGAGAGGATGCAAATGTACAGTGCCAGCAACCCCATGGAAGGTTTGCATGCTTTGACATCTCAGTGCCCTAGAGAAAATATGTGACAAAGTAATCCTGTTTCAGCAGTAAACTACCATGTATTTACCACGGGAGGAGAGCAGGCAACCACAATGGAGCAAAGACTATCTCAAAGCTCTTAACCCAACTAACCCTGCAGTAATTCAGTTACATGCCTGTACTCTCTGGAATATGGTTTTATTCTGCATCAGAAGCAAACTGATGCTGCTGTTCAGAGTCTCCCAGAAAACAAAGGCTTTCTTGAAATATTTCAGTTTTGTTGATCAGCCTCATATGTTTTTCTATCAATTCTGACTTGTGAAAACTGTTATTTTTTTTTTCTCCAAAACACAGAACATTTGGGAAAAAAAACCAAAACATAAAACTCAACAAAACTATTTCAAGTTGAAAATTGAAAGCAGGACATTCTGTTTTTTCTCCAAGGCCTGCATGTTGTTTATTTCTAAATTAAACCTGTGATCTGTTAATTTAATCAATTCTGATTTCTTCCTGATAGCAAGTTGCTCTGTCATAAACTGTCTGAGCAACTGTAATCATAAAACAAATAATCAGCTAGGCAAGTAGGGAATAAGAATTAAACTTTGAAGGGTCACAATAAATTGAGGTCTCCCTAAATGCAAGGAAGGGGCAGAGGAACCAGAAGGGATCCACATCCCAGTACTTGCCCAGACCTTTTTCTCCAATGCTCCATCCTAATTTCAAGACTGTTCTTCCTAGGGTCTCTTCCAAGAGACAGCTCAGCTGAAAAAGGAGCTGACAGTCCTGCACTCCAATTAGTGATGAGGACTTGGTGCAACGAGGGCTCTCGCTCATGTCAGGTCCCTTGGCAGCCCCTCTTCCCCTCTGAGCATCAGGCATTCTGAAAGCAAGTTCACACATCACCAAGCACTGGTCCTTATCCCTTCTGACTGCCTGACCTCCCTGCCACAATGTTTAAGCAAAGCATTTCCAAGGCTGTCAGAGGTGGTGGCTGACAGCAAGGGAAGGGAAAGGGTGAAGTGATATCCAGGAAGGAAACCGACAGCAAACTCCAGCGATATATTAGTCTAGTGAAGATGCTTTTAGCCTTGTGCCTATAAGGCACAGAAATATTTGCATTTCACAAAGAGGTTCCCCAGTACTTGCCAAGGGAGCTCTTAAATAATTTTACCCCTGGAAGGGTGTAAGTGAATGGTTTAACAATGCTCAGCAGCTCCAGACTAATATTTCTAAGCATTGCTTCCCTGATTGACAGCAGCTCTTGTGTTCAATGCCAAAGACCTCTTTGCAAAACATTTGATCCTTTTGTGAATCTGCCACAGCAAAGATGTGAGCTGGATGGCTTTTGTCTTGGTCCTGTGAGGAGCTGACTTCCTCCAAGACCTTCCTGACTACATCATACAGGTCCACAAGCAGCAAGTCTCACCTTGATCATGTGCAAAATTAAGCAGCCCTGGTGCAAGAGGCAACATATTTTTGTGACAAAAACTACAGCTTGGAATCAGGGCTGTCCCACCAGTATTAATTTAAAGATTAATATAGAAGCTGCTGAGATATTTGTGGTTGATAGAAGCCCTGATGCAATGACACATAAGGACCCCATTAAATTTGCTGTGGTCTAGCACTGCTGTCAGAAAACTTTTTGTGGGTCTCTTGTGGGGAAGGATATAAGATCCCAGCTACCAGTAGCATGGCCTCAATTACTCAGTTCAAGCTTTAGGAGGCAATTTATCAATTTTTAGGGGTACAGAACCAGTCCCTGGAGTACCAGCTAAAAGAAGTGTTATTGTTCAAGTATTCAGCCTAATAGAAGAAGGTGAGCAGTGGAAGATCCTCTAGACTTCCATTATCTCTAAGACCTTCTTTGAGACTGGAAGTATAGCCTGGACCCTATCCCAGCATCTCTCCAAACCACTGGGAAATCTCCTTTCAGATGTTTTTTTCAGGTAAGGAAAAGGAAAAATTCTCTTTGTGCCCTCCTTTCCCTGTTGAAGATGGAGAGCTCATAGCACTCCAGAGGTATCCTGAGCAATAAAGGCCTCTGAGTGAATGGGTGCTGGGAAATCACCACTCAGAAAATAATGGAGACACAGTCCAAACACTGCAGCACAAACTTAATTTTTAATTTTAGTATCTTATTTTATCAGTCAGTGGCCCATTCTGGTCAGCTAACAGGTAAATACTATTTTCTCCAGTGCTGTCTTTGATCTCTCTGCATTAAAGCTAGGAGACATGGGTCCTTCAACTGTTACTATGTCTTCTTAGGACAGGACTCCATACTGCTTCTTAGTTGTGTTTTTCATTGTTACAAAATAGCTTCATCCCATGTGCAAACAAAAGAGAGGACAAAGCTGGGCAAAAGCTTGCTTAGGACCCAAGCAGACCACCCCTCTTGGAGGTTCTTCCCTTAACCTCCTCCACTAGAGTTGGCCACCTTGTCTTTCCCTGCAGATGAACATTCTCAGTCAATGTGACAGACTGTGTGAGACACAGACTTCCCTTTCCCCCAACCTTGTCCTGGGAGTCTTATAACACCAATATTAATGCTGCAATGCCTTCAACTGTTGCAGCTGTCCCCAAAATGCTCTCATGACCATGTCCCATTGAGGGAAGTCAGGGGTTTTTTTACCACTGTGAGTAGGATGAGAAAAAAAGCCTGATATTGAGTGTCAAACCCTGTGCTCAGCTAAATATCAGAGCCCTGCTTTGTCTTAATGCTCATCTCCACAAGAAAATGAACAGATTCTAATGCATTACTCTTAGAATCAAGAAATTGCAGGGTTGGAAGAAGCTTTGAAAGTCACTATGAAGTCCCTTGTGGTTTATCACATCGGCTCTTGTCCCCTGCTTCACAAGGAGGGATGAGTTGTAGCTAATGTCTGTCTTTCCTTCCTTCTGTAAGATGGAAATTACACGCCCTGAAAATCTGCCACTGCCTGTTTGAAATGCCCTGTGCATGCCCTATACTCACTACAGCCAAATCTAAAATAGCCATGGAGCTTTAGCCCTAAGCTCCACAACTACCTCACACATTTCTGAAATGGTCAGAAACCAACAAACACCCTGGGACAACTTTCAATACAAGTCTGGATTCCATTTATATGCCTTTAGCATTAGACAGAGTTAAATCTAGCTCTGAACAACCTCAAGTTCTGGAGTTCAGCTCTGAAATTATTGCTGTGTAATACTAACTTTAGATGAGAGTTAAAACCAAGTGTCTCCACACACACACACATGTAAGAGACCTTTTATGTCTTTTGAGTAGGAAAAAAGGGAGTAGGAAAAAAGTGAACTTACTGAAGTCAGTCAGAGAACCCAGCCTAACTTGGTCCACACAAATATTTGCTTCACTTTTAAAATGCACCAACATGAAAATGTAACTCTTTACAGTGATTCTTAGCACCAATTTACACTCAGCATCATGGCTCAGGAACGTCTACACACTTGCCCCTCATTGAATGAAGGGAGGACAGGGACTGTTTAAGCAGCACCCACAGGGACATCCACAGTCTGTGTGTGACCACAATTTAGTTCTGGTTAGCTCTGGCTCTCAGTAAAGCCAGCACCAGGAACTGCAAGAAGATGGAAGGGTTATGTGTGTCTAATGGGTTCTCTGTGCTTGAGAGTAACAGTTGGTCGTCTCACAGCTTTTCTGGGACTCACCAGTGTTACCACCTACTGTGCTTCAGCATGGGAGGGCATGAAAGGAGGACTAAACCAGACTTTCTGGAGTGTGAAGGTCCCTTGTTATTTTGGTGACAAGCACCCTGATAAAAGGGCTAGGAAATGGTGTCATTTCAAATGGTCCTGCTGGGAGCACAGGATCCCCTGTCACCCCCAGGCAACCAGCCAGCCTGCCAGGCTGCAAGACAAGCAGCATCCAACCCTGAATGCAAGAAGCAACAGAGCCTTTAGGGCTGAAAGGAGTCAGAGGATTAGCTGCAAATGGAGGAGAGAGATGAGAATGATGGAAAGTCAAGGCAGACTGTTGGCCACCTTGATGATGTGCCAATCTGAAAGCAAAGCAGGAGTCCAGCAGGTTTTGTCACGCACTGACACACTTTTGGCTGCATTCTGGCAGGGTTTTGCTCTGGTCAGGGGTAATGTTGGCACACAGTGGTCTAGGGCAGTGAAATAGGGTGTGCTCTTCTGCACGTTCCTCATTCTTCCTACCCAGGCTCTTTTGTGTGGTCAATGTTGACCACAAAACTCTGTGGTGGCCCATAAGCACTAACAGGAAAGGAGGTACTAAGATTTTTGCACCAATTAACCACTGGTCTATAAACAGGAAAGGATGCAGAAATAAATATTTCTAGGACCTCCTGCCCATGACCCACTTGGCTATTTGGGATCTCAGCCACGCTTCTGAAAGCCAGGCTGTGTGTTGTCCTGTTCTGAGTCATACAAATACTAGATCCCTCTCCACCAGGACACCCTGAAGCCAAGTCACCTGAGCTGAGGCAGGGAAAACAAGACAGATCTATCTGACAAAGCATCCTGATGCCAGTACAGGCTTCAGAAATTGTGTCTACAGATTTGTATTTGACAAACCCAATTTCCAGTAATTTAGGCTTCAATACAAATGGAGAAACTTGCAATCAAAATGTAAACCTGGGACAATTTGGTCATGGGTGTGCAAGATACAGTGGGAACTGAAAAAGAGCAGGGATTCCACATATTTTTTTCAGTGTACCTACTAAACCCTCACCAGTTGCTAGCCACATCTCCAGCTTTTGTCTCAAACATCGTTCATGTTGGATGCAGACCACTGGCCAGGAAGTCTCCAGAGAGTGTTGGGTGCAGTAGAGAAGGGCCTGATTATTACCACATAGAATATTATCCTTGGGCTGCCACTATGCATAAAAATTATAAACTTTTTCACAATGAAGTGAAAAATAATTAACCCTTTCTTTTTCTACATTTTTAAAGCTGTACTGATGTTCAGCTCTGAGTGATCCCAGTATTGTCTTAATGTATTTTTCAGATCTGTACAGTCTTGTTCTGTAATTTCTAGCCTTCCTTCCTTCACCTGTTACAGGCAAATAAACATTTCCTAAAGGAACATCATGTGGAATTCAGAAAAGAGACAAATTCAGATTGCTTTCAAAACCTTGCTTTGAAAAACTCATGCTTATTCTGATGCCTAAGAATGAATTGAGCTATTTTGAAAATATGGGAACAGCCAAGTAAACCATTAAACAGATAAACACAAAAGTTCTTTTAAATTTTAAACATCCTAAACTTTAAATATTCCATATATCTTCCTAAAAGAAAAATCTAAAAAAATAACTTAAGTAGGAGGCACTTAGATCAAAGGATATGTCATACATGCAAGTTAAATCTAACTAATCCCTGTGAACTTGTTTTTACAGGAATACACAATGTAATTCATCCAGCTGATGGCTTGAGGAGGCAGGGAGGTAGGGTGGCTCCTTCCTCTCCCATCATCCCTGCTTTCCTCTGCTGAGGGCAGCACATGAGAATTTCTCTCCCACCCTGGCTCCTGTGAGTTGGTGACTGGATTTTGACAACAAGGATGGAGGATGAGACAGGAAGGGAAAAGGAAAAATAGTTCTTTTACTCACTAGTTCACGGTGCCGTACCCCTTGGCTTTAGTAAATCCCACAGAAATGGCAACCACCAAGGCAGGGAGCCCTGCAGAAATAAAACAAGAGAAAAATGGTCATTTAAGTATATATGCAGCTCTTCTCACACTCAACCCAGTCTTATGAGTGTTATTCTAGCAGCATCTACCCCAGACTGGGTCTCTGGCTGACTGAATTCAGGACCTTCAGAACCAAAAGCATGAACCCATGTTACCTCTGCTAATGAAGTAAATGCCATCAGCTGTAATCAGCTCATATCCTGCTGTGGTCTCAGCAGTTGTGTGGGGACTGACAGTACATGTGGATGCATAAAATGTATTTATTTTAATCTTAGGTACACAGGCTGGCCAGGAATACATAAGGGTGTCTCTTGAAGATGGAATATTCAGCCACAACCTATCAAAGAACCTAGCATATAGGTAATTAAGAGCTATGTTTGCTCTTAACATAATGCATGATGAACAATCAGGGTTCAAATCTCATTTGAAATGAGACAGAAAAAGAAATGGAAACTAGGTTCCCCATCTCATAGAGATGCCCTAAGTGCTGGGCAATGATATAAAGCAGGTCCATCTGAATAACAATGGAAAGGAACATCAGAACATCAGGTTTTTCTGCTCACCGGGATACTTCTCTTGCCAGAGACCTGCTGCATTTTGATTCCAAAAGGGGAATAAACTAAGAAAAAAACAGTTGCCCTTGAGGAGACACTTCACTACATGTGTTGGAAAGCATGAGCAAGTTAGTCTGAGGCTGGGATGCCACAATATTCAAAGTACAATTTATCTTCAGAGCACCATGATCTAACACTACACCACATGATGCCATTTCAGGTGTGCAAGGGAGTAAAACTGTGGCCTTGGTCTTACTGCTAGAAGCTCCCATAAAATTAGACTGAGCATTATAAAGAAAACCTGCTGGTTATTGTGCAAACTGCTGGTTATTGGCTAAAACTTATAAAAGGTTCTGAAATTATTGTGTCCTTGAATGCCTAGGCACAGTCAGACTAGTACAAGACAATACATCTTGCTAATAGTCTTCTGATCCTTCTTATGCCTGCTCAAGGATAAAGTGCTCAAGGATCTATGGAGGAGATTGAGCACTTTTCTGGTTCAGTAGCTCCAGCTCAGCTCTCCCCTTTCCGTAAAGGAATGCCTGGATATCAGCTAGTAATATTCCTGTTCCTTGGCTAAGGATGTCTCCATGTGGTTTTTTATAGCCCTCCTCCTTGTGACATGATGAAATAAGCTGTCTCAATGCTAAAGATGGGCAAATCCCATTAAGAATTATCAGGATCAGTAGCCAGCTGAGGATTAGTGCTTCTTGACAAGACCTTAATTCATGTGCTATAGAGGTCACAGCGGGTAGCTCTGCAGAAGATGCTGTAGATCGAAAGGATGTGCAGACACAGCATCTAAACAATAACCCTGCTGGCAAGATGGTCACTCAGCAATACAAATCAACAAAAGATTGATTAATAGTGAGGGTCTTCAGCCAGCTGGGAGCTATAAGGCCAAGTTGTTTGGAATATATAGCATTTGAGAGTTATCATAAAAAGGAGTGCTTCTCTTCTCATATGAGATTTCCAAGCACAACTCATGTTTGATCAATCCAAAAATAACAGACAGTGGTTTAAATTATTTATTTCTCCTTTCCTTTCCTTTCCTTTCCTTTCCTTTCCTTTCCTTTCCTTTCCTTTCCTTTCCTTTCCTTTCCTTTCCTTTCATTATTTCTTTTAGTGAGCCTCTTTTACACCTCAACTGGATATAACCTGGTGCTGTATTCACTACGATGGCATTAATATGTCATCCCACAGGAAGCACACCAAGAAAACACAGTGAAAGGACTTTTTGGGGATTGTATCTTGATGCAAGAGGCCCTGTGAAAGAGGAAAGTTGACTAAGACTCCACCAAAAATAGCAGGTTGTTCTTCTCAAAGTGCTTCTCTGAGACGTGATAATTATGCAGAAATACAGACTCAGGCTGTGAACTCGTCAGATTACAGGGACTGGCTCGTACTGAGCCTGGGTAGGAGCCTCAGCTTGTGCTGAAAATGAATCTCTACAAGCAGCATTTACTTAAGGTTGTAGCTATGCCATGGTAGCCAAGCCAAAGAGCATTGTAATGCTGTACTTCTCCACCTTGAGCAAGCTGTTAATGGTCTATTCACAGTTAGTGTGATTAGATTGAAAAAAAAGAAAATTATATCAAAGCTTGATCTATTTTTTTATTATTTGAAAAAGAACTATTTATAACTGGTCTGTTCCATATGCTGTGTGTGGTTCATATCAGTCTTTTAGACAGTCTCTCGTGCTGTGTAATCATTGGCAAGGTTTTGGGGGCTTTCTTCAGAAAGTGAATTTTACATTCACAGTTTGAAATAAATGTGTTGGAAACCTGTTTCAATTGTTCTGTTACTGCCAGGTCTGAGGAGAATCAGGTCATGTCTTCATCATGTCCCTCTAGAAAAGGTTGTTTGCTAATAAATACCAAGAACCATAACAAATCTAGGAGACACAAGTAGTACGAGGAGCAACTGAGGGAACTGGGACTGTTTAGTTTGGAGGAGGCTCAGGGGAGACCTCATTGCTCTCTACAACTACTTGAAAGGAAGTTGTGAGCTGGAGGTCAGCCTCGTCTCGCCCATAATTAGTGATAGGACAAGAGGGAATGGCTTCAAGTTGCTCCAGGGCAGGTTCAGGTTAGAAATTAGGAGAATTTTCTTCGAAGAATGAGTGGTTAGGTATTGGAATGGGTTGCCCCAGCGAGGTGATGGAATCACCATGTCTCAGAGTGTTTAAGGAAAGGTTGGATGAGGCACTTAGGGACATGGTTTAATAAATAATATGGGTGGTAGAGGGAAGGTTGGACAAGATGATCTTGGAGGTCTTTTTCAACCTTAATGATTCTATGATTCTATGAACTGTTAAGAACATCTGAAGACCCACTGAGAGCCTAAGCAATGGCAGGATTAAAAATGCCGTTGTGGAAACTATGACATGGTTGTAAAAAGACTGAAGAAATTATTCCCTCCTTACTGGAGTTGAATATGAAGACAGAATTATTTCTAGGTAACAGTTTTCTTCCTGTTCTATATAATAATGATGAAGAAAATATAATTGCTGAAAACTTTCTTTTTCTTTTGGGTAAAAGCAAAGTTGAATACTCAAAAGCAGAACAGAAAAACAGGGAATACATCTCACTGCTGACAAAAACCACAGTAGCTTCAATGTGTTACAGTGAGTAAGAACTTGGCAGTGATATCTAGAAAAAGGGCCTAGAGAAATACTAATATGCAAAGGGGGAAAAGGGGTAGAATAAGCCCATGACAAAATTAATTTTGCTAATTATTACAGATTATGCTCTTTAAAACATATTTTCATCCCCTTTCCTCTTAGCAGTGCCATTAATCCCAGCTCTACAGCTGAAGTCTAGCAGGATGCTAAATATTGGAAATTCCCTTGCTGCCTTAATGGGTGAGTGTTCTTGATTTCTTGCCTTAACCTATTCTGAATGGTTATTATACATCATTTATCAGCCAGTGGATCCTAGCTCAGAGATGACTACATTTACTAGCAGTGCAAACTATGCTTCTACATGTGTAGGGTAGTTGTATTTTTTAATCTGTACAGACTACAAATGTGAATGCCACATATCTAAAATTCCCTTGGCTAACACACACATCTGTCCCAGCTTTTACAAATCAGAAAAATCCCCTTTTATTACCTAGAAAAGCTATTAGTCTGTTGCCTTTGATATCCCTGATGCTCCTTGAGTCACAGATTGTGTATAAACATATGCATGAACACACACACAGGCGCATTGCTTTGCACATATGTGGCTATGCTCCTCCTCCACACAAACACTGTATTTTAATAACACACTTTATTTTCTATTGTAAGCAGAAGCCAGGAGCGAAAACTTAAAGGGATGCAGGTGCTGGAACGAGGAAAGCTCCTGGTGTGCCAGAATAAATCACATCTGATGCTTCATAAGCATCAGAAATATCTTGCCTGGGGTGAAATTCTAGACTTCAGTAGTAAAACGAGACACTAATACAACTCAGACGTGCAAGGCTTTCTCTTTTCCTCTCTCTTTTTTGCCAACTTGCTTTTGAGCAACTTTTTGTTCAGTTGCTGCTTTCAAATGCACGTTTGTTATTGCTTTGAAAGCCCAGGTTATGGGTTTGTGTTTGTTTTCTACTACAGAATGCATCATTTAAGGCTAATAAATTAAACATACGGAAGAGGCAGAGGGAGAAAAATTAGTTACAAGCGTCTGCACCAGTCTCGTAGTTTATTTGTCTACAAAAGGCCCTGCTGCCATGGAGACGATATTTCAGAGCTTGTTTCACCCTGGGTTGCACACAGAATGAGACAGTGAGAGAGGGAAAAGGAGAAAGCAAGAAAAAGACACAAACCCAGGAGAAACCATCCCTAACACATCCCTTGAAAACTCAACTCCTCTTGACTCATCTATTTTGTGGGACCCCTGGGTATGCTGAGCAGTAGGAAGGACTTAGGGCTTTTAACTGTGCAATTTTTAACCATCTCAGTCCTTTTTGACACCTCCAAAAGGGTTTCAAGCACCCTCTACCAAGCTTTCTGCAGAGCATCAGTCCCTCTTGTAGCCTGGACCCTCTCTGCTCTGCGTCCTGGGATGGGGACACCCAGGATCCTCACCCCATCCGAGACACAAGAATCGCTTGCGGATGATGCGGTTCCGTAACCGGCCCGTCACGGCCATGTAGGACTGCCAAGCCTCGGTCAGCACCCAGCAGAAAGAGGAGAGGAAGAAGAAGTGCAAGAAAGCTGCCACCAGCGTGCATATCACCTAGAGAGGAGGAAAGGAGGACACGTGAGAGGAGCAGCAAGTGGAGACGACAGAAGGCACTGAGATGCTTCCAAACCGGGCTCTGGAAGGCAAAGTCATGGAGATCAGGACACAAAAAAGACAAGTCTCACCCATAAGCTTTTACCTAACAAAGGACCCATACTTAAGTGCTGCTCTTAAGCATGAGCTCTATGGTTAACACTTGTGAGCCCATGTTCTCATCCTGGTTCTTTCTTGCCTTCAGCAATACATACTCACTTTTCAAATGATCAAAACCATTGCCACAATCCTTTCAGGGTGGGCAGAGCAGTTAGCAAGCCGTGCACTAATCTCAGCTCAAAAGGTTTGAAAAGCACCATGTCGTTGGCAGACAAGCCATAGAAATGAAATCAGAGGAAGGCAATTTCAACGGTGTCCCTGCCAGGGAAGGATCACCGAGTGAAGGAGTTAAGCCATGAGAGCCTAGTGAAACCACGGCTGCCAAGGGCTCATAAGGACTGCAAACATGAGTGGTGCATAGTTGTCCAAGAGTATACAACTGCTAGCAGAGAGGGGAAAAAAAGAAAGGAAAAAAAAAAACCCCACCCCACATTAGAAGGAATTTCATAATGGTGAGCTTGACTACTTGGTGGGGAAGTCTCTCAAGGGAAATGCAGGGAGCTTAAGCCATTTAAAATTAAACTGGGGAAAGTACAAGCAAATGCATTATGAAGAACAATCCTGTAAGTGCCTGGGAGATGGACTGGAAAGCTGACAAGCTCGTCTTTGTTTTTAACTCAGCAAGGCCAAATCTTTCACCAGTGCAAATTGGTGCTGCTCTGTTTAACTCTGCCAGAGCTGTGCTTAATTTCCACCATCTGTGAGTTGGAAACTGTAAATCAATGTACTCAAGAAGAAAATGATGGAAAGAAACTCCCAAGGAGAAGGGAGAGCAAACAGACTTTAAAAGTGAATCTGGATTTTAAAAAGAAAAAAAAAAAAAAGAAAAGAAAAAAAGGTTTAGGGCATTGTAAGGGGAGGGGGAGGTTTATAATGAAGAATTTCTCTGCTTTGAGTTATATCAGGAAACACGGACTTTGAGTTTATGGTCAATGAACCTTCCTCTTTTTTCATCCACCAGCATCTTTTAACACAGAGCTCTCATGAATGGAGTGTCTTTTATCATGATTTTATCAGCTTGCTCTCAATTCATAGACTGGCACAAAATGACATTATCAGAGGTTGTGAATAGAAGTAAGACTGTGTGTTCTATGAGACAGGAACTGTCTTTTTGTTCCATATTTGTATGTGACACCAAAACCCTTGGTATTCTGCCTATAAATGAATTCTGGTTGACAGTTCAGTACAAATAACACAGCTTGATATGATCATTTCAAGTAATTTTCACATTTTAAAAGAATACTAAGAAGGTGGTTGCTATTCATCAGCTTACAGACCCACATAAAACAGTCACAAACACAGGATACTTTCTGAAATGCATTTTAAGACACTGTTATGCTAGAATTATTCTATTTTTTTTTTAGTAGCATCAGATGCAACACCTTTCATTTTATGATTTTCATTTCCTTTAGCACCAATGTGGCTCTTCCCAGTTTGCCAGCATTTTGTAAAGAGGAGAGGAGAGGGGAAGGGAAGGGAATATACTCTTATACTAGACTAGTATAAACTCCCTGCCTCAACTGAAACCAGGCTGTGAACTTAGCCAGATGAAGGGCAGACACATGTTTGCTTCTGTTACCACTGCTGCAGGTTTTTCCTTCCTTGGAACAAGCAAAACCAAAATATAAATATACACAACAGCCTAAGCACAGGGCTATGATGTCACATGATGCTGCAGAAAGATCTAGCTGAGTTAGTCAGTCTGTCAAAGCCATTAGCCCTTGTTTTCCTTTAAGAGGAGAAATCTGCTTCCTTGAAGCATGTAGCTATGCCTTTGAGATATGGCCAATTCATGCAGCATTCATTCCTTTTATATCATGTTATTGCTGACTGTAATTTTTTAGCCTTCTCCCAGGCCTTTCATCTTCAAAAAGCTTAGCAAATCCAGGCATGGAGTCTTGCCTTTGAGTTTACACAGGTGGAAATCAAGAGAGAATTTGGCAGTTCCAGGGAAACAAATACTGTAGGAATTCTCTCAGAGTAACAGCAATTATAAAACAATCACCAATATTTTAAGACACTCCATTATCAATAATTGAATGTGAATAAAATCCTAATTTACACTTCTTCATCTCTTTACTGTATAGTTTTCTTTCTCTATTCCCTGCCAAAGAGTGTTTACTAGATGGCTGAGCAGAAACCCAAGAATAATCTTTCTATTTATAGTATTTCATGCATATGTATGTGCAAAGAGCTAATCTGCCTCATGCAATCGCAGCCGGGAACTTCGAATCCCCACTAACAGCTCTGAGAGCGAACACCCAAAATGATGTGAGAAAAAAAAGCATGAGGGAAACCTGTACTTGCATCTGTGTTCTGAAGGGTGTGGGAGAGGGTGAAGATACCCATTTCCTGTCCTGGACTGAAGATTAATATCTTAAGAGGAGGTCCAGACATGGTTTGTCATGTTGAGCATCCCTCTTCCTATGGAAGCTTCTACTACACACTTGGGGTTGCAGAAAATGTACCCAGGGAAAGTGAGCGTTTAGCTCATCCTTTCTCCAGCTCTTGTATGAGAAAATCATGTTGTCCATGGAAAAAAGTCTTTATTATGAGCGTGGTGAGGCACTGGAACAAATTGCCCAGAAAGGTTGTGGAAGCTCCATCCCTGGAAGTGTTTAAGGACAGGTTGTATAGAGCTTTGAGCAACCTGATCTAGTGGACGGTGACCCTGCCTATGGCAGGGGGGTTGGAACTAGATGATCTTTGAGGTCCCTTCCAAGCCTAAGTATTCTATGATTCTGTGATTCTATGGAAGTTTGGATTTGCTAAGTTATATTCTGAAGGGTGTTTAAGAGGAGCAGAGCTGGCTGGCTTCATACCTCCATACTTCTCTAAACACATATGATTCCAGCAACCGTAAAGCCTTCCCTAAAACATAAGCCAGTCCTAACTGAAAGGGCTCTACATATGAATGAGTCTCTGTGATTCATTAAACCCTGGGGCTTCTCTGCAGAAATGATTCCAGAAATGACAACATGCTCTGGCTACTAAAGTAGATGTTCAAAAAAATCAGTTGGTCACTGGATGCTGTGAATTAAAAACCAGATTTGGAGTTCTGGTTGCAACTTTGGCAGCAGGAGTAGTGGAGGACATTTCTTGCCTCACTTTCCTGCTTGGATGCTTGGAGCAACAGGAAAACACTAATTATGATCAGTGATTTGTTATGCCAGGCACCAACAGGGAAGTGGGAAGTACCTTAGATGGAGAAAAATCACACAGACAAGAGCCTCTCCAGCTGGGTGTGTAACGTAGCAAGGTATCTATGTGCAACCAGTGTACATGGCTTGAAAATCCACATTAAGGCTCACATGAACCTTAGTGCTTGAGACACACTGTGAGTCCCTCATGGCCCCTGGCTCTGCAGCATGCACAGCATGCCTGACAACACTTCCTACTCCTAAAAAAAAGGTGGGTTTTGTGACTGTGTTCATTAACATCTGCCATGTGCTTTAAGCTGAGAGTATAAAAGTAGTTGGAGAAATAAAAGTAAAACTGAGTTTTTAGTTTTTTAGGGTTTTTTAAAGACTTTCCTCAATCTGTCTGTAATTTTTGGAAAATAAAATGGTTAAAGCCTTGCAAATTACCATGTTTCTTCACTGTGCCATGTGCCAAGTACTCTAGGCAGATATTAAAAAAATATCACGTTGGTTTTAGTCAAAGCCCTGAGGATGCTGACAAATTATCAAAGAGAGAGAGAGAAAATTGAAATCTGCCATTTAGTCATGTCTTTGACATGTTGCGAATTAACAGATGGAAGAAAAGTGAGGAAGCACTGCCTGAATGGATCATTTCAGTGCTAAATCAGAGGAAAAGCAAGCAAACAAACAAACATAACCCAACTGATCTCCTACCTTATTCCGGGTCTGGGTCTGTCCGATCAGGATGAGAGCATTGGAGGAGATGATGGATAGGCAGAAGTTGATAAGAATGACAGAGCGCTCCGAGCGAATATACCTGCAGCAAGACAAGAGGGGGAAGGAGATCCACCCTGTTATAACTTCATTAAGTTACCTCTGAAAAACAACAACCAGGTGCAGGTTGCACTGGGCCAGGGAGATTGCCCATTTCTTGCAGATCTTTTATGTTAAACAGAGAAGAACGAGGAGAAAAGGAAGGGGGAGAGCTTGGGTGCTCAGCCCACAGATCTCTCCATCCTCCCCCTCCATCAATGCTGGATTTAAGAGCACAAGTCAACAAACTAGAGGCCAGCCCAGTCCCTAGTCTGAGCCACTTCTAAAACAGTAGAGTCTAAAACATTTTTATTCTTATTGTCTTCTTCAGGTCTGCTTACTTGAAAGGGGACTTGAAAAGGAGCTTAAAAGAAAGCATACAGCCAACACATGGAAAGATTCCCAAATAAGAAGAGCCACAGGCATGCTGGTGATGAAAGCAGATTACAAATGCATGCACCTTCACAACAAAGTGTTTGTGATTCAGCATTCCCCTTTGTGTAACCTAACCATCCACTCTAAGCTGAGGAGACATCTCAAATATCTGACTGCAGTTACAGTTCTAGGACATTAGGGATCCAAGTTGGGAAGCTGTTGCCTTCAGCACCTTGCAGGAGCCACCTATTTGTCATTTCTGATTTTCAATGTGCAGCACAGCACCAACTTGCTACTGAGGTATTTGCATGACAATTAATCCAGACCACTGGTTATGGAGGAAAATTTCTTTGAAGTCAGTTTTATGTACCTAATAAAATTAAAAGGGAATTGCAAAAGTGCAAGTCCTTGAGGATTAACTCAGGACCTGATCATTCCACCACTCATACACATGAATAATCTCAGTGATTTGGCAAGTGCTCTGCCTGAATACCAGATGAGTGAAGAGTAGACTCTGATGCTTACAGAAATTAGAAACAGATCTATTAATCAACCAGCTCATCCCTGGAGGCTAATGCAGGATTATTTCCTATATTCCAGCACATCAACTATTTATATTGGTAATTTAATTTCATTAACTCATTTTAGCAAGAGTGAGTTGGTTGTGCTTTGGCTGCAGAGTTACGAGTTTCTAACTAGGTGGACAGGACAAGTTTGCAGCATATGTGTGTTCTGCCAAGAGTTAATCTGTGCTTTAGACCTACTGATTTTTTATTCTTATTTTAACTCTCTTCTGAGTTTTACCTTTGGATAAAGATGAACCTTGAGGATACACTACATGGATACCAAAAAGTCACTGATACAAAGTAGCCTGAACTTATATGTAGCCTATTGGAAATCTGATTTATAGGTAGTTCTCACACAATCCCAGAACAGACCACAAAATTCAGGCTTCCAGCTCAGCTAGAAACTGTGTTCACTGCCTGAAGAATAAACCTCTGGTTCCTTTCATGGTCAATCTGATCCCAAATTTCCTCATTTCATTGTCCTCAATACAATGCTGTGAATCATCAGGATCCTATTCCATTTGTGGCTGGAGGGTATCTATGCTTTGACTGTATGAAGTTAAACATTGTTTCTATTTAGCAGTTTCTATGGGATAGAAAGGGAGATTTGGACTCTTTCCTGGTGGGAATAAGATGTAGTAAAGCTTTGTAACAACTTTATCATCCAACTGGCATTAACATGCACTTCAAAAGTTTCCTGTGGTCAAAAAAGGTAAGAAGTGAGTTGATCGTAAGTGTAGTCTGAATGTGAATGTAAAGGAAGATGATCTAGCTGTCTTCAAACTTTTTTCCTCCCTTAAAACAAGCCTCTCTTTTCTCCATACCTTTCTTCATTTATTGGAAGTATATCCTGTTCCCCAGATACCTGAATCTCCAAGGAATAAGATGTGGGTTGGCAATGTGTAGGACCACAGAATCAGACTAATTTAGGTTGTGGGTCTCGAGTTCCCAAATTTCAGAAGTTCTGTTATGCTATTATGGCCATGCTTGGGGTTTTTTCCTTACATTTCCTCTTTTCCAGCATGGGATGCTCCACAGAAAGAAATTGTCATTACTATCTAGACCCTCTGGTCAAAGAAGCCAGGACATCACATCAAAGAAGGAAGAAACATAGACCATGGTGTGTTTTGCCAGAGGAAAATCTCCAATAAAGGCAGACCTACCCCAGGGTTCTGTCTTACTACCCTTTGGACAACACATGGAATCTCATTGCTTATCAAAATACGGGGTACTCAGACACCAAAGCAGAGAACTGAATGCATATTTAAGGAACTTCTGCTCTTGTCTAGGTCCTGCAGGATGTGGGGAAGCCCTGTGCAAACCAAGACAGATGGAGAAGGTGGGAAAACCCTGCGGTCTGCCTCTCTGTCCCCATTACGCTCCCTTCCTCTCTGCAAATACTGAGTCACTCTTGCTTTCTCACTTTGTGTGCTCACATCCTTCTCTGCACAGTCACTTACTCATTTGTGCTTCCTCCCATCAGGGCCAACAAGTGCCTTGGCATCTCTGATGAAGGCAGAGTTTCTGGGTTTAAAGCGAGTGTTAAA
>VXBZ01003299.1:97236-111350 GCA_013399135.1 Heliornis fulica
TTTTCCACATGGGTGGTGGAGCACGTGGCCCACACACAGATCGTGTCTCCAGCTGTGACCCATGACAGCCACTGCCGAGATCTAACAAGGTCACTCCACTTCTATGGCCCACTGTGTCACTGACCTCTCTGTCGAGACTGCTAATAAGGCCAGAGATGCACCATCTGCAGCAGAGTTTTTGCAGCCATCTGTCTACTGGGAACTGGAGTGAGTCCACCAACAGGCCACCAACAGCCGTCTAACAGAAACAACGTCCAGTTTTCAATGAGTCTGTGCCAAGTTGGCTGTGTCTGAAGTGATCACTTGCATCAAAAAGCTCATGCCATTCATGCTGATGGCTGAGTAGGTGCCACTAAGAAGCAACCATTATTTTGGGATATTGAATGGGAAGTAGAGGGTAAATTCATTCCCTCTCTGATACAGAGCCCAAAGCTGTGATCACCTCCCTTCTTACTCTGCTCTTTTCCTTACCGTGTTCCTTTCCCTTTTTCTCTCCTGCTCTTTCTTTCTGCTCCCCATGTATAAACAAACCCTAGCTAGGCAAAATTCTGGGAGAGTTTCCAGATTGTCAGCCTCAGTGAGCCTATTCATCAGAAGTGTTTCATACTCAAGCTGAGCCTATGTATGCATGCTCCAGATGCCTTTGTCCAGAGGTCTGAATGGGAAATTTCCCAGCCAAAGCTCCCTGAAACAGCTGAGCTCTGGTGAGTGCTCTCCACAGAAGACCAGGCAGCTAGAGCATGAGGATTTTCTCCTCTACATGGTGAGAAAGGACCACTTTGATAAGGCTCCTGTATTTTAGTTACAACAGCTGGAATAATACTGATGAAACCACTTCTAAGCATTTCTCCAGCTGTTGTCTATCAGACTATATAACATGTAGAGCAAAATGAGTTGGGATCCAGGAGATAATGTTTACTTGATTATGATGTTCCTGAGACCATTAATAAGACTGCACATTCATGTCCAGCAGGTATGCCTAAAATAAAAAGGACACACAGAGTGCTCAGGGCTCAGCCATGGGAATGCTGTGAAGTTTAGAAGACATGAAAACATGATCTACAGAGAAGAAATGAAACAAACTCAGTGCACCAAAGAGAAATTCTAGAGATCACTTGATCATGCTTTACAAATATTTACACAAAGAGACTTAGGATAGAGAGCCCTTTAACCAAGATATAGCTGGTCTCAGGATCACTTGGAAATGCACATCCATCCTTGGCTAGCTCAGAAATGCCCCTTCAAGCCTCCCATATACATGTCCCCCCATTCATGTTGTTTATTTTGGGCATAGGAATAATGTAAAGGCTGAAATGAGAAATTAAAAAAGTGTGTATTTTAAACAGGGCAGGAAATTGGCTTTACTGTCCTCAATAACAGTAAATATTGAGGGGCACACTCCTGGAAGAAAATACATCATGTTATTCCAAATGACTCTGGCATGCTCCAAACTGATTCAACCTCACATCTAAACTTGGGTTTCAGATCCTGAACTTGTTTGTGATTGGAAAGAGAGGGTGAGGCTCAAACACTTGCTCTTTATCCTCTATCCTAATTTTCCACTTGATCCTGACACCAGTGACACCAGTAAGTCACCTACCAGCGCTGCCCAGTGCTGCCCAGCCTGAGGAAAAGCAGGAGAGGACAAGGACTTGAGCAGATCCAATGATACCCCAGGCACGGAAAAACCTGAGTTCTAGATAAATGTTATTATGATCAGTCTTCAGCTAAGAGCACTTGCCATAATTAAGTAGCCACTATGCACTGTCATAGTACCAACAAAAAAAAAAATGCATTTTTTTGCACATTTTTTTACTCTTTTGTATCTTTCTTCTATCAAAGTGTAAAAAAGGTTATCTAAATTCAGAACTCTCAACTGAATTTACCCTTTTCTCCTTACTAAGAAGAATCACTTGGCAAAATAAGAGCCTCAAACTGATCCCTTCTCCCGAAAGGGTCACCAATCATCACAGTATATTCTCTGTGGCTACTCCATTTCAAGTTCACAGTTATCAACACTGTTCTGATTTTCTTTCTTTTGTTTAGCTTAGAGCTGTGAAGCTCACAGCATGTTTGCCATGGGTTTAGGAAAGGCATGGGTCTCACAGTGTAAACTCAGACCTTGTACAGCACGGCACAGGGGGAAAATCCCACACATACCTCAGCTTGTACAGTCCACCAAAACAAATCTAACAGAGTCATGGGCTAATGTAGGCCTTTGTTCAACCAAGCTTTGATGTAAAGCAATTTCAGCTTCTATAAAATGATAAAATTTAAGGTTCCACCTGACTGGCTTACAGGTGTACAGGAGCTTTCCTCAATGGGATGTACCGAGGAATCCCATATGCATCTGAAGCTAGAGCCAAAACATAGCTAAGAGGTTGGAGGCTTATTTAGACCATGAATTTTAACATCCTTAAGCTCCTGAAAAGTGTTGTCAGTTCTTCAGGATATGTTTTCAAAATGGATCATGGATGTTTTGATGTTATCAAAGACCCAGACAGGAATACCTTGAAGCAATGTCCTGCCAGGAGGCAGTGTACATCCACATCTCCACAAACAAGGTTTCCTGGGATATATGAAAGTATCCAAAACAGAATATGGCTTTTGAAGATGGAACGATGTTACTACATGGGGTCATGGCACTACTTTCACTGTACTAATTTCTCTGGCACTAAAAGGAAAGAATAATGCCAACTAAACCACCATGATGACTTTTTGCAGGACCTACTCATTAAAAAACTGTTCTTCTTCAGGCAACAAGCACCCAAAACATGAAAGCATAACCTTCAGGATCCATGTAGGTCAAAAGACAGTTACTTTCCCCAACAAGAAGAGAAGAGAATGAAAGCCATACCTCCAAACAGAGACATAAATGATAATCAACAGCAAAAGTGTCAGCGAAGATACTCCACAGCCTACAATTAATGTGACAGAAGGGACCAGCACCTTTTCCATGTTCTGAAAGAGAGAAAGTAAGATATTAAAAAAAGGAAAAAAAAAAAAAAAAAAAAAAAAAAAAGAAAAAAAATAAAAAAAAGGAAAAAAAAAAAAAAAAAAAAAAAGATGTTCAGTAAACACTACCAGCTGAATTTCATGGCAAGAACTTTTCTCCTAATTGTCTTTGAATGCACCTGACCTTTACACAGAATCACAAAATTGTAGGAGTTGGAAAGGACCTCCAGAGATCATTGAGTCCAACCCACAATGGGGAAAGGAGACTCCACAACCCCCCTGGGCAGCCTGTTCNTAAACATTGATAAGATCCCCTTTCAGTGTTCTCTTCTCCAGGCTGAACAGCGCCCAACTCAGCCTTTCCTCACAGGGGAGATGCTCCAGGCCATTCATCATCTTTGTGGCCTCTGCTGGACTCTCTCCAGGAGATCCCTGTCTGTTTTGTACTGGACACAGCAGTCCAGGTGAGGCCTGACCAGGGCAGAGTAGAGGGGGAGGATCACCTCCTTCCACCTGCTGGCTATGCTCCAGGATCCCATTGGCCACCAGGTCACCAGGGCACACTGCTGGCTCATGGCCAGCCTGTCATCCACCAGGACACCCAGGTCCTTCTCTGCAGAGCTCCTCTCCAGCAGGTCATACCCCAGCCTGTACTGATACCTGTGGTTGTTCCTTCCCACGTGCCAGACCCTACTCTAGCTTTTATTGAACCTCATCTGGTTCCTCACTGTCCAGCTCTTTACATCACACTGCACATACAAATAGAGGAAAGAAGAGCACTATTTCTGATTTATCCAGCATTTTTTTGCAGCTGATTCTACTCCCCCACACACCAGCATTAAGCTTGCATAACAACTTTGATATCCATGATGAGGCAGGTGTGGTTTGCAAGAGAAGGATCAGGCCCTTCACATCCAATGTGAAACTTTGAAAGTAACTAATGCAGCAATAGTAGAAGGCAGTGTCTATTCTAGATCAATTGTAAATGACCTGTTTGGGGAATGGTGTTGATGAAGGTTGGAGGATGAAAAGAAGGTGAAAATCTTCTACCATATATGGACATCCATCTGGAAAAGGAGGAACTGAAGCATGCAAAGAGAATATGAAATGAATATTCTCCCTGGGGATGCAGCATACAGTCATACCATCCATCATTTCACAACTTTTACACTACTAGGCAAGTCATTTCTTCATATGCAGGGGGCCTTACTGGAAAATCTGCTATGGAATGGTTCTCTTTTCCTTCCTGATGATCATCAGCTCTTGCAATGTCAAGAACAAGCACACATGCTATTGCCTCTCCTAACACAGTTCTCTGCATCACTGGGACTGTGTAGCTAGCCAACATCTGCCAGACTAATATCACTAAACTCCCCCTGTTCTCAGCTTAGAGCGAGGATCTGGATCCCACTTGATTTTCTCTGCTGCAGGCCTTTTTTTCCAGCATGTTTCTCATTTCCACATCAGTGATCTCTGCCGGCGTGAAGGCAGAGAAGCAGAGAAGGACTGTGTGGCAGACACATGAGAAGCCTCTATTTAGAGTGATTAGGCAGCATGTAGAGGTGTGGGAGCACAGGCAAGGTTGTCATTAGACTGGCAAACTACCAACACCTATGGCTACAGCCATGGAGATGAGATGGTTTCTGACATAGGGCTTAGCATAGGAGGAAAAAAAAAACAACACTATTATGCATGGATTTGGGAATGGAACAGGCAAACCTCTAAGGACTTGTCTGCACTGTTTTGTTGGCAGGCATGAGGCTGCTCAACCTGAACTTCCAATCAGCAGGACACCACGAAGTTAGGGCTACTGCAGCTCTGTTCCAGGCTACTGAGCCTGCTGCAAAGCGAAATCTATTAGGGAAGGCTCACTGCTATGCTTTTATAGAATCTGGCCAGCCCAACAAATGGACAAAGCAAGCATATGTCCATTTACTCAAGGCCCACAGTCAACACAGGTTTACTCCACAGACCCCACCACAGAGAAGAAACCAACAACTATGACATATTGGGAACTGAGCTGAGTTGTTCCTGCAGTCTGAAGGGCTTGGGGAGATCCTCCTTTACTTCCATATTTCGACCAAAGGCACTGCTCACAAACTGGGCAAGGACTGTTGCAATGGGATGAGGGGCAATGGTTTCAAACTAGAGCAGGACAGGTATAGATTAGACATAAGGAAAAAAAAATTCTTCACTATGAGGCTGATGAGACACTGGAACAGGTTTTCCAGTGAGGAGGTGAGGGCCCATTCCTGGAGGCCTTCAAGATCAGTCTTGACGAAGCTGTGAGTGACATGATCTAGTTAAGACTGTCCCTTCTTACTGCAGTGGGGGTGGACTAGATGACCTTTAAAGGTCTATGATTCACTGGAAGGAATTAATGAAGAAAACATTACAAAGGGTTTGGATGCTGATCCTAATTCAACTTGCTGAAATTACAGAACTGGATATCTGGCAACATTGTGGTCCTTTTAACTACCAGCATTTGTGCAGGACCTGCAAGAATAACACAATGCTGAGCATTGCCAACCCATCCAACATGGTCCTGCATCTCACCCACCTAGAGCTTCCTAAAATGCTCATGAAAAATGTTTCAGCTCACATGTGGATTCTTTCTCTAAATATCTCTGAAGATTTGGCTTACTGTGATTTTCAACATCAAGTCATGTGACTGCATACCACCCTGATAATTTCCTTCTGCCAAATATTTGTGGAAGATTAGAAGCAGTTTTGGGAACTAGGTAAACAGAAAGGCATTTCAATGAAAATATCAACATTTTGATTCATCTTCCATCAAACAAAATTGAAATTGGACATACTCCAGGCACTGTGAGTGTTGAGACATTGTATCCTGCCCCTTATAAATTGAACTGGGGAAGTGGCTTTCTTCTGGGAACAGAAATTTCTGATTTAATCAGGCACTGGGGTAGTGTATGGGAGAAAGAGAGAGATACGAAATCTCCAGTATGAACCCACAGCTTCTTCTTATGCTATGGTTCCCCACCTGCAGAACCCAAGAGGACAACAGCCCTGTCCCACCCCAGAGATGCATGGTCACACTATGAAGCACAAGCTACACAGACATGGATTGCTCTTTGCTCACTTGCTCCAAGCTCACTCCTAACCCTTTTTCTCTCCCTGCTTCCCCCTTACGGCAATATGAACTCACATCGCACAAATGGTGGCCTGGGATGAGCATCGATTGTGACATTTGATTTAACTAGGTCTCATTTCACTGACTTTTCATGGGTAACTGGATAAAAGTGGGGGAGGAGCTCCATTAAAGCAAAAAGAGCCCAACATATAACTCACTTCTAAACTATCCAAGAGCAACTGAAGAAATGGAGTTTGGATTTTAAGAGATGGGCAGAGTGCATCCCTGTATCTCCAATTTATAATCCTAACTCTCCTCTCTCTGAATCTCTCTGATATCCCTCCACCCCAAACAACCTCAGGTTCTTGCACTCCCTTCCCTAACCTCTTTACCATAAGACCCATAACCTTCCTGAGATCCTCCATCTGCTAAGAGGTTGCATTGCACATTTTGGACCATTACTAGGTCAGATGTTCACTCACTAGCAAGATATTACACAAAAGCCAACTGGCAACATGGAAGAAAAACCAGTGGGTAATAACTGGTGTCTATCTGCAGGCTTTCCCACAAACAAACAAACACAAAAATAAAGAGAACTTGATTTGCACCTCCTTTGTACTTCAGCCAAACCCTCACAAAACTCATGCTCAACAGAATGACTCTTCCTGTGGAGAAGCTCATATGTTTCTTTAGAGAAAAGGGATGGGTTGCTTCAGCCCTCATAGGGTTTCTGTTGGTATCATGAGGGTGAAATCAAAAAACAGTGTCTTGCAGTAAAAGCAGGAGGTTGCCTCCTTGGGAATATAGGTCCTACAGGCTTTGGCTATGAAGCTTAGGATTCTTTCTTTCTTCATTATGAAGGTTTCATTGTCCTCTCCATTACCTTTTCTCCCTCCCCCACTCCTTCCCTTTGGCAAACAAAGCATCATTAGTTTTATTTCTTCTGACTAATTAAAAACCCTGACAGAAGGTGGTTGGATGTTGTAGGTTCAGAGCCTTGCAAGGAAAATTTCCTTGGAGGAGAACAAGGGGCAAAAGCAAGGTTGGTTTAAAGGCAAAGAATGATAGCAAGAGAAAAACAGCAAGGCATCTCATGATAAGACAGAACACAGCTTTATGAGAGTTTCCCAGCACCACACCAAAGATCAAACTGGTAGGAATGGGGTCTCCACCAGCTTGGACTGGAGGTGGTCCTAGATGGCGTGTTCCTCACCACTTCCCCGTGTCTCCTGATGGGTGCCAACTAGAAGCACCCTGAAGCACAGATGAAGCTAAGTGTGATTGGAGCTAGAAAGAAAACCTTGGCCTGGGCCAAGAAGGAGCAGAGAGGGTTGTTAAGAATCGCAAGTCCTGCAATTCTGTCACCAAACATGACAAGGGAGAAGAGAAGCAATCAATGACATCAGCTGGGATGGAAATAATGAGCACTACTGCCTGGGGCTGCTTGCTGTCCTAGCACCTCATCACTCTGCCTACCAGGGCAGAAGGACACTCCTCCTTTTTTTAACAATTTCACATTGCTTCTTTCTTCTCTTCTATTTCTTTCTTTTCCCATCTCACTCATTTTTCCCCTCCTTTGTCTTCTTTCCCCACTTCTGTTGGCCGTTTTTCATGACATATTCTGCCTTTTCTTGTTGCTCTTAATGCAACTCTCTATCTCACCCCCCTTTACATTCTCTGCATTTCCCTCTTTCCTTCTTGTACTTTTTGCACAATACTGTAAAAAGCGTCTCCATTCAAGTTGTGCTTCTTCCATTACCCTGCTCTGGCTCCAGGGTCAAACGAGCTCCAATTAGAACAAAGTAAAAAATGATATTTCTTAATGCCATGCAGTTTTCCAGAGACCTTACAAGCAAGCTGTTCTTTCTGCTTTTTCCTTGCTTGATACTAAGAGAGGCTGAACTAAGTCTTCGTAGATACAACATCATACAAATAAAGTAAATAAGAAAACCAAAACCAAACAAACAAAAAAACCCAAACAAACAACAAAACCCAAACCCAACATTTATTTTGCTCTCAAATTAAACACAGGCATACATGTTTGGAATTTGGGGTGTAGCATTTGTTTGTTTTTAGAAATGGGTTTGCTATCCTGAATGGTTGCCTTGAGCTTGATTTTATTGCACATTTGAAATTAAAGACTCATTAAGTCACAACATTTCAAAAGTACTGGTTGAAAAAGTCATGTAGAGCATTCTAATCCAATTTACTCTTGGAGCATGGCTACCAAAAATACCAGGAGAGGCTAGCCATGGTTTTGTCTTAATGAACCTTGGAAATTCTCAAAGATGTAGAGCTCCCATCCCTCTGGTGACCATTCCAGGACCACACAACTCTCCTGGTGATATGTTTTTTGCTTAAGGTCACATTTGAACCTTCCAAGCTACAGTTTGTTGCTTTTCACCTTATTAAAGCATCAGGCACAAGCAAGAGCAGTTTGGTTTTATGTTTTTTGTAATTTCCCCACTGATACCTGTAGGTTATAATTAGATTTCCCCTTCCATTCACCTTTCTAAGACCAAGAAAGCCCAACTCCCTCTGTATCTCCACCCAGGTTATGAGCTCGATGAGACTCACTCCACTCTTCTGACAAAGAATGGGATAAGGTGGGTGTGATTTACTCCTGGAATTCTCCAGGCACCATTTTACTGTACCACTGGCCTAAAGGCTTTTCACTATTCTTGAGAAGATTTTAAAGCAACATTGTATTGATTTTGATGCCAGTTGGACAACTTTTGTCAAAGCAGAGAGCTAGTTGTTAAAATTGCTGGGAAATAGTGCTTTTAACATTACTCACAAAGGTGAACAGCTTTCTAAGCAAAGAGGTGTATTGTTAGTGCTGTAAAAAAAAAAAAAAACAAACCCAAAACACTGCCTTCAATCATTACAAAGTTCTTCCACTAACTTTATAAAGGCTTTGGGCTTCAGGATTATCACATGTACCAAAAAGAGGGAAAAAGGACGTTTTTTAAATCTATTNTAATACAATTTCAGCTAGATTCTGGGCTTATCATTCAGGGGCAAGCCCTTTGTATATACACAGATATACTGCAGTGGTATGGTAAAGCAACAGGAACATGCTTTTCTCCAGTACAACCCCTGAACAACAACCACCCCAAAGATCAGCAATCCATAGCAGTATATGATATCTTTTAGGGACTTTGGTAATGAGTGATGCTATAACACCTTCACCTGGGTGAGAACCAGGCCCTCAACACTCCTCAGCTGGCAATGCTGCCACTGATGCATATGCTCACCTCCAGAGACTCTGCAGAACCAAGGGGAGCACTGATTTTAAGCTATAGCAGAGAAGGTTTAGATCAGACATTAGGAAGATCTTCAGTATGAGGGTGGTGAGACACTGGAACAGGTTGCCATAGAGCTGGTGGAGGCCCCATCCCTGGAGATATTCAAGGTCAGGCTTGATGAAGCTCTGAGTGACCTCATCTAGTTAAAGGTGTCCCTGCTTTCTTTTGGGGTAACCCAACTAGTAGGGATTTAGTGAAGGCAGGATTGGGCCACAGCTGAAGGGAACTCTTTGGTGGGTCAGCATTATCAGAAGAACTACTGGGGTTACACAAGTCAAAGCAGAGGAGCAGGGAGGAGACACCAAGATCTTTTTGATTTTCATAGAATCACAAAATGGTTTGGGTTGGAAGGGACTTTAAGATCAATTAGTTCCAACTCCCCTGCTATGGTTGAGAAACAAAACTTGCTCACTCCCCTCACAAGAGGATGAATGGGGAGAATAAGAAGGGTAAAAATGCAAAACCTTGTGCATTAAGATAAAGACAGTTTAATAATTAAAAAATAAATAAAATAAAAGGAGGGGAAAATAAAGGGAGAGGAGAAAAAAAAATCTTCTCAAAGAAAAAGTGCTGCAAATGAAAATAATTGCTGACTATCAACCAACTAGTACCTAGCTAGTCCCTGAGCAATGACAGCTACCATCAAACTCCACCTTCCCAGATTNAAAAAAAAAATAAAAGGAGGGGAAAATAAAGGAGAGGAGAAAAAAAATCTCAAAAAACAAGTGCTGCAAATGAAAATAATTGCTGACTATCAACCAACTAGTACCTAGCTAGTCCCTGAGCAATGACAGCTACCATCAAACTCCACCTTCCCAGATTTACACACTGAGCACAACATCCTAAGATATGTAATATCCCTTTGGTCACTGGAACATCCTCTCACAAATCCTTGTGCACCCCCAGCCTACTCACTGCTTGGGTGGTATGTGAATCAGAAGAGAATCACAGAATCACACAGAATGTTCTGAGTTGGAAGGGACCCCAGGGATCATCGAGTTCAAAACCCCCTGCCACAGGCAGGGCCATCAACCTCCAGGTCTGCATCTAGACAAGGTTGCCCAGAGCCCTGTCCAACCTGGCCTTGAACACCACCACTGCTCTGGGCAGCCTATTCCAGCACCTCACCACTCTTTCCATGAGACTTTGGCTTTGTGTAAGTATTACTTAGCAGTAATTACAACATCTCTGTGTTATCAATAAGTTTTTCTGCACCAATCCAAAACATAGACCATATCAGCTACTTAAGGAGAAATCTAACTCTAAAGTGAACACAAGCTGGTAAAAAGGTTTTCTTCATCTTTCTTATCAAATTTTATATACTGATAGATCACAATAAGGTCTCCCCAGAGCCTTCTCTTGTTCATCTTCTAAGGGCTCTGAAATCCCTCAGGAAGATCACTTAATGTAATCATTAATAAATAATCTCTTCNACTTTGGCTTTGTGTAAGTGCTACTTAGCAGTATTTACAACATCTCTGTGTTATCAACAAGTTTTTCTGCACCAATCCAAAACATAGACCATGTCAGCTACTTAAGGAGAAATCTAACTCTAAAGTGAACACAAGCTGGTAAAAAGGTTTTCTTCATCTTTCTTATCAAATTTTATATACTGATAGATCACAATAAGGTCTCCCCAGAGCCTTCTCTTGTTCATCTTCTAAGGGCTCTGAAATCCCTCAGGAAGATCACTTAATGTAATCATTAATAAATAATCTCTTCACAACTTCTTTCTGGAAGAACCTGACATCCTCCCCAGTTCAGATCATGTCATTGCAAGACAGGTCCAGAGGATTACCACCTTGTTTTGCTTCCTTTGTACCATAACTACAGGCTTCTCCTGTCAAAGCTAATAGTCACCCATTATTGGGAACACATTTGTGGAGCTGAGGGCTCCTTTTATGTAATTTGGGCAGTCTAACAGGCAATTCCATGTAATTGCAGTACACAAAAATCACCCAGAGAGACATCTTAACGTGCTACTATTTATTAACAATTGCTAACTCTTCACTTGGTATTGAGGCTGCTCTCAAGATACAACATGGCAATCTGCGTTCAGTAAACAGTCTTGATGAAGCTCTCGGGGCAGAGGAGTGGTCAGGCAGCCTCTTGTTAATATGAACTGTCAGGATAATTTCCTTCAGGCTGGCAGGGAATTACAGGAGCTAACTGTATGTGTTACCTACCTGCCAGTCATCAATGCTGTGGTCAGATTGCTGTCACTCTTTCAACCACCAGACTACACTCTTGGTGCCTCCATTTCCAGTCCTGATATCAAGGAGGGATGGATCAGGCTCATTCTAATGCTAAGTATCTCACTCTTTCTGCCCAGCCAGCTGTTCCCAAACATTTTCATTACACTTATGTAAAATACACAATTTTTATTCCCTCCTCTCCCCTTTCTCATTGCACTTATATTGGCCAGGCTACGGAAATCACTGTTTAACAGGGTTTTGATGAGTAGCCTTGAGCTGCTTTGCATCACTCCATGAGCTGCAGTTTAGTTGCCAAACAAGGCAACTGCAAGTGAGGAGGTGGGGGTCTATTCCTAGCTTGCTCAACTCTGTATGCATGGCTCCATCATTTAAGCCAATCTTTTCAAGTTCCTCTCAGCTGATCTGCTTTAGATTGCAAACACTGGCCTTAACTTCTCAGGGGCCTATTTTGACCCCCTGGAAATGGAAGAGAATAATACTGCTCTCTGTCTCTCCTCCAAAGCTTAATTCAGCTTAGATTTAGGATATGTGCAAATGCCTTAAGGGGTTCCTAGGACAATCAAGCACCAGCATTGCATTCTCTGCTGAGCAGTATTAACATGGGGACGTATGGAGGAGAAAGCTTTTTGCTTAACTGTTTGTGAGCTGGCCAGATGGAGTGTCTGGTTTTTAAATCTTTGCTTTTCATGCATATGGTAAGACTTGCACTATTCAAGCCTTTCCCTTTAAAGCATGTTGAAGATAAGATAAAACAAACCCCTTTTAGACAATAAAGCTGGTAATAATCAAAGTTGCCTATTTCTCTAAGGATATATGCTCTTTTCTTCAGAATCAACAGAAGCAGAAGTGAACTTTAATCAGATTGTGAAGTACCACTGTCACAGGCAGTGCAGTAAACAGTGATTCTCTATCTCACTATATCAGTCCTAGAAAATAAAAAGGTCCAAAACCCACTCCATTGCACTTAAATGAAGTGATACAGATAACATCCATACAAAGTCACCATTCAAGAGAGGGGGGTCTTGTCCATACTGACCTAGTGGATCATTCATGGACCATGCCATTTCCTGGACCACAGGCATTGCTAGTCAGCACACATGACCATTACAGCAATTAGACACAATTAAAAGACAGTTCTAGAGCCTTTGCTATGGAATTTGTTATTAATAATATTATTATTACTAGCTTTATTTTACTGTAAGGACATATGCTCTAACTGCTTTAAAACTAAGCTTTCTTTCTTCCTGGGATTGTCTCTTCCCTGTGCTACAAAGAAAAATCAGTTTGAAGTCCATAACTGAATTTTAAGCTGGTCCTTGCATTACCCATCTTGCCCTAGTTTCACAACTGTGCTCTAATCTCTAGTAACTTCACAGCAGTAGTGCTGAGACCCTCACAGGGAAATATGGTGAGATTTACACACTGTTAAAATAAAATAACTCCATGGCAGACTGGGAATGGAAAATGAGGGTGGAATCCAGACTGTGTTTATCCTGATTTAAGCAGTGTTTTGGTTTCATGCCAGGCGACAGCATTTCACCAAATTATTCCAAAACAGCCCGCTGTTTGTTTTACTTTATCAATGTCATGCTGATGAGTGATGCCAGACCAGCAGCTCTCCCCACAATGTAGGCAGTGCTTGCCTTCCCAGAGCCTGTACATCCAGCCCTTGGGAGAGATCTGGCTGAATCCATGGTGTCAGGAGGAAGACTTCTGCCACAGATGCTCATATCACTCTACCACCATGGAGAACAAACACCTGCCTTCCCTTTCCTATTCTAACATTTTTTTTCTCATTGAAGACAAGTCCTTAAGAAAAAATTTCATCTAAAGCACAAGACATGAGTGCTTATGGAAAAACTGCACAAGGACTCCCTAAAATGCCTCTTAAACACCATCTTCACTCAGCCCCTTTGCAGATGTGATTTCTCTTCTGTAAGACCTGGGCAGAGCTTCCCATCTCTCACTGTTCAACCACTGAAGATCCCTGTCCTGGCAATGACTCCTGACACAAACTAGGGTTGAACCAACAACCCTGAAGTAAAAGATATCTTCAATCCATCCTCAGAGCCTACAGGAGCTAGAGCTTGTCTTTGGAAAAGAAACGAAGTGATTTCAGCCATTTAGTGGATGATCCATACACTCTGATGATGTTAATGACAGCTTTATTCCCATTGGAATCTGAAGAGCCCATGGGATCCAGCATATTTCTGCCCACCCCACTCAATCCACAGCTGGTTTACTGGGGAGTTACTGGTGCTAACTCCCTCTACAAGGAACTGAGATCTCAAAACAGCCTCAAGGAATCAGCCTCTACCCCTGACGCCCATCTCATTCAGAGCTGAGTGATTGGAAAGTAAAATTATAACAGCCCCTGGATTTACAACTGTACTGAGCTGATATAAACAAGATCAAAACTGGCCCCAGTAGTAGGATATTTGCCACCTGGGGAATGTCTGACATGATTGCCATATTTAAAAGAGTGAAAAAGAACAATTTATCATGAAAAATGAAAGTGTTGTCTTGCTTGTGGGGAAAAAA
>VXBZ01003300.1:37988-50547 GCA_013399135.1 Heliornis fulica
GGCATGAGGGGAAGGTATCCCATCAGTGACCAGAGCTAACTGTGCTGGAGGAAAAAGTGAATCTAACTGGGAATGAGTGGCAAAAGCACCCCAGTGACAGCTGGGGCTAAGCCATGGCAGTATTTGTCATGGCAAGGTTGCAAACATTAACCCTGATCCCAGAGTCATCAGCAAGCACACAGAGATGTTTTCTTCCAGTTTCTTCCAGTTTCCCGGTTGTTTAGGCCAGTTATTAGTGTTTGGTTTAAGGTATTGAATCCTTGAAACTGCTTGTTTAATTTGCCACTCTCAGGTAGGGGATGTGACATATAGTCAGGCTGCACACTGGGCACATTTTAACTGAATACTGAAGGAGACAACATTGGGTGATCAGTTTATGGCTGGCACCATGCAACCTGGTGCCCTCAGCATCTCAGCACAGGGGTCCCTGGGACAGAATCTGGCCTTTATGTGTTGCTTTCAGGAAAAGGAGGCTGCTGCACAGAGGCAGAAGTTGGTTGCCTTTTTTAAATAACAGTAATAGACCTGAGGATTCAGCTTCATGGAAGCCAGAAGTGGCAGGGGGATTATTAATGAACATAGAGATTATCCCTGCTCCAGAAGAGCTGTTGTGATGGCCACTGCCCTGGCTCAGCACGACTCCCCATGGCACAGGACTTCCAGTCACACCTCCTGGCCAAAGACACATGCAGAATGGCAGAGGGGTCTGTCCCATGCCAGCTCATGTTTCTGTGAGCTCCCTGTTACAACAGTCCTCATTTCCAGGACGAAGTTCTTGGGTGCAGTCTTAGCATGTTATCAAACCAGTGCCCCTTTCCTTGCAGTGAGCCATGGTTTTCTATAGGCCTCATTTATTAAGAGCATTGGCATCCTTCAAAGGGAAAGGCTCTCCTGTGAGCCCATGCCATTCCTTGAACTTAAAATGGGCTTATAGAGAGGTGTGTTATAAGAAGATATCCAATCCTTCCTTTTGTCCGTGTCAGAGATGTCTGGCTGACACAAAGCAACTGGAGAGAGGAGGCAAGGATTACTGTATCAGTCAAAAATGCTTCCAGTTCTGCTGTGGGGTTCTTGCTGCAAGGGAACAAAAGGCCATCTCTGTGAAGCTCTTTTGAGCTCTTAAGCCAGTGGCAGGTAAAGCATCACATTTACCTTGTGTCCAAAAACATTAGGGTCAATTCAAGAGAAGAGCCTGTGGTGAGGCTACAGATGAGGAAGAGATGGAGAGCAAACTTATTATCTTATAGACAGGGCAAGGCAAGTGGGAGCTGTGGGCACAGAGCAGGGGAGGGGGACGATTCAAAGCAATGCTGACAAGTTGGGGAAAAGGCTTGGGAAGACAGATGTGGTTCAGTGGAGACACGTGTGAGGTAGAGGGAACAATCAGCTGTGCAAACACAGCCTGGGCTCAGCTGCAGCAGCTCTGCCAAGAAAAGAGCTCTGAGAGGGTTGTGGATTGCAGAGAGAATATGAATTAACAGCGTCCTCTTTGTTGTGGAGAGTTGCCCTGCTGAGAAGGACCTGGGGGTGCTGGTGGGTGAGAAACTGCCCAGGAGCCAGCAGGGAGCTCTTGCAGCTGGGAAGGCCAATGGTCTCCTGGGCTCCATCAGCAGAGGGGTGGCCAGCAGGGACAGGGAGGGGNACCTGAGGAGCATCCCAGAGTTCAGAGGGCATCTCCTATCCGCTCGCTCATCCCCAGGGTCACTTCTTGTTGCTACAGAGACCAACCACTCATGGCCAGTCCAGGCTGGTGGGCCCATTTTCTTCACAGAGAGAGTGGTGAGGGGCTGGAATGGGCTGCCCAAGGAGGGGGTGGATGCCCCAAGCCTGGAGATGTTCCAGGCCAGGTTGGAGGGGGCCCTGGGCAACGGCCGGGTTGGATGGGGCCCTGGGCAACGTTGTCTAGCTGCAGGCCTGGAGGTTGGTGGCCCTGCCTGTGTCAGGGGCGTTGGAACTCGATGATCCTTGGGATCCCTTCCAGCCCAGCCCAGTCTGTGATTCTGTGTGAGAAGTCTAATGCTCTGGGTTAGATAAAGGAGGAGCAGATCCCATGCACTGGGAATGACCCTTCCACACCAGGCAGAGATGTGCTGTGGCATGAGGAGTGGCACTTGCAGAGATCCCAGCTGCTGAGCAGGGAGGTGGAAAACACCCTGAGAGCAGCCACTGCCTGAATTGGGGTTTAGCCTAAATATGTGAAGCCTGAAGGGAAACATAATCCTCCAGCTATGCAGAACGTTTTCTTAAGTGGAGGGGGATGTTTGTGGTGAATGGGAGCGATGAGCTTAAATTAAAGCAACTAAGAGTCAGAGCATGCCTGGGAAAAAAAAAATAAAATTATTTGCAGGTAAGAGCAGCAAACTGCTGGACTGGATCGCCGGGGGTGTGTTGAAATTTCCATCACACTACAAACACGTCAGACAAGTGGTGGTTAGAGATGATAAAGTGGTACAACCTGCCTTGAGGCTGGAGAAAAAGATTAAATGAGCCCTGGTGAATCTTTTCCAGCCCTGTTTTTCTGTGATTTATCAGAGAATTCACAGTTGCAGTTTCCCACATTTTCAGCGTTTAAAACCACAGCTCTACAGGCCAACACCACAGTCTAGATGTTGGAGGAAGGTGGAAGCCCTCCTGTGTAAGCCCAGGGACACCCCACCACCACTTTTTGGAGTAAAGCCTCCCTGAAGTCACCAGCAAGCAGTGCTCCAGTCTGCTCAGGAGCTGAGAAAGCAACGCTTAAAGCTTCTCTCTCCAGTTTCTGTGGAATTAAAATATCGACAAAAAATTATGGATGAGCCAAAATATGAGCAGGACTTCAGATTCCAGGTTATTTAACCCTTTCCTCTCCCATTATCCACTGTTGATATCTAGTCCTTTTCAAAGTCAAGGTGGAAGAGGAAAACTCAAATTCCTGTCCTGGAAGTGCCAATGCCAAGCTGTTGACTTTTCTGAATTCCTTCTGCTTTTGGAGCAGAAATGATTCACAAATTGAGATTCACATGGCCTTTCAGTCCCCCAGAAGTAATTATGAATATGTTGGCTCAGTTCTAGTTCCTTCATTTGCTATTTTTGGGGGAAGCAGCAGTGCCTCCCGCTGCCTAACAGCGTGGTGGGTGACAGAGAAGGACAAAGCCAGACTCTGCAGATAGGCAGAACAAGAGGACAAGGGATGGCGGTCACAGATGCAGCAAGAGAAACTGCAGTTAGAACAAGAGGAAGAAATTTTCATCATGAAGGTGGGCAGTCAAGCACTGGGAAAAGTTGCCCAGGGAATCTGTGATGTCTCCTTCCTGTAGTTTCAAAACTCAGTGGGACAAGGCCCTCAGACACCTCACCTAGCTTTGCAGGTAGTCATATTGTGAGTAGAGGTGGGACTAGGACCCCACAGGATCCTTCTATGATGCTAATGGAGGTAAACCAGAAGTGGCAGCAGAATTTCCATTACTTCTTCATACCTAGAACTCACTTTCCCAATGGATTCAAGTTGGTAACAATTATCAAGTGTCCCCAGGCTGCCCCACTCACACCCAGTGCCAAAACACAGCTGACCCAGGACTTGCTGCTGGGTCTGTTCCACACCTCATCCTATTCCTCTGCTTTCCTTGGCTCACTTCTGCTGGGCTCTGGAGGCTGGCTGATAAGGACAAACATCACATTTAGCTCTTTTGTTTCATTACAACAGAATGCAAGCAAGGTACACACACCACTGTGGCCTTAGAAAAAAAAAAGAAAATAAATGAACACCCTTTCTTTCATTGCTGTGCCACTGCAGCGTGGGAGAGGACATTTTCTGCTAGCTGCTGTCCTCTCCTCACAGTGTTTGTTGGTCTTTTAGGGCCTTTTTAGGGTAGATTTACTAAATCTACCAAATGTCAGCCACAGATTTACCATACCAGTAAAGGGTCTAATCAGCACAACCTCAAAAAGTCCTCACAAAGACAGCAAAGCTTTATCCATATCTGGAAAAAAACCCAAACCAACTACCCAAATAAAACAACAAAACCCACCAACCAACCAACCAACCCAAAAAAAACCACTCCAAAACACACACAAAATTAACCCAACCAACCATCCAAAAAACAAGTATCGAGGCTAGTGTGTTACTCAGGTCACAGTGAGCACCTTAAAGCCCTGAGACCAGCCTCCCAGATGTCACACATAAGCTTTACAAAGGCTTTACTCACAACTGCTCTGAGCCACAGTGAGCACCTTAAAGCCCTGAGACCAGCCTCCCAGATGTCACACATAAGCTTTACAAAGGCTTTACTCACAACTGCTCTGAGCAATACTTGCCTTCACTGTACATGCTGAGTGCCTAGCTGTGATTGCAGGTCACCAGAAAGGGCAGAAGCCATTCTGACTTTCAGTACCAGGGTGATTTGGCAGAACAGGGTTATTAAGAGATGACTGACTTGTAACCAAGACAATTTAGCACAGCTCTGGAAACACAGTTCTAATGCACCCATGAGAGTATATGTATGGAAACTATCCTGTCTTCTTGCAACACTTTTCTGCTTATTAGACAACAAATTTTTAGGAGCATCCTGTTTCTTTGCATGGAGGAGAAATCACATGGAATCACACAATCGCAGGCTGGGCTGGGCTGGGCTGGATGGGACCCCAAGGATCCTCAAGTTCCAACCCCCCTGCTACAGGCAGGGCCACCAACCTCCAGGCTTGCAGCTAGACAAGGTTGCCCAGGGCCCCATCCAACCTGGCCTTCAACAACTCCAGGCTTGAGGCAGCCACCACCTCTCTGGGCAGCCTGTTCCAGCACCTCACCGCTCTCTCCATGAAGAACTTCCCCTGATCTCCAACCTGACCCTTCCCTCCTCCAGCATCAATCCATCCCCCTTGTCCTACCACTAGTTACCCTTGTGAAAAAGCTGATTCCCCTCCCCCGAGATAATGTTTAGAAACATCACAAAAACTTATTGGATAAAGCATTACAGCTCTAAACATACCTTTACATCCACCATTATAGCAGGGGTGACAGGGTTTTCATCTCCTCCATGGTGTGGCTCTCCTGATAAGCGGGGTGCTTACTCGTAGGTGGTGCTAAAAGAGCCTTTCCGGGTGCTTGCACAGGGAAAGGATGGATGAGGCAATCGATCTGCTTGAATTTAAAAAGACAGATTTATGAAGAATAATTGCCTTCTAACTTGGCAGGGATTGTGCACTGCCTTTAAGGGACTCACAGCTGTGTCCTGTTCTGGTGGAGTTAACTGAGCTTAGAAAAAAAAAGCCATTTGATCTATTCTTCCTTCCTTAATTCAACATAGCTGAGAATCTCCCAGGATATTTCTATTCGAATTGCAGCAGGCTTTCCATTTCAGTGTGTTTGCAGTGAGTATCTGTCACACTGATGGCATTTTCTACATGGAAAGTATCACCACCACTTGCAGTAGACAGCAGAGTATTCATCACCCAAATGGCTGGCTGTGTGTGTTGTAGATGGGCCACCTTTTCCTCAGACTACAAATGCAGGTTGCCTTGAGCAATGTGAGATCTGCAGCCAGATTCCCACATTTGGTACCATTTCTGCACTAGATTGACAGCTCTGGCATTTAGCTTCATTTAAAGCTAAGCCACAATTAAGTCCAAAACAAATAGATCAGGCAGCAGAAACACTCATGTTCGTAACAAGCTTCCAAACTTCATCCATCATTTCCTGCAACTCTGTGCAAAGATGTCTGACTCTCACCTTTTAAAATGACAGATTTATTTTTTTTTTAAGTTCATATTTGCACAGAACTTGAACACAGCTGGAAATTCCCTGTATAACCTTCTTCCCAGGGAAGAGGAGGAGGCAAAAAACCCTGCACAAGCTCCTGAAAAGTGACCACAGAATTAAACGTATAATACAAAAACCACGAACCTAAAAGAAGAGGGAAAAGTAAATTTCATCTCTAAATTAATGCTTTTTCTTTTTTTTTATTCCCTGTTCCTTTTTCTTCTGGATGCACAACGCTGCTGCAACAGGCCTATATAATGTTGATGGCATCAGCATTGAAACCAGCATTTCTAGAAATATGATGCAGCCACCACCAGAACCAGTTTGCAAACCCTCTCAGACATTACCTACCTGCCCTGACTCAGACTCACAATTTATTTTCCTCTACTTATATGAAGAATCTGAGAAGAGTTATAGAATCATATTCCCAAGGTAAACCATTACCACTGACAGAAAAGGCTGTTCTGTTAAAAGTGTTTTTCAGGGAATGTGCATGACCTGTAACCTCTCTGATGTTAAGTACATCATTTCTCTGCTCAAAGTATGCCTCAAGGATAGTTTATCATCACAACATCCTTCCTGGAGTGAGGGGCCCAAACCTGCCCCAGCAGGCCTCACCAGAGCTGAGGACAATGGGACACTCCCTTCCCTACTCCACTGGCATGTGACCTTGTAACGTCAACTTCAGGATGAGTGGGCTTCTTTAGCATCTTGCCCAACAAATGGACTAGAAATAATGTCAAGTAAAATGTGTCTCCCTGCAGGAAAGACAAGAGTTAGCTGTCTCTGCTCATCTAGGGTAGTTTGAAGGGATTCACAGATTGAAGCAACCCGGTTTGGATAAGGACTGCTCTGGGCTGGAGCATAAAGACACCTGAGGTGGTCCATGTGCATAAGAGAGAACATAACAGTGCTTCCAAGGGAAGCAGAAAATCATCAAGATACTTCAGGGGAAAGCCTCCTCAGCCACTGCTGCAGGACAAGGCCACAATGTCCCATCCCTGGAGACATTCAAGGCCAGGTTGGATGAGGCCCTGAGCTAGCTGATCTAGTTGGGGGTGTCCCTGCTTCTTGCAGGGGGGTTGGACTGGATGACCTCTGGGAGTCCCTTCCAACTCTAGCCATTCTATGATTCTATGATTCTGAGGAACACATCCACAATGTTAAGCAGACTAGTCTCCAGTGATAGTGTCTGAATAAGACTGTCAAAGTGGTGGCAGATGTTTCAGAACACTTTAATAACTTACATAATGCCAGCCAGGGACTGGATTGCTTTGCCAAGCTTTATCAAGGGACAGATTGGCAGAGTGCATCATACAGGAGTGGAACATCTTCCTTCTGAGGACAGGCTGAGGGAGCTGGGTCTCTTGAGCTTGGAGAAAAGCAGACTGAGGGGTGACCTCATTAATGTTTATAAATATGTTAAGGGTGAGTGTCAGGAGGATGGATCCAGGCTCTTCTTGGTGTTGGTCAGTGATAGGTCAAGGGGAAATGGTTCCAAGCAGGAACATAGAAAGTTCTATCTGAATATAAGGAGGAACTGTTTCACTGTGAGGGTGACAGATCCTTCCCAGAGAGGTTGTGGAGTCTCTCTGGAGACATTCAAGACCAATCTGAACACGTTCCAGTGTGATCTAGTCTAGATGATCCTGCTTGGGCAGGGGAGTTGGACTAGATAATCTTTCAAGGCCCCTTCCAACTCCTAACACGCTGTGATTCTGTGATTCTGTGATATTGCAGGATGTGTGGTACTTCCTTCAAGGGATAGAAGTACAGGAGAGAGGAGATATTGAACTTAATATCTTCTGTACTAACATGGGCTGCAGAAAATAAAGAGCTGTGTGTGTTTCCATGCTTAACCTGAGGTGGTCCATTCACATCTGCATGGCAAAAGGTAGCTCTTCTTTGCCTTCTGTGTGAAGGATCTGCTTATCTCTGCCAGGAGAGAGAACTTGGGTGGGAATGAAAGGGCTGCAAAGAGCTGTCAGCATTCAAGCAGGGTTAATTTGGAGATGCAATGAATGGACCAGGCAGGTATTAAACTTAGCAGGTAGTGTTGGTCGTGGGAAAATGGCAGTTTTGCAGCTTCAGCACAAGTTGGATGTAATATCTTCTCTGGGAGCAGAAGTAGTGAAAGGCTGGGGAAGAAGTGATGGATGCAGCTGAGTCATGAGGGCAGGAGGCTGGGAGTGTGCATGAGGTGCTTTGTGCTTCCACTGAGAGCCAGGCAGATGTGAGAGGCAGTATTTCAGTTGTGAATGACCGAAGCCACCTTGTTTTGAACAAGCAGCCTCAAGGCTCTGCAAAATATTTGTTGGAGGTAACGTTTGCAAGAGCAATGTATTTCCAATACAGGACTAGCACTCCTGAATCTGAGGAAAATCTTTGTGAAAAATGATTTGTCTTCCAGGGAGCCATGGGGTGCAGCCCTGTTGGGGTCTGGGTGTGAGGAGACCACCCAGCAGTCTGGCCAGGACCCCAGAGCAGTGGTGCAAGGGGCTGCTGGCTCTCAGACCTATCTGAGGGCAGTCGTGGTAGAGGGAAGAAACCTTCTCCTGAGCTCCCAGTTACATTCTCAGTTGGATGACCTCATATAAATGATCCACGAATGCTGAATGGTTGTTTGTAGAGCTGCTAGAAAATAGTATTGAATTTGCAAGAGTAAACTGTAATAATTGAATTTACTCATTTGGAAATTCTTCATGAAAACTTGTTTGACTTCAGCATGCCTTTAGCATATTCTGTAAGTGTCAGAAGAAATTCTATATGCAGGTCATGAGGTGGCCTCTCAAAGAAATAGGATATTCAAAACAAGACTGAAAAAATACTCTCTAAGGCAATACTTGTCTGGCAGAGATGGCCTAAATGTCCCTTTTTGATCACTATATAAACACCAAAAAATGTGTCAGAGCCTAATTGCTAAATCAGAGTAAGATTCAAAACTTTCAAATATTTTATTTAGCAGAAATATATAATTTAACTATTTAAGAGTTAATTTAATAGTAACAATACTTAGGCTGAGTTCAAGTAGTCTTAGATAGGAGCACAAGTCCTCCGAGGAGCAGATGAGGGAGCTGGGAAAGGGTCTGGAGCACAAGTCCTATGAGGAGCAGCTGAGGGAGCTGGGGAAGGGTCTGGAGCACAAGTCCTGTGAGGAGCAGCTGAGGGAGCTCTGGGGCTTTTGAGTCTGGAGAAAAGGAGGTTCAGAAGAGACCTTATTGCTCCCTACAAGTACCTGCAAGGAGGGTGCAGAGAGGTGGGGGTCTCTTCTCTCAGGTAATAAGTGATAGGATAAGAGGAAATGGTTACAAACTGCCCCAGAGGAGATTTAGGTTGGACATCAGGAAGAATTTCTTTACTAAAGGAGTTGTCAGGTATTGGAACAGGCTGCCCAGGGCAGTGGTGGAGTCACCATCCCTGGAGAGATTGAAGAGGTGAATAGATGATGTGCTGAAGGACATGATCTAGATGTGGACTAGGCAGGGTTAGGCTGTGGTTGGACTTGATGACCTTAAAGGTCTCTTCCAACCCAGGTTGATGATTCTATGATTCTGTGATATGTTGTTTACAGACTCATCTGTCTCCACACCATCTTTTCTTGATTTGTATCCTAACTCCTCCCTGTGCTTTTTACCTTGCTCCTATTCCTACTACCCATATTACCCCTGTCTGTATATACATCTGTTCCCCACTCACTAGTTTGCCTCATCTTCACCTGCTTTTCACAGCTCTGCCTTATGCATCCTTATGCTTCAAATGAAAGTGTAGCATTTCTTTGCTCTTGGCTCCAATGGCCAGTTACAAAGCAAGAGCTCCAGATTGCTCCAGAGACTATGCTGAGCTGGAGCCTTGGGTTCAGAGGTGAAATCATCCAAAAATTTACCTGCACTACCACATATCTAAAGTGTATGTGCAATAGTGATTTATTTTTTGTTCTGAGGTTTCTTGGCCAGATTTGGGTGAGAGGAAAAACTGAAAACTGATCCAATTGCAAATCAAAGCCTCCTACTGAGCTTCAAATCCTGCTCAAAAATGAGGCACTGCAGTTTGGGCTACGGAGCTCCAAGAATTCTGACTTAAGGAAATTAAAATGGTTTGTGTCAGTCTTTTTCCAAGTTTGCTGGATCAGATTTCTGAAGCTCAGGGATGGGTGATATAATTCATAATGCACTTGGATTCAATCTTATTTGACAAGGCATGAGCAACTAGAACAGCACCGATGGTTGGACTTGATGATCTTAAAGGTCTTTTATAACCAAAATAATTCTATGATTCGATTCTATGACAGGAGAATGGAAATTGTTCAACAACTCTAAGTCTACACAGCTGAGCAAGTTTAAACAGTCTTTTCCCTCAAGTGTCTGGAGGCAGAGTGAAAAGGCAAGCCTGGATGAAATACAACTTATCTGTAATAGACTTCATATTTAGTAACAAAAAATAGAGGCTAAATAAGCTTTATCTCATTAAGTACCAGAAAAATGTCAAGTCTTGTTGCCATCAGACATCTAGAGCCCCTCCTAAATACCCAGTTTGAGCTTCTGAAAGACAAAAAAGTGCAAGATTGAGCTACAAGCTGAGGGAGAACCTTTCACGGTCCTTCTTCAACGATAGGGACCAGAACAGGCAAGGTAGCTTCATCCCACCACTCATCCTGAGCCACAGACTCCAGCACTGCAGGGACCCCTTTGTCACTCCACTTTCACGGCTTCATCTCACTGCTGTAAGTCATGGTGTGACTGTCTCAGAGAATAAACCCCTGCAGATACCCACCTTCAAATAGCCAAGCAGCATCATCTCCAGATTGCCTCTCACAGACCTTCACAGAGTTATGAAACTCACACAGCGTGACTGTAATAACTGTACAGCAGAGTAACCACATCTTCCACTGCACAAAATTTTAAACACCCAGACTCAAAGAGCATCTTCTGTCATTTACCACAAAGAATGGCACAAACTTCAAAGGGAAGATGGAGCTGCTCCTCTCAATAACTCAGAAGAAGATATGCTCTTTCAAGACTCTATAAATGTATCTTCTCCCATTATGTAAAATTAATTTCCGTATCAGACTAAGCCAAAGAATTATTAGGATGAAAGGTTGCTTAAAATGCTCTGTTTTACTGATTTTTATCACTTACTGCTCACAGCTTTAAAAATGTCAATGCTTCCTAATAGTGTCCATATTTTATCTGTTGAGAAATCTAATACCCTCAGTAAGGAAGCAATATCAGACTGCATGGTCAGTCTTACTTGGAAAGGAAAATACAATTCTGAGAAATTTCATCTCGAACAATAAGAGAAAGAAAATGGTGAAACCCGGGTGATCTGTTGCATATGCACACGGAAGGAGAGAGGCAACGTTCTTGTGATGAATAGGGAGAACAATTTGCAAATGATGCTGATGCCAACATAAAATATGCTTTGTTTCTGGAGCAGGTAATGAAAGTTAAGGAGATTGCTGTGATATGACACCAGTACTGTGTGTGCATTGTACTGGCAGTCCCAGGTACAGACTGGCGTGTGTATGAAGAAGTGTTAGTGTCTGAAACCAAGGGGTTCAGCAGTGGGTGTCTCATAATCATATTAACATCTCTTTCTCCCATGGTTTCTCTAACACCCTACCACCCTTAGGCTGTGGCTTCCCCTGATGCCTTGTGTGGTGTGAGAAGCTGCAGTTCCAGTGGACAAAGGCTGGGGCTACTCCCACTGGATACCAACCAGTGGGTGAAGGGCAGGGAGAGGCAAGCAGTGCCTTGGCAGTCAGTGAGCCCTCAAAAAGGGAGAATGACTGTTCTGCATTCAAGCAGAAGGTTAAAGGAAGGTTAATGAAAGGATAATACCCCTGGTGAGCAAGAATGGTGAACTCCTGACAACAGATGAGGAGAAGGCTGAGGTACTCAGCAACTTCTTTACCTCAGTTTTTACTGGAAAAGTCTCTCTCCATGTCCCAGTGGAAGGAAGATGAGATGGACATCACAGGGGAAGAGTCCCTCTTGCTGTGAGTGAAGGCAAGGTTAGTGACCATCTGAGGAAATTGAATGTCCATAAGTCCGTGGGACCTGATGTGATGCATCCCAGAGTCCCGAGGGAATTGGCTGATATAGTTGATAAGCCACTCTCCAAGATATATGAGGAGTCATGGCAGTCAAGTGAAGTCCCTGGTGACTGGAAGAATGCTAACATCACACCCATTTTCAAAAAGGGTAGAAAGGAAGATGCCAGGAAGTACCAACCAGTCAGACTCACCTCTCTGACTGGGAAGATTGTGGAGCAAATTCTTCTAGAAGCTACGCTATGTCACATGGAGGACAGGGAGGTGATTTGAGACAGCCAGCATGGTTTCACCAAGGGCAAGTCATGTCAGACCAACCTAGTGGCTTTCTACAATGGAGTGACTACATCAGTAGACATGGGAAGACCCATGGATATCATCTATCTGGTCTTCTATAAAGCCTTTGACACAGGCCCTCACAACATCCTTCTCTCTAATTTGGAGAGATAGGGATTTGATGGGTGAACTATTCGATGGGTAAGAAACTGGTTGGGTGGTTGCATCCAGAGGGTAGCTGTCAATGGCTCAATGTCCAGGTGGAGAGAAGTGATGACTGGTGTCCCTCAGGGATCTGTGCTGGGACTGGTGCTGTTTAACATCTTCATTAATGATATAGACAGTGGAATTGAGTGCACCCTCAGCAGGCTCACAGATCACACCAAACTGAGTAGGGGGGTCGACATACCAGTGGGACAGGATGTCATCCAGAGGGACCTGGACAGGCTGGAGAGGTGGGCCCATGCAAACCTCATGATGTTCAACAAGGACAAGTGCAG
>VXBZ01003300.1:50734-67871 GCA_013399135.1 Heliornis fulica
ATGGACAGGAGGGAATCGGGTTTTCACAAGGGCAGAGAGTGGTAGGACAAGGGGGATGGATTGAAACTGGAGGAGGGAAGGGTTAGGTTGGAGATCAGGGCAAGTTCTTCATGGAGAGAGTGGTGAGGTGCTGGAACAGGCTGCCCAGAGAGGTGGTGGATGCCCCAAGCCTGGAGGTGTTGAAGGCCAGGTTGGATGGAGCCCTGGGCAACCTTGTCTAGCTGCAGGCCTGGAGGTTGGTGTCCCTGCCTGTGACAATGGGGTTGGAACTCGATGATCCTTGGGGTCCCTTCCAACCCAGCCCAGTCTGTGATTCTGTGGTTACAAGTATTTTACTTAGAAAAGTTTAGTACAGGACATTTCAGCTTCTGACATCCTCCCTTTCCAATATATTCGTATTTCCTTTGCTAAAAAATGGGGTGGGTGTGGGATGATGTTCTTTGTACATTTTTAATCTGCTTTTTAAGAGTAGCTCCATCTACCTTGATCTACTCCATCTACCACAACGCCAAATACCACAGTCTAAAGAATTCTGCCTGACTTTACTAGATCACTGATTTGGAGTGAGAGTATCTACTTTCAAAATCTGTGACTGAGATACTATCTCCCTAATCAGATGGTCTGTTATAATTTGATTTAAAAAGCTACATGTGATAAAACTCAGGGAGCTGACTCTCTGAAACTGTGAAATGTCATTGTCTATATCAGCATCTTATGGTTGAGTCTGATGCATGTCTTATCCGAATGCTTCCTGCAGTGCTTTGTTATCCTGACTCAAATCTAGTTAGGAATGTTATTCATAATTCTTATTTTAATAGGAGCCCACTCCTGAATTACCCTCCTGATCAAGGCTTCTGTTCCATGGGTGAATTTCATGGTCTTGCAGAATTAGGTCTTACATTGTCACAATTATGAGCAGATATTACATGACCTTGTTTTGTATTTCCCTGACAGAAAATCTTGTGTTTCCTATTAGTTCCTGGTTGGTTTTTTGTTTTTTTTTTTTATCTGATACCACAGTGATAATTTCTTCCCAAACACCAAGTATAATGTACTCAGCAATTACAGCCTCAGAAAAGGAGCAATTATTTGGCGTGCAATGCTTTATGAATCAAGTTCACAAAGGTCTAGACAGAGGTGTCAGCTATTCTCCATACAATCTGATATTTGCATGTTAATTGAATCCTCCTCTGAGAAGGCCACCCTGTTTATCTCATCAGAGAAGAAGCAAGAAAGCTAATTCATGCCTCAGAGGGGGAGGATGAGGAAGGGAGGCCATTACCAACACGAACAGTTACCACTTTTCTTTTATCTTAGAGGTAAAACGCACTCCTATGCATAAACAAGGCTCAGACCATGGTTGTTGTTAATTGGCCTCCTTAACAGCCAATGAGGCTACATAGACTTGGTTGAAGCCTGGATTGGTGCTGAGGGTCCAGGAAGAGTCTGCTGGAATTAGGGATGTTCTCATTGCCAGATCTCACCCTGAGGATGCTGTGGCACCCGATGGCTGTTGGCACATTCCCGCAAAGTCCCTGAAAATGAAAACTCACACAAGCTCAGGGTGTCAGAGGCATGGTCAAGAAGGGAATCCTTGAATCATTCCCACTCAGAAAACCTTTATTAACAGTGTGAAGGTTCACCTGGAATAGTGGATAAATTGCATTAAATCTTCAGCCACAATAACCAGATGTGGGTCAATAACAGCAAGTGGAGGGTCTGGCACCTGGGAAGGAACAACCACGGGAATCAGGACAGGCTGGGGGACGACCTGCTGGAGAGGACCTCTGCAGAGAAGGTCCTGGTGGGTGACAGGTTGGCCATGAGCCAGCAGTGTGCCCTGGTGGCCAAGGAGGCAAGTGGGATCCTGGGGTGCATTAAGAGGAGTGTAGCCAGCAGGTGGAAGGAGGTGATCCTCCCCCTCTACTCTGCCCTGGTCAGGCTTCACCTGGAGTCCTGTGTCCAGTTCTGGGCTCCCTGGGACAAACCAGACAGGGATCTCCTGGAGAGAGTCCAGCGGAGGCCACAAAGATGATGAAGGGCCTGGAGCATCTCCCCTGTGAGGAAAGGCTGAGGAGCTGGGGCTGTTCAGCCTGGAGAAGACTGAGAGGGGATCTCATCAATGTTTATCAATATCTGAAGGGTGGGAGACAAAGGGAGATGGCCCCAACCTCTTCTCAGTGGCCTGTGGGCACAGGACAAGGGAAAATGGCCACAAGTTGGACCACAGGATGTTCCACACCAATATGAGGAAGAACTTCACGGTGAGGGTGACGGAGCCCTGGGCCAGGCTGCCCAGGGGGTTGTGGAGTCTCCTTCTCTGGAGACATTCAAGACCAATCTGGACGCTGACCTGTGTGACCTGCTCTAGGGAACCTGCTTTGTCAGGGGGTTTGGACTCGATGATCTCTGGAGGTCCCTTCCAACCCCTACAATTCCATGATTCTGTGAATTTATTACCCAAATCCCCCAGCCATTTTCACCCAGGTAAAAACCCTTGGTTCTTAACCCATTGCCATAGTCTGATGGCTCTCCAGCTGTGATGTCCTACTTACCACCTTGGAGAGAAGAGTATTTTTATTTCATCAGCCAGGGAGAATTACACACTGAGCTGCTGGTTGACTGGAAGATGCTGACGTACCCTGGCAGCTCTCTCCTATACAACTGACTCTGGCCACTTGCAATTCTCACCAGTCTCAACAAGTTCTGCCAACTGCAGGTAGAAACAAATTCATTTTAATCATACTTTGCATATTTTATTTTATTTGAACTGATAAGCCATGCTTATTGGCAGGCATCTGCCAGGATGTGACATTCCATAACTTGATAAAAAATGGAGGTACTCCTGGTACTTTCTGAGGACTGGGGATAAGCTGTATTTGCACATCCAGATTGGAAATTTTTATTGTAGCTTGTAACTTCTTATTTTTAAATATAAACTAAAGATTTTTTATTTGCTTGTGACATTTTTCCCAGATAATTGGGGTCAAGTTGTACCTGGCAAAATATGCAGATACAAAGCACAATAACAGCCTTTAATAAAAAGAAATGTTAGTTTTACAGTTTTAAGTCCCTAATAAAAAGTGATTGCTATTGAAAAAAGTTTCCCATTTATTAACATTCACATTTTCTATAGCAAGTGAATTGAACTGGGCACAAAAGGTCCTACAAGACACCACAACCAGTAGAGCTGTTCTCCTCACACCCCACTTTTACTGCTACGTTAGCGCAGAAAAATCACGCTCTGCTTTTCCTGTTTTGAAACAATTTTTCAGCTTTTAATTAACTTGCCTCTGAGCTGAACTAGATGAACATGCTGAAACAAAAACTCCACTGAATTCCTGATGCAATGAAATAGCTGTAAAACCGTCTTATTAATTTGACAAAAAAATGTAAGATGTTCGTCTGGTGACATTTTGAGCTTTATGCTCTTTCCTTTTCAAATTTTGTAAATAAGCAAAGCCATTCTCAAATATTATATTTCATTTACATGAACTGAAATTCACAGATATCATAGTAAATTCTGGCTAAATGTGGGGTTTCTTTTACAGTTTCATGTCTTAAAACATTTCATTATTGTAGTTTAATTTTAACTTTACTTCTTACCAAATCTCTTCCAAACAAGTATCTTCCATTTTCTGAAGCAGAATAATTTTCTACAATAGCAAATTAAATTCCCTGTGCATAAATCACAAAATCACAGAATGTCAGGAGTTGGAAGGGACCTCAAAAGATCCAACCACCCTGCCTGAGCAGGGTCACCTCGATTAAATCACACAGGAATGTGTCCAGATTGGTCTTGAATGTCTTCAGAGAAGGAGACTCCACAACCTCCCTGGGCAGCCTGTTCAAGGGATCTGACACCCTCACAGGGAAATACTTTTTCCTTACATTCAGATGGAACTTCCTNAAGGAGTTGTATGTCCTTCTGGAACTGAGAGGCCCACAACTGGACACAATACTCCAGGTGTGGTCTCACCAGGGCTGAGCAGATGGGGAGAAGGACCTCTCTTGACCTACTAGCCTCACCCCCCTTCTAATACACCCCAGGATGCCATTGCCCTTCTTGGCCAAGAGAGCACATTGCTGGCTCATGGTCATCCTGCTGTCCCCCAGGACCCCCAGGTTCCTCTCCCCTGCACTGCTCTCCAACAGGCCAGTCCCCAACCTATCCTGATCCCTGGGGTTGTTCCTCCCCAGATGCAATACCCTACACTTGTCCTTATTAAATTCCATTAAATTTCTCCCTGCCCAGCTCTCCAGCCTGGCTAAATCTCATTGAGTTGCAGCACAACCTTCTGAGGTGGAAGAGCAGTTCTTGCTTTACTTCCACCATAGTGGTTTCTGAACAAAGCATTACGACTCAGGAAAAAGATCCTGAAGTTATGACAAATGTAATGAGCTGTAAAGAGCTTGAACAATGACATGAAAAATGATGGTGATGATACAAAGCTAATTAGAACAAAAAATAATTGATGATGATGGAGGAACTTCGGAGTGACCTTCCTGGGCAGCAACTGGACATATGGAAAAAAATATTACCCTTCACATAGTGAATAGTGATTTTTTAATTATCTTTTAGCATGTGTTTAACAGATGGGATATTTGAAAAAAAATCAACATCAACACAGTAGCTTTTAAAAATAGGGAAAATAGAAATAAGGAGAGAAGCAAATAGCAGAAAATTGTCTTAATAGGACTGGGACCATGCAGGGAACATCTCCATCTAGCACATGGTGTGGGGTTCAGGTGCCCTCCACCTCCAGCAGTATCAGCTGGAGGGAAGGGTGTGAAGGCTACAAAGGGTCAACTTGGTGGTCATCCTCAGGCCAGAAGAGACAATGGATCAGAGACACCACAGAGAGCCCAAAAGTCCACAAGGGACATGGAGGGCAAACATGACAATCATTTGTGAACCTGTCTTGTGTCAGATCTGCTTAATTCTCTCAGAGTCAACAAGATGGTGAACACACAGAAAATACCTGAAACACCTCTAGAGCTCCTTGCTGCACTCCACAAAAAAGCCTGTGGGTTCAAAAAAATGGAGTTACACAAATCTGGAGGAGGATGGGAGCCCAGATTTGAAGAAGAGTGTCAGCCTGTAGAAATACCACCTGTGGTTCTCAACAGGTGGGAGATGCAGATGGAGAGAAGGTGTGAGCGTGCTGCCACATGCTTACTCTGTTTCTTCACTCTTCCACAACTCTAAAAATCACCATGTTTCTGGAAAGGGCTGCATCATTGTCTAGGCAGGATTATGTACTTGAGCAAATCCTTGTGCCTTAAGCTGTAACCTATAATATGAGAACAGTTGTCATGTTTTAGCAGGTAAACAAGTTCCCTAAGCATGGGACCAGTATCATACAGATACTGGTAACGTCTCAGAAATTCAGTAGGAAATACTTCTCTTGGAGCAGCAAGCAAGGCTTACTGTGATTTCTACTTAACATATTTAACCCTGGTATTGCAGATATCAAAGCTGTGAAGGAACTTAAGCATTTGGAATTGCTAAATAATATCAGAAAGCAATCAGAAAACTCAATCCATCAGCCTGATTGCTACAATAGCAATAAAAGTGTCATTTATCAAATAAGTCGTAAAAGATTGAAGTATCCTTGACCACTGCCTGCCTCCAGCTCACAAAACACATTTCAGCATCTCTAAGGATGGGAACATAACCCTGACACTCAGCATCCTAAAGGGTCCAGAGGAGGGCCACGAAGATTATAAGAGGGCTGGAGCACCTTTCTTACGAGGACAGGCTGAGAGAGTTGGGGCTGTTGAGCCTGGAGAAGAGGAGGCTCCGGGGAGACCTTCTAGCGCTCTGCCAGGACCTCAAGGGGGCCTACAAGAAAGATGGGGAGAGGCTGTTCAGTAGGGCCTGTTGTGACAGGAAAAGGGGTGATGGGTTTAAAATAGAGGGAGGGAGATTTAGATTGGATATTAGGAAGAAGTTCTTTGCTGTGAGAGTGGTGGAGCACTGGAACAGGTTGCCCAGGGAGGTGGTGGATGCCCCATCCCTGGAGACATTCAAGGCCAGGTTGGATGAGGCCCTGAGCAAGCTGATCTAGTTGGGGGTGTCCCTGCTTCTTGCAGGGGGGTTGGACTAGATGACCTCTGGGAGTCCCTTCCAACTCTAGCTATTCTATGACTCTATGATTCTATGACCTTCTATGATTCTATGACCTCTACATCCTGACTGAAGCTCTACCCACCTATGGTATTTACATTTCCAATTTGACAACTCAGAGGAACGTGAAACGACAGAAGCCCAACAGTGACTACTGGTCATACCTAGTAACCAAAGGGGCAGCAATGGGTAAGAAGAGAATTCAGCCACCCAGCAAGGTTATCATTGTTTTAGATCTTTAAAGAAGTGAACTATTTCTATACCTTACCACAACAAGCGCTGGGATAACAAACCTTTGCTGGATAAGGATTCACAGAGGGGTGAGCACAGCAAGCACGACAGATCTTTACAACATCTGGGATCCATCATTTCTAAAGCATGTTATAATCTAGTCCCAGATTGAGGAAAGTGCCTTCATCTTCCCTCTTGGGATAGACCATCAGCCAAGCTTGCTTTCTCCAGCTGCGGTGGCCGGACTGTGGAGGAGGCCTGGGAAAGCTGACAAAGCCACAGGCAAAACGAGCTGAGGCAAGATGAAGATGGCAAGTAGAGGGTAATGGGCAAAAAGAATCATAAAATCTCCTGAGTTGGAAGGGTTTGGAAGGATCCATAAGGATCACCAAGTCCAACTCCTGGCTCCACACAGGACCAGCCAAGTCAGAGCATGGGACTGAGTGTGTCATCCAGACACTTCTTGACCTCAGTCAAGCTGGGTGCTGGGACCACTTCCCTGGGGAGCCTGTTCCACTGCCCAACCCCCCTCTCAGTGAAGAACCTCTTCCTGACATCCAGCCTAAACCTCCTCTGTCTCAGCTTCAAGTGACTTGATCTCTCTCCATTTTTCCTAGCTTAACATCTAACTTATAACATCAACAACAATTCCAGACTCACATTTAGTCCTTTATTTCACCAGTTCTCAAAGACTTTGTGAAGAGAGGCAGACCCATCTCTCCTTCAGCACATTCTGTTCCAGCACATTGTCCCACACTGCCCATGCATTCAGTCACGGCCCAACACCACATCTGATTTCCTTGAATAGTTGTTCTAAGAACATCTCCAAGGAGCAAAGCTAGTGTTTATCCACCAGGTTTCAAGAGCCAAAAGGTTCCTGATTTAAATCTCCCTGAACATTCCCCTCCCTCAAAATCAGTATTTCGCTGTCATGGCGACAGGTGACTGAGCACTGATCTCTGTTCTTCAGTCTGAAAAAGAAGAAGCACTTGCCTGAAACCAGTTCAGATGAACTGGGTTGTCCACCATTGGAACAGTTCAACTGTTAATAACGTGGTGGTTGACATGAGAGAGACATAAGAAAAGAAAACATTTCCTCCCCCTGCTTTGACACGACCTTGCTTTCCTGGAGGTTTGAGACTGTCTGGAGAATGTAAAACCTGAATCTCTCTTCCTACAAATGTAACCTTCCAATTTCTCTTTATCCTACCCACCAAAGGCACAAAGAACTGATTTCTCCTTTCTTCTCTGCATCTCCCAGCAGACCCACGCTGGGGTCACTGCAAGCCTGCCACCTCTGTCATCCCTCCCCCAGAGAGGGGACACCACCCACCCTCATGTTCCCTGTCTTCCCCCACACATGCCAGCACCTTGCATTTGCTGTCACTGACTCACTTCCTACAGCTTCAGTCAATTTTTTAAAGGTTACTTTGAATTCTCACCCTGCCCACCCATGCACTTGAAATACTTTTGGTTACATGTGGTCTGCAGACTCACAAGCTCAGACTCCCTTTGTCTTCATCATTGAAGAACACAGGACAAAAACACATCCAGGACAGGTGCAGCAATGCCCAAGAGCATAGAATCACAGAATCCCTTGGGTTGGAAAAGACCTTTAAGATCATCGAGTCCAACCACAGCCTGACCCTGCCTAGTCCACCTCTAGATCATGTCCTTCAGCACATCATCTATTGGCCTTTTCAATCCCTCCAGGGATGGTGACTCCACCACTGCCCTGGGCAGCCTGTTCCAATGCCTGACAACTCTTTCAGGAAAGAAATTCTTCCTGATGTCCAACCTCAATCTCCCCTGGTGCAGTTTGTAACCATTTCCTCTCATCCTATCACTTGTTACCCAAGAGAACAGACCAACCCCCACCTCTCTGCACTCTCCTTGCAGGTACTTGTAGGGAGTGGCAAGGTCTCCCCTGAACCTCCTTTTCTTCAGACTCAAAAGCCCCAGAGCTCCCTCAGCTGCTCCTCGTAGGACTTGTGCTCCAGACCCTTCCCCAGCTCCATCACCCTTCTCTGGACATACTCCAGCATCTCAACTTCCTTCCTGGAGTGAGGGGCTCAAACCTGCCCTCAGCACTCGAGGTGCAGCGTCACCAGAGCTGAGGACAATGGGACAATCCCTTCCCTACTCCTGCTGGTCACACCATTCCAGAGACAGGCCAGGATGCCCTTGGCCTTCTTGGCAAACCTTGTTTCATTTTGAAGTGAACCATGACCACACTTCATTTACTGAGTGACATTCCTCAGGGGTTGGTACTGGGACCAGCACGGTTTAACCTTTGTCAGTGATATGAATAGTGGGATTGAGAGCACCCTCAGCAAGTTTGTATGGTCAACACACTGGAGAGCAGGGATGCCATCCAGAGGGACCTTGACAGGCTTGAGAGGTGGGGCCATGCAAACTGCATGTATTCAGGAAGCCCAGGTGCAAGGTCCTGCACATGGGTCAGGGTAATCCCAAGCACAACTACAGGCTGGGAGAGAATGGATTGAGAGCAGCTTGAGGAAAAGGACTTGGGGATGCCAATTGATGAAAAAATCTTAGCATGATTCGTCAATGAGTGCCAGTTGTAACCTGGGCTGTACCAAAACCAGCATGACCAGTCAAGGGAGGTGATTCTGTTCTGGTGAGACCCTACCTGGAATACTGCACCCAGCTCTGGGTCTCCAGTATAAGAAAGACATGGAGTTGTTGGGGCGAGTCCAGAGGAGGACATGTTGATGCTCTGGGGGCTGGAACATCTCCCCTGTGAGGACAGGCTGAGGGAGCTGGGCTGGTTCAGCCTGGAGAGGAGAAGGCTGCAGGGGACCTCACTGCAATCTTCTAGATCTGAGAGGGGCTGACAGGAAAGCTGGGGAGGGGCTGTTATTCAGGGAATGTAGGGATAGTGCAAGGGGAAAAGGTTTAAAGTAAGAGAGCATACTTCCAGAATAGATGCAAGGAATAAATCCAGGGTGGTGACACCCTGGCATGGGCTGCTCAGAGAAACTGTGGCTGCCCCTCCCTGGCAGTGTTCAAGTCCAGGTTGGATGGGGCTTGGGGCAACCTGGGCTAGTGAAGGGTGTCCCTGCCCATGGCAAGGGGTGGGAACTGGATGGGCTTTGAGGTGGCTTCCAACCTAAACTGTTCTGTGATTCTATGGTTCTACAAACTAACCACTCACATATGTCCTGGTAGGTTCAGCCAGACCGTGTTTCCCTTCCTGGTCAGAGAGGGAATTCAAGTGTAACATCTGAAGCCTGAGGACAGTATTTCTGGTACCCATTTCTCCCTTGAGCATATTGGCTTTTATCTAACTACAAAGAGGAAATACCTGGTAATTTAGGAGACAGGACTGTATTTGCTGCTACCTGTTTTACTTGGTCTTTCCAGGTGCTTTCCAAAGCCTGTGGTTCCATGTGCTCTCAGGTAGGAGGGTGCTGCCTTTGGCTGATACATCTCTGAGTCTTTTCTCTCATTTTCCTTTTAGTACACTGCATGCTCCTGGACTTCCATATACCTCATCCTTCCATCATAGTCCTCACTTCCCTTTATCTTCAAATGTGAAAGCAAGAATGAACTGTCTAACTTCAGGAACTACCTTCTAAGCTGTTCTTTTCCTATTCCATGTTGAAACTTTCAGTTGCTGATAGGAACTGTGCTTGTGATAAAGCACAGGATGAAGACAGGGAGCTCTGGGACAACAGGGATTTCACAGAATCACAGAATCACAGAATCAAAGAATGTCAGGAGTTGGAAGGGACCTTGAGAGATCATCCAGTCCAACCCCCTGCCCGAGCAGGATCATCTAGAGTAGATCACATAGGAATGTGTCCAGATTGGTCTTGAATGTCTCCAGAGAAGGAGACTCCACAACCTCTCTGGGCAGCCTGTCCCAGGGCTCTGTCACCCTCACAGTGAAACAGTTCCTCCTTATATTAAGATGGGACTTTCTATGTTCCAGTTTGGAACCATTTCCCCTTTTTCTATCACTGGCCATCGCTGAGAAGAGCCTGGATCCATCCTCCTGTGAGCTGGGGCCTGTGGCCTCTCAAGGAGATCAGGAGAGGTGTGCTTGTGGCATGCATAGTCCCAGACCTCTGAAAGATGCAGAGAAGCCAAAATGAGGAGGGATGCAGCCCTCAGGCAGCCCAGGATGCAGCAGTTCAGAGCAGCTTTTGCATGAAACAGCAGAACTGACAGCTACTGTGACCAGACTTCCCTAGAGAGTCCCAACCTGTGGGTCTGTGCCTGGAGAGCTGACCCAAACACTCAGGCAGATAACTCCAGCTACAGGAAACTGTCTTCTGTCTCAAACTGAAACCAATACCTCTCTGTAATTTCTTAATTAATGGAAAGTTGGACAGAAGAAACCAACAAACCAAACCCTTAACCAGACAAAGGTTACTTGTCTCCCAAGAACGCTGTGTGTGTACTACCAGTGAAAGCAGATGCCCTTTACATCGTTATTAAAAACTGCCAACAAGCCCAAGGAGCAAAAAAAAAACAAACCCAAGCAACAAAACTATTATGGGTAGAGGCAGTGCTTTTCTGAGGACCTTTTTTAGGAAAATGGTGATGCTGTTGCAAGGAGGCCCTCTCCATGGTCTCTCCCATTGCCAGTGACACATTCCCACCTTTGAGAGGGTTTCAGGCAGCTATGATCGACCCCACCACCAGCCGTGGCCGAGAATGGATGTTTAATAACCCATCTCCAGCCCTGGCTGAAAACCAGCATGAGGTGTGGCATTTGACCATTCTTCATCTTGCAGAATCAGACCCCCACTGGCAGCGTATTTGATAGATTGCCAACAGAAATGGAGCCAGCCCAGTGAATGATGCTCTCTGCATCTCATCTGAATTCCAAAAGGCCTGCTTTTTCCTGGTAATGACAGTCAGCAATAGCAGGGTAGCTCTCCAGCATTGAATGATTACAAATAATATTCACAAAATACCTTTCATTCAAAGTGACCATTATAGGTAGAACTGTTGAAGTTACAGTCTAGCCAATAGCACGTATTCGTGCTTCACTTCCCACTTTGAAGCCCCAATGAAGTTTTATGAGCAGATAGTGATTCACGGGCTGCATTTACTACTTCTGTGACAGAATTTCACTAACAATTAATAATATTACTGAAGTAGTGACCTATTATAAAAATAATGTCACCTGCACAGTCACCTGCACAGAGTCAGCTCTTTGGACAGTAGGTTTATCACCTTTGGCTAATTACACAATCACAGAATCACAGACTGGGCTGGGCTGGAAGGGACCCCAAGGATCATTGAGTTTCCCACCCCCTGACACACGCAGGGCCACCAACCTCCAGGCCTGCAGCTAGACAAGGTTACCCAGGGCCACATCCAACCTGGCCTTCAACACCTCCAGGCTTGGGGCAGCCACCACCTCTCTGGGAAGCCTGTTCCCGCACCTCACCACTTTCTCCATGAAGAACTTCCCCTGATCTCCAAGCTAACCCTTCCCTCCTCCAGCTTCAATCCATTCCCCCTTGTCCCACCATTCTCTGCCCTTGGGAAAATCCGATTCCCCTCCTGTCCATACGCTCCCTTGAAGTCCTGGAAGGCTGCAATGAGGTCCCCCTGCAGCCTTCTCTTCTCCAGGCTGAAGCAGCCCAGCTCCTTCAGCCTGTCTTGTTAGAGGCAATTAATTAGAGGCAAAATATCCACATCTCCTCAGTAGAGAAGATCTAGATCTATGTACTTAAGTTACTCTGAACTTGACCATAAATAATTAACATTCAAGTGGAGTCAGGCAGCTACAGTTATCTTTACTATCATGGACCTACCCAACTTGGAAAAAAAAGTCTGTGCTAAGAGTAGGAACTGATTCCTCTGATTGCACTTCAAGGTCTTGAGGACTTGCCAGCACAAGCCCATAGGTCAAGGATGGTTGATGTCAGTAAAGTTCACCTTTTCCTTGCTGGGGTACAAGCTCCAGCATAGTTCCTAATGCTCCCATCTGCTGCTAGAGCAGCCAAACCAGAGGTTTTAACCATGACATGGAAGCCCAGGAGCCATCCCAGTTTCACTGTGCTCCCCAAAGGCAATGCTAGAGATCAAGCCAACACAGCCTGTCCTTCTAAATCACACGAGGAAGCTGTTGCTTTTTCAGAGAATAAGGATATGGGACAAGTTTGACTGGCTTCCACTGAGGCTGTTCCTGCATCCCAACAGCAACCTAAAGAGAAACCCTACCACCCTGCAGGGATGGAGAATAGACAGCAACACAGAGCAGGGAAAGACAGCAAGCATGGGTAAGGTGAGGTAGGAAGCACAAGGGCTGGGGATCTTTAGGAAGGTCATTGAGGATTTTAGTGGGGAACATCACAGGACCACCACTGCAGGACTCTTGTGGGGCATGGGAAAACCCATTGAAGCTGCTGCCATGACCAGCAGTGCTTTCATGGGAGCACATATGAAAAGCACTCTATACATGGAGTCTCCTTCTCTAGAGACATTCGAGACCAACCTGGACATGTTCCTGTGTGATCTACTCTAGATGATCCTGCTCGGGCAGGGGGGTTGGACTGAGTGATCTTTCAAGGTCTCTTCCAGCTCCTGATATTCTGTGGTTCTGTGATTCTGTGAATAGATGTGCCCAGCATTTAATTTTTGGGGAAGAACTGAGGTAGAATCTGGGTAATTTTCATCTATTTAGGGACCTTCTATCAATCATTGTGTACATGTGTGCATGGTATTAAGCTGTTCACTGTGAATAAAACTGTTTCATCCAAATAAATAAATAAAAAAAAAATCCTGAAATCTTTCCATAGTTTGCTATATGGGAACTTGCCTATTTAATGATTCAAGCTTTATTTTGGCAAGTGCTGAATTCAACAGTTATGCTGATGTAGAAACCATAACTAGCTTAATCTTCCTGTCAGTTTGGGGATCTTTGATACAGCATGTCTATATTAGAAAGACTATTATTATATTTTGCCTCCCTGCTTAATTAAAGTCTCTTTTATGAGATGCTGTATTTGTAACTACTTTCCTCTTCTTAAAATGAGCCATCTTGTCTGGTACAGTAATTATAACAACATCATTGAGTCTGTATTCATAGTCTGTTTTTAAAATAGTTCCCATTTCTGAGTGAAGACTAAAAACATTTGTGGGTAAAATGTTAATAACACGTGTCCCTGTGTCTATGTTCAGCCAGAAATGCATGGATCACACAGGACACCCCTTAACAGGAAAACAATTTTAACTCACCAAAGGGTGACACCCCTAAACCATCCATTGGAAGCACATTGCTGTCAGCCCTGCCAAGATGCCACCATCCCAAGAGGCACGACAGGATACAACCAACTGCTTCTTTTGCAGCTGGAAGTTATAGTTAAAATCAGTCTATTCAAGATACAAAGAGGACTGAGCTGCCTTGGTGGGACCCTCCAGAGCCAAGAGCTGGTCCCAGCTCTGCAGCTGACTGATAGCACAACCACAAGTGAGTCACTTCATCTCCTTGTGCAAGAGTTTCCTCTTTAGTCTTTCCCTCACATTTCGTTACATGAAGAAACTGAAGCCTGTAGATCATCTTTTGAGTAGTGACTACTAAGTGCTTGGCACAAGCTACAGGTGAACTCCACCAGCAGTTGGGTTTTTTTCCAGATAATATTGGATGTCAAAGAATGGCAATGCTCTAAAATGGAAACAACATCACAGCTATTACACCCAAACCTCACCTTGATAGCATGACCCAAAATTTGTGATTCCTGTTTCTTCATAGGACCATCATGTTCAGTCTGCTCTTTAATTGCTGTTGCTACTTCACAAGTAGGAGGAGAAAGACATAATTTCCTACCTTTTGTAACATACTAGCAGGAACATAAGGCAGAAGGGATTGTTGGGTTTAACAGCTCCAGCTCTGGCCACCTCAAGCAGCTGTGCTGTGCCATTACCACTTAGCCCTGAGCTGGGCTTCTATTCCCTCTTACCCCATCATTCCCCATAAACTGCTCATATCACAGGCCAAGAAAGCTTTACCTGTGATTAAAAAAGAGAACTACAGGTACAAAAGGTGCAAAGCCATAGGAAGTGTAGTGAAAACAGGAAAAGAAAAAAAAAATAAAAGGAAAATGCAGTGAATGTGCATCTAGACATCTCAGTGTAACAACAAATTAATTAGGAAAAAATGCAGAGCAGGCAGATATTACTTTTTGATAGCATCTTGCTTCTTGCTTTTAGCAACTGTAAATCCTTATTCATCCTTGAAATCTGAATCCTGCTCACGTTTCTGTCCACTTTCCTCTCTTATGCCCATCCTAGCATCACTAATGGCTAATCATTACCACCATTCTGACATGGAATCCAGTCTTTTCTGTATTCCAAGGCATACCACTTGCTTGATAAAATAAGTGTCTATACATGCATATGTATTAAATATACAGGTACATAAATTAAAGGTTTATATATACATAAACTTTATATATGTATAAACTTTAATTCACTCCTCTGCTGCTTGTTAGCATCATTTCCCCCAGCATCTTCCCTTCTGTTGGCTACTTTAATAAGCAAAGATTTGCTTCACACCAGAAACAGAAGGCAGATGAAGATGCAATAACACCACTGTAATCACACAAGATTAATTATCTGGGATTCAGATACCTGTCCCTAACAGATGACTCAGGCTAAGAGCTCAAAGATGGAAAAGCTCTCAAGTCCTTGGTGATCTGGGATGCTGGGAGATTTATTGCTTAGAGAATGCTTGGTGGTAAATTTTTCCATGTATTTTTGAAATGAAATTCATAACAGTCATCTCCCACCCCATGGACAGACCTAACCCACCATTTCAGGAAACAGTAGATTCAGTCTTTTACAGTCTCTTCTTTCCTACACATTTTGCACTCCAATTCTTTGCAAACCAAAAATTCTAAGTTTCTGCAAAGTCTCTTTTAATCCAAGTTACTTAGAGAAGCAAAACACCCCGAAAACAAAATCCTTTGGGACTGTGGCTGAGGGACAAGAAGCAAGCTGCTGGGTTTGGGTTGTTTTGGTGGCTTTTATTTGATGTAGCTGTGTTCCTTCCATGTGTCCCTGCTCTCCAGTGTCCCAGTCAGTTGCTATCAGTGCTTTATTAATCACTCTGCAGTAACCAGCTACTGGGAGAGCTGAGCATTTCCAACTGTGCTGAGAGCTGCCGCTAGCGCATCCTTCATGCTACGTATCGTGTCTGACTCTCTTCATCACTGACATATTTTGGGAAGAATTTCCACTAAAAACAAAACAAAGAAAAAAAAAAACCCACAGAAACCCTTGACTTTATAATAGACATGAACTAAAATTAGAACTTTCAATTCCAGCTTTGTTAGTTCTCGCTAGTGAGAAGGCATCCAAATTAAACTCCTGAAATATATAGCAAAAGATGAGGCTGTTGTCTGGCACCATTTGAAGTAGCAGTAATGCAAGAGCTACTGATTAGGTAAGATTCTGCATTGTCAAAATTTCAACCTAAACCCCAAATATCTCAGATTTTACAGAAAGCATGTTACAATAGCACTTGAGTTCCTGCCAGACATTCTGGGGTTGTTTCATGGATTGGAAACTGAGGGACAGAAACCAATTAATTTGCCCAAGCTTAAAAAAGAAAAAAAAAACCCAAAAAACAACCTGTGACAGAGCCAAGAGCTGATTTGAGATTGGAGTCTCAACATGCTGCCTAATTGCAGCTCTATCTTCGCCCCTCAGGCCCCGGCTTTCTGTATCTTTCTGCTATTTCCTCACTAACCCACTTCTAAGATGCTTTTCTTCCCTCATTCCAATCAGATAATTTATGATGCTTTCAAATTTTTACTGCTAGAAGTCAGGGGACACCATCCCTGGACCTCACAAATTTAGTGCCTGAATTTGTTTCAGGAATAATAGTAACAGAATGTTGTATGTATCTGTAGAAGTAAGATATTTCTGCCATCTATTTCTCTGAAGCTTTTATTGCTCTTTCCCTCAGAGTTTATTCTCTGTGGTTACAGCAGAAGAAAATGCTTTCCTTCTTATTCCACTTCATGTAAGAAAGTGAGAAACCAAATAATTCTAGCAAGGTAAGTAGACACACCTGAGATACACTGGTCCAGGACCTACAATCCAACAAAATTGGGGACGAATTAAAAGAGCCTTAGTTTTCTAAGCCTATTCTGTGCCTCTAGAAATGCTTCATTTGGGATGAAGCATTCATTCAAAATGGAATGGAAAAGCACAGGAAAAGTCACAAGTTAAAATTTCTTCTAACAAAAAAAATAATATTTATGGCTTTTACATCCTGTCCTGATTTCCTCAGAAGTAAAATTTTGGGGTTAAGAGAGTTTAAAATGTCTGCAACCATACATCAAAATTGTCCAGAGGTTAATACATCAGAGAATAGTGATTTTTCCCTTAAAACTGAAGCAGCAGTTTGTGAAAATTAGAAACTTACTGCTCCTGAGTTCTTTAAAGACAGAAAAAGTTCCAAAGCTTCTTTTCAAAGATCTTGCCTTCAAAATCACTAAGTGTGGTGGTTTTGCAGAGTGGTTTTGCAAGGTGGCCTCTGTAAGAGGCAGCTGGAAGAATTTCACCACTGGAGAAGGGAGTGAGAAGATGTGAGAAACTTTGCAGACACCAAGGTCAGTGAAGGGGGGAGCAAGAGGGGCTGACAGAAGATTCCCTGACACCTGTGGAGAAGACCATAGTGGGGCAGGTGTTCCCCCTGCAGCCCATGGAGGACAAAAAGACCTCACTTGCAGACCCTGGAGAGGTACCTGGGCCAGGCAGGAGCCCACCATGGATCAGGTGGAG
>VXBZ01003300.1:68198-81919 GCA_013399135.1 Heliornis fulica
TACTTCTCATTACCCGACTCTGGTTTCTCTGTGTGTGCAGTGTAATGAATTAGAGAGTTTTCATTCTTTTCTTCTGTGCTGAGTCTGTTTTGCCCGTGACACTGATTGTGGAATGATCTCTCCCTGCCCTTATCTCACTCCTGAGCTTCTCAATGGATATTTTCTCCCCTGTCCAGCTAAGAAGGAAGTGATGGAGTGACTGTGGTGGGAGTCTGGCCTCCAGCCAGCGTCAAACCACCACAATAAGTACTTGGAGTTTTGTTGTTTTGGGGTTTTTTTCAATAGGATTTTAATCCTATTTTTTTATTTTTTATAGGAGCATTCTCACATTCCTAGTGTTGGCTTCTTACAGCCCAAAATTTCTCTTGCTTACCTAGTTGGCCTAGTTCTCCAAAACGTTCTCTGTGGAAGCCCTGTGGTTTCTCCAAAAAGTTTGTATTGTGGAGCAAAGAACATTCTGTTCCTGTCCTGTTTCTTTGTGGATGATGGTCTGCCAGCATTTGTAAATGTGGGAATAGTTGTTCATCTGGGTTTACACGTTATTATTGTTGTAACATGTAAATGAAGTGCAAGGGGCTCTTACACAGTCCAAGTCCTAAATTTCTTGCTAATGAATGTTATTAAGCCATGTAAGAGCCCAAAACAGAGCAGGGTGATGTGAAGGGATTTGCTACTAACACTACAGTTGTGCTGATATGCTATGGGGAAACTTGTGGTCCAAACTCTCCACAATGTAAAATCCAGCTCTAAGAGACATGCAGATGAACAGCAGGAGCTCTTGGGTTTCTGCATCAAAGGTGATCTCATGTTTGGTTTTGCCTTCAAGCCCTTCTCCATCAGCAACTTCTTTGGGACCTGCTTCTGGAGCGTGGCCAGAAGTGATGCCCTTGTTCTGGGAATCAGCAGCACCCCACTTCTGTCTGCTGAGTGGAAACAAAGAGCAACCAGAGCAAGTGATAGGCAAACCTCAGGCTGGTTCCTGAAGGACAGGGCTTCAGCAGGCATGGGACACACATAGGCTAAGAGGCAAGAGCCATGGTACTGATGTAGACTGCAAAATGTTATGTGAATGAGGGAAAAGCAGATTTGGAGTTATAGGCTGGTTGAGGATGCAATTAAGAGATGGACACTCTTTAGAAAAGTCAGCATAGACAAAGCTTTCCTAAACAGATAGAAAAAAAACCCCAAACACACCTTTGAAGGAATGTTCAGATACAAAACAACTTGCTCAGGTAACTAAAAGCACACTTTGGGTGAAGAGCTCTGAAGAGAACTCAGAATACAGATATGAAGAAAAAAAAGAGACAGACAAAAGAGAAGTGTGAACGCTGTGAAATAGCTACATCTTATATACTTAATTTCAGAAACATGGGAGAGAAGGTACATGTGATGAATGAGAATAAACAAACCTTGTGCTGAAAGGTAGCTGGGTATAGACTGGGAGAGATCTCACATCAGCCTACATTATCATGGAAGGTGCAATTTGTTGAATTCAACACATGCAATATTAAAGAAGTTTTCTGATGGAAAAGACTGAGCTGGTTTTCCAAAAACTGCAAGCTACACCCACAAACAACTGTTGACTTTAAAAAAAGGATTGTGCATACAAAATGCCATTCTGAAAGCCTGAAGATTTCCATTTCAATATTTTAGAAGTTTAAACAGAGGGAAAAAAAAGCAGCAGCCAGTGTTGGGCCAAAACTTTTGACCCAGTTCTTCTCTACATCCATTTAAATTAGTTGTCTTCATTAATTCCTCAAGTTTAGGCTGGTTAGAAAAAAACTCAGGATTTCAAAGAGGCAAACAGAAAATAAGTTACAAGAACTTCAGCATAAAGAAGAAAGACCTTGTCTTATCCACATAAATATGCAGTTATCAGATTCAAGTGACACAGAGGGAAAGAAAGATCAGTGCTTTAAAAATAAATTCGCCAACAACTCCAAAGAGTTGAGCAAGAAAATGTATTCATGTTCTGCAAAAAACTCTTTTCAGCCTGCAGTTACTGAATCAGAACCTAAATATCCTGAATTATCTTTAATTGGCTCAGCATTATCAAGCCTTTGCCAGGATGTTAACTGCTCACCCCTCAGCCACATCTCCACATACATATACAGACAACTTTTCATCTTCTTTGATGCAGTATTGCAACTAGGGAGAGGAGAAACGGCTGGCATTCCAACCCTGCTGCCTTGGATCATCACCAGGCTGCAACATAATCCCAGTGGGATAAAAAGGAACATTTCCAACAGAATCTCACTGTCAAAATCAGACCAGGAGTCACCTCTAGCTATGAACTAGGTTGGCATGTTTTCCTATTATCATTTTAATTATTCTTCTTATGTCTCTTTCCTGTATTTCCAAAGCTTTGGTTGCTCTGTTGTTTAAGAACTATGATTGATTTCCAAAGGAGCCCAGATGACCACAGTTAGCACTCATACACAGGAATGTCAGTTTAGATTTATACAGGAATGCCAACTTATATTAAGTGCAGTGCACTTAAAGACTGAAATCCTCCTGAAGATGTCAAAAAGAGGAGCTCTACTGAGCAGAATGTGGTCCCAGAAGGTTTTAGGAACTACTTGGGAAGAGATACTTAGCAAAAGCTAAGGACTGAGTCCAAAACATTGTGTTCCTTTCTTCCCCACCCCCATGTCCCATGCTTATTGTTAAATAGCTCAGGGAAGACCCTGCACAGTTTTGTTCAGAAAATACCTTTCATGCAGACCCAGTGGAGTCTCGTCTACTGAACTGACAACCTGCATCTTCCACAGCTCATCATCATGTTGTCACTCTGTTCAGTGACCCAGCACACACACAGCTGGTCAGGAGCTCAAAGGACACCCTTATGTGCAGAACAGGACAAGATGCTTTAGGAGGTATTGTGCTTGGCATGGTGAGATAATGTGTGGGGATCTTGGGTGAAAACATTGCTCCAGAATGCTGCAGCATTCTCCCTGTTACATGATAACAGGCTCTTCTCAGTGATGGCCAGTGATAGGAGAAGAGTCAATGGGTCCAAGCTGGAGCAGAGGAAGTTCCATCTGAATGTAAAGGAAAACTATTGGTTCTGCACCGATGTGAGAAAGAACTTCTTCACAGTGAGGGTGATGGAGCCCTGGGCCAGGCTGCCCAGAGAGGTTGTGGAGTCTCCTTCTTTGGAGACATTCAAGACCAATCTGGACATGTTCCTGTGTGATCTAATCGAGGTGATCCTGCTCAGTTAGGGGGTTGGACTAGATGATCTTTTGAGGTCCCTTCCAACTCCTGATGTTCTGTGAATCTGTGATTCTGTGATTCCTTCCCAGTGCATGACTATGCCCTGCTGACAGCACACAGGATCAAGCCCATGAAGATGCAAACCAGAGTGTCCTCCTGCCCCAGGCCCAGCTCTTGGGCACGATGAGCCATCCCCTGCAGCTCTCCCTTTGATGCTGAACACACTTTTTAGACATGTTTCTATGGGAACGAGGCTTAACGCAGCCACACTATCTTCTCATCTCTTCTTTCAGTTCTGAACCCTTTGGCTCATCCCAGCCAGAAGTTGACAGCTGAAGAAAAGCAAAACTCAGAGATAATCTAGTTCCTCAAGCTTCATGAGCACAGGGGCCGAATGAGTAGTAGGGAGAGAAATCATTGGGCAAGCGACTCGAGAAATGAAATCCTGTAGCCCAAGCTTGCAAGGTAACACCAGCTACCTGATCATTCTGTCCCCTAGGAAGAAGACATCCACTGGGACAGTAGTCAATGGGCAGACACATCCATGTAAACTGGGCTTCATCACACAAAATTCCTTGTTCTTTCTTCTCTTCAAATAGGTAAAAATATAAATCGTATTTGACTGTGGAAATCCCAAAGGATGAAAGATTAGCCTGATTGTCTTCCTTTGCTGCTGCTACACAGGGTTTCTCCTCTGGGTTTCATCCTTTTTTTCCTCCTCAAGATTCAAATTTTGCAATTCCATTTTCTGTATTAACATTCACAGAATCACAGAGTCACTAGGTTGAAAAAGACCATTAAGATCNGACAGGGTTTCTCCTCTGGTTTTCATCCTTTTTTTTTCCACTTCAAGATTCAAATTTTGCAATTCTATTTTCTGTATTGATATAAACATTCACAGAATCACAGAGTCACTAGGTTGGAAAAGACCATTAAGATCATCTAATCCAACCATATTTGTCCTTGCAAGGCAAACTTGCATATGTACACCCTTTCTTTTGCTATAGTGATATTACTGAACAGCTAAAGCTGTGAATGTCTGGATGAATATATGCATATTGTTCCTGTTCCTGTGTTGTAATCCTGGCTCCAGCTGAGTTGGGAGTTTTACCATAGACTATAATGGGGTCAGAATTGCAGTTCTGCTGCATAAGGTTCACCAGCATTAACAGTTACTGCTTTGGAAATGGCAGAATTTAATCCCAAATGAAATAAGTGTAGTTACAAACTGCTATAAAAATAAGTTTGATTTCACACAGATGTTTCTAATTTTACCAACAGATAAGGTCTTCTTTTCAGGTGACTAACCTATGTCATAAAGAATGTAGAAGGTAATACTGAGGGGTTTTTAAAATGATGTTGTTCACCTGGGGATGCTATGAAGGTATAAAGATGGGGCATAAGTGGTGTTTTCCCCTGTGGCAAGTTCTCAGCTGAAGGAACAACTGGAGCGTAACAGAACAAAGGCATAAAAGCAGCTCTAGGACCATGGGATATTCTGCCTCTCAGTAATTCAGTGTGTATAAAATGGAGGATCCCTTCTACACTAGGAAAGAAGCTTACCAGCTTGCCAAGTGAAAAGATTTGAGGTTTGACCCTATGGAGGACTCTCCTTGGGATGGCTGAATGAGAGCATCCAGAGTGCCAGAACCCCAGGGGTTCTCAGAGCCATGGAAACTGCAGCAGGGGCTGGCTTCAGCCCTCTCCATTAGCAGCCTTGGGAACAAAGAGCCAAAACTGATGGTTTCCATTCTGCAGTAGTTCACCTTCTGATTTTGACAGGTGTTTGTAGTGTGTCTAGACACCACTGCTGAAGCAGCAGGAATGGTGCTCAGAGCAGCCTTAGCAAGAGTTTTTCCCAGTGCCACCATTCACATTCCTTGTCTCACTTGTGCTGTGATTCATTCCCATCCTTCACCATCCCAAGAAATAGTGCTAACTCCTGTGGTGTTTCTCTCTAAATCACAACATCCCAGTCAGGGCGGGCTTTCACTCTTGCTTGTTAGCAGCAATAATAACAGTTTAGCAGGGATACACACCATGCACAACAAAAGCAAAGGCCTTGCATTTAATCATGGAAAAGAGAACCCAGCCTCCTCTCATAAATTTTGCCATAACATTATTATACTGGATTGTGAATGTTAATCTCCTCCTGGAATCCTCTCTTCCCACGGAGTTTAGATACAGATAATTCACCGAGGTCTCAAGAAATCAGCACGATGTGAAACAGTATATATGAAATGTGATTTATTTTGTTTTCCCTTGGATTTACTCATTTCTACAGTGTTAGCAGAGAGGAATGTCTCACAGTAGTCCCCGATCTGCTTTCCCTTACCAGCTCATTTAAATCATCTCTTGGGTACCCTAACCTACTTTCTGAGACTGTGCAACTGCCTTGCCTTGGAGCAGGCTTGCTTCTGTAAGTTTTCCCTTTATAATAAGGTTGAGTAGTTTGCTTTCAGCTACTTTGGCTTTTGTTATCTCCTTAAATACTACTACACTCATTGAAACACACAATCTGTATCCTGCCTTATGTTACAACCTAAGCAAGGGGAGCAGTAGGCTGCTACAGAAACACAGGCATATCAATCATAAAACCATCATTAGATGGAGAGGAACTTGGTTCTCCTGCAGCAACACAGTGATGTTTTATACTTCATAACCTTCCACAATGTCTCCACTGAAGGAAAAATAAAGCAGCACATTTTGACTTGGGAGTATGAAAGGGTGTTTATATTATTCTTACTTGGAAGATGGATGAAAGCATTTAAATAGCTGTAACAGAGAAACAAACATCCTGTAGCAATAAAGTGCTTTGCTGGGCTGGATGTCTTTTCTGGACTTTCATGACCTACTGCCCGAGTGCTTGTTCTGTCTACCCTCTAAGAATGCCTTTTTGTGAGGTTTCAGTTTATTACACTCTCATCCTTCCCCTCAACTGCCTTTTTTGCCCAGATCTTTCACGCTTGGCAGATCTATGCTTTGCTTTGTCTGGAAAACAAAATGAAGTATTAGATAGCTATTAGCAAGGATCAGGTAGAAAAGGTTTCCCCTCCTGACAGTCTCATCCATTATGAGGCAGATTATCAGCAAATTGTTAATTCTGTGGGACATGAGGTAAAGAGAAACCCTGTTTAATTAAGTTCCATTGTTAGCTGATTCACTCGACCAACTCGCCCCACTACAGGAATGAAACTTAGCATTGAGTAGCCAATGACATGTAAAACAACATAGGTTTTCTTAGCTACCATAATTAAGCAACTTGTGCATTAGGGATACATCCAGCAGTAAAATTTGTAGAGGGTTTTACACCCTATATACAGTGCAAGGCTTCATAAACAGTTAACAAACCAAGGCCAGGATTTGCCCTGCCCAAATTAAACTAGGTAACTAAATCAAGGTAATTGACTGGCAGCTAAAATGTGCTGTTGAGGGGCCACCCATGGTTTGAAAGGTTTTGCCAAGATAGGGAACCTCAAGGTAAATGCAGCATCTCAGTAAGTTGTCACACATGGGAGTCTGAACCATCCCTGGGAAGATAAATAAGATCTGGGATGATGATAGATCAGAAAAGGGGAGGGAGGAGAGAGGAGACATAGAATCATAGAATCAGAGAATGGCTAGAGTTGGAAGGGACTCCCAGAGGTCATCTAGTCCAACCCCCCTGCAAGAAGCAGGGACCCCCCCAACTAGATCAGCTTGCTCAGGGCCTCACCCAACCTGGCCTTGAACGTCTCCAGGGATCCAGGGGCATCCACCACCTCTCTGGGCAACCTGTTCCAGTGCTCCATCACTCTCACAGTAAAGAACTTTTTCCTAATATCCAATCTAAATCTCCCTCCCTCTATTTTAAAACCATCACCCCTTGTCCTGTCACAACAGGCCCTACTGAACAGCCTCTCCCCATCCTTCCTGTAGGAAAAATCATCTCACCCAGGACCCTACTGAGAGGTGAACAGTGTGATGGCCTGGGAGACAACTACCACTGAGGCAGCAGGTATGAGCCCTCTCATGTCCCAGGGGCACTTGTGTATTTGGGTCCTGTGGGGCAGCAGAAATGTTAAGCATTTCAGGAACCATGGGGTAGTCTGTTAATTCACAAATTCAACTAGCTGGTCTTGATGGTTACAGCACTTAGCTCCATGGCATCATCTCCTATGGTCAGGGCTTACTGGCACTGGCCCAAAAGCAATGCCACCATTGTGGAGGTGTAATATCTCTCAGCCATGAAGCATTTCAGAATATGCAAAGCAAAAATGTCAGTTAACTCAGTGAGAGAATTTTCTTGTCCAGAATTTAGTGAAAATGAACAAAGGACTTGGGATATCAGTTTTTAAGTGATCAGGGATGCAGAAGGCCATGGAGATATCTACCCAGTCCTGACTCTCACCACAGAGATCTGAGAACAGGGCTGTTACAGGAAAAAGTTGATTGTGGAACTGTGTCAGCTTTGCCAGCTCCTCTGGATCATGTGTGAAGCCACTCCCTGGCTTAAGGACCAGATACAGCTCTCAGCTGCCTGTTTCACAGTGAAGCTACTTTGGCAAAAATATCCCCTACCTGCACCTGCTGGCAATTCACCCTCACATTGCTCCTACAAATTTGAGGAAAAGAGGAAAATCTGAGGAGTCTTCAGCATGAGGAAAGGGGTAGTGTCCAATGTCCATTTCTGTGGTTCCATGACCTAAACTCCACAGGACCCACTCCCAGGAGCTAGCAGTGAGCCAACCTTGTCTGTTCAGTGGGATCTATGGCTTCTGCAAGAAATTCCACCTCCCCTCTGGCTATCTTATCTCCAGGTAAAAGACAGTGTGATTTCTTTTCTCTTGGGTTGGCCAGCTCACCTTTTTTCAGCAGCTCTGAGGAGCCCATTCTCTCACCAATGCCTCTCAAACCTCTGAGATCTCCATCTGCAACTTGAAGTTGCAGTTCCAGACTGCATCAGCCAGCAGCCAGAGCTGGATGCCCCTTCTCTCACAGCAGAATGGTCCCTCCTTGTTGGTGGCCAACCAAATTCTTTCCCTTTAACTTTGAGTAAAGTACCAGGTTGATCTCTAACACCAACTGGAAGCCTACTGTAATACATTTCAAGCTCCTTAAAAAAATCTAGGCCTTCATTATCACAAAGTGGGGAGTTAATCAAAAGATGTTTTTTTATTTTCCAGGCAAGGAACCTCTGAAGCATTTCCACTTAGTTTGCTGGAATTTAAGGAGCGAGCTAATTAATTTGTGGCCTGTGGAAGAGCTCAAGGGCTTACTGTACATTCCTAAAGACCTTTTAAAATTATTTAAATGTTGCAAAAAAAGTACTGAGGCACCACCCTTGGAGACTGAAGATGCCTTCTTTTCTACAGAGGGCTTCAAGCTACCACGTGTTTCTCAGCATCACTAAACCAGCATGTCTTGGACCAGCTAATCTGGGCTGGGAAGTCAAGGGTTCATCCTGTGCTGGTTCATGATTAAACACACACTTGAACTCACCCTTTCTCATGCAAACATATTTGTCTTGATGCTCAGCAAACTTCAGTAGAAGACAAACTGTGGACTTAACCAATGTGCTGAATTAGGTCCTTGTACTTGGCTTCTCTGTGGAGAAGAGTAAATGTCAGCAGTTACTGCTGTGATTCTCTGCCCATTAAATTGGAATGAGACTGGAATGAAACCAGAATGTTGTCCTCAAGAGGTGGTAGAAAGGTAATAAAAACTTATCTTCATCTTCATCCCTCATCTTCAGAAGAGATCTAGCTGCCCAACTACCACTGTGCAGTGGTTAAAGTCACTGTAACAGCCTTAAGTCTGAGACTTGGGAATTCGTGATTGCTGTACTGTAGTTGAGTTCATATGTCATATCTCACCATATCTCATTTTCCTCCTCATTTGAGCTGCTGTCTTCCACACCAGTCATTTTTCTCCAGACACTTCAGGCCCCTGATCTTGTAAGTCTTCATCACAGCACTCCTGAAAACAGCCAGCTCTTCTGATCAGATCAAAGGGTGTCTCTTCCCACTTCAGCAAGAGTAGCAAGGATAAGTAACCATAATAGAGTGAAAATGAAGCAGCTTTCTACCAAATCCATGGTTTACCTTTGAAATACTTCTTCATCCCTCACACCATGCAGGATTTATAAACCACCTTCCTTGGGATCCATACGAGAGGACCGTAGATTTTCCTCTACCCCAGCTTTAATTAGAGACTAGAAAAATCCTTATTCCTTACTAGCCACATGTGGGCCATTTTGACCTTGTCTCCCCTGGATATTTAGCCACACTATGGGAGACCTACTTCACTCCCTTGCTCTTCCTTTAAGCCTGGACTCCAGGAAGGTGATGTCCATTCACTGCAGGTGTCCCCTTATCTTCTGAGACCACTAGATCTAATATTTTCAGGTCCCAAAGTCTACTACTTGGAAAAGAAGCTAATGCAGCTCTAGCAAGAATAAATGTCTTTAAAGGGTCCTTCCCCTCTCTGGAGCAGAGAGGATGCATGGGAATTGAACATGCAGCTCCCACAGACCATCTCCAAGAGGCAGGAACCTAATGCTCCTTAAAATACTCAGAAAGCACTTTAGTGCACACAGTGCTCTACTCTCGGCCTTGCACACAGTGTTTTATTGCCAGCCAGTGCACATTATATGCAACATTGAATACAGGGAGGAACAAGGTGACTTTATGAGAGAAAGGCTGGCAGCAGAACTTGTGATTGCTACTGCACTTCAGAGCCTTGGATCATGAGCTCTGAGCTTCCTCACTTGCATGAGCAAATCTGAACCACGTTGAATAATTCAGTTCATCTCCATCACTTGACTGCAGTGCCAGCTCTAAGGGGCATCTTCCATGCCATGAACTTGGTATTGTTTCAACATATGATGTCTGAAGGAGTCAGAAGAATATTATTTGTCCTGATATAATATGGTTTGTGTAAGAAAATTCCAGTGAGGCTGCAAAGGGAATGGAACTGCTCTGAGATAACACTTCAATCAATCTCTGTATTGACTTAAGGAATAATATTATAGTAGATACATAGAAAAAATGGCATTTGGTGGAGATGGCTAGAATCACAATCATTTATTTTAATAAAAAAAGTGAAAGCCAAAAAATGCTTAACACAAAAAGGAGGTGAGACCACACCTGGAACACTGTGCTCAGTTCTGGGCCCCTCAGTTCCAGAAGGACGTAGAACTCCTTGACATTGTGTCCAGTGCAGGGCCACCAAGGTGATGGAGTGGGACATCTTCCTTCTGAGGACAGGCTGAGGGAGCTCAGGCTGTTGGGCTTGGAGAAGAGGAGACTGAGGGGTGACTTCACTAATGTCTATAAATATGTAAAGGGTGAGTGTCAGGAGGATGGATCCAGGCTCTTCTCAGTGATGGCCAGTGATAGGATAAGGGGCAATGGGTCCAAGCTGGAGAAGAGGACCTTCCATATGAATGTAAAGAAAAACCTTTTCACTGTGAAGGTGACAGAGCCCTGGGCCAGGCTGCCCAGAGAGGTTGTGGAGTCTCCTTCTCTGGAGACATTCAAGACCAATCTGTGAACATTCCTGTGTGATTTAATCGAGGTGATCCTGCTCAGGCAGGGGTGTTGGACTAGATGATCTTTTGAGGTCCCTTCCAACTCCTGACATTCTGTGACTGTGATGTGTATTCTTGTGAGGGTTTCCATATCAGCCTAATCCATCCCTCTGCATTCCATGCTGAAGGGATGGTGTGTACCAGCACGTTGGTTCAGAGCAGAGAGCATCACTGCTGTTTCCCAGACCAGTCAGTGTGTTAATGTCCCAGCAGCAGAAATGTAACACAGCCCTTCTTCCCCTGACTCACCAACACTGCTCACAATATAGTTCAGGGGAATATGTGATGTTTGTTCCTGCCTACAGAAAACTCACTCAAGAATGTTGAAGAGCACAAAGCCCTCTGTATCAGACAGGAACCATTGCACAAGTGTGCATCATGGTCATGAAAGAGAAACAGCTCTTCAAAGGGACAATGCCAGTAAAAAGACATAGCTCCACTGGCCTCAACAAAACCTTGTCACAGAGCATTCATACTGACCCTTTGCCCTGTGCTTTATTGCAGAGCTACCAAGAAGATAATTCATTCTCCTGCTGTCCTTGGTTCCTCATGCAAGATCACTCACTAAGAAACATGAGGTCTCTTTCACAGAGCACAAGAGGCATTCCAAGGTCTGTTGGAGGTCCTTGTCACACATAGTTAATGTCAGGACAGCCAGGGTCAGGACCCCCAGAGGCCTGTGAACTGGTGCCATTCCCATTACACCAGCACTGCACTGTCTGTGCCACCCAGGTGCATGTCAACCCCCAGGGTGTTCCAGCCAGGTTTGCCTGCTGATGCAGAGTTGTGCCAAGACATGCAAACAGCACACTTCCAAGTGCAGCACACACCCTCCTACTGGAAGGCAAAGCTGGACCCCATCCCCAAAAGGTGCCAGCTACACTCCCCATCTCAGCTCTGCTGTAGGGTACAACCCAGCACAGAATCACAGAATCACAGAACATCAGGAGCTGGAAGAGAACTCGAAAGATCATCCAGTCCAACCCCCTGCCTGAGCAGGATCATCTAGAGCAGATCACACAGGAACATGTCCAGATTGGTCTTGAATGTCTCCAGAGAAGGAGACTCCACAACCTCTCTGAGCAACCTGGCCCAGTGATCTGTCACCCTCACAGTGAGAAAGTTTCTCTTTATATTAAGATGGAACTTTCTATGTTCCAGTTTGGAACCATTCCCCCAGCAGTTCACACCCATGGGTGGATGGATATACCCCAGGCAGCTGTTCAGTAAAATGCACATTTTTGCATCAGTAAAGTGTAATTTGGCAGATATGGAAGTGTTTCTTACTGCTCTATAGAGAGGACCTCATCCTTCAAAGGAATCCATCTGGGCAACCCTGTGCAGCAGTGGGGATCTGCATGAAAAAGGGCCAGGGCAGAGGTGAGGAGAGTTGAATGGGGGCTTGGGCTTCCTAACCCACTCCTGCCCAAAGTGTTAAATGGGCCATTCTTTAGTAGCATCTTTACATCTCTGGGATGGAAATGAGGATCACCTCTTCAAATGGAAAGCTGAAACTCTGCCCTTAACACAGTGTGCATTTTATGCCACGTGTGCTTTTCTACCATCCTAAAATATGCAGTTAGAGCAATACATAAAATTATCCAAAGCATCAATTCATTATTTAAAATTGCATTTAGTATATTTAATCAGTGCCTAAGCTCTTTAAAGGGGTAATTTAAATTAATTTGACACTCAGCATTTGCAGAATCAATATTTAGCAGGTTTATATAATCTGTCCAAGTCTGTACACACACACACACACACACACACACACAGAGAGGTCTCTCCACAGTTGAATTTCAGGCAGAAATGAAAGCATCAACTTCCATTAGTTCTAAGAAGTGGATACAGCCAGGAGCTGAGGATAAAAACACTAAACCACTTCTAACCCAAAGATCCCTGCAACAAACGAACGCTCTTGAAACGAAATTGTGAAGCCAGCATTTGAGAGCTAATGTATGCCTCATTAAATGAATATTTTTCCAATATCTTTTTGATTCAGCTTAATTTTCATGTCAAATTCCAGCACATACCATCATTTATTTATTTTTCTTTTTCTAAATTTAACACAATAACAGGAATGGACTCAGGATATTGTGAAGAAGCTAACAGCACTCGGTAATAAAGTAGCTGTCCATCATCTCTACTGTTTTATACGTGCTTAGGGAAGGAAGAAGATCTTTGAAGTACATTTTAGTGAGTAAGCTTCACTGAAAACCATGTCTGATTGATAGAAAACATTTAACAGCCTTTCATCTGGACATGCCTTAACATTTCCACATGTTCAAGAACTGGCAAAATTAATTCCCTCCTGTAATTATGAAGTTTTTGTCCTGCTGATGCTGTGGTGAACATAGAAGGACCAGTTTTAAATTTACTGTCACAATCAAGTGATCTATATAAAAAAAAGCAATGGGAAAAACTGGCTTACTTTCACTAATAACAAGTAGTTTTTGCTCATTCACCTTTCTTGGCAAAAAGATTTAAGAGTTTACTTTTTAGTTGATAACAGAATTATCACCTGTCTGTTTTACACAGTCTTACCATTGACAGTCCATAATGAGCAAATTAGTATATAAAATCTGCATAAACTCTATTATTCCTGTTTTTTACAGGTCTGTACAAGATTTCTCAACTCACTGAAAAGTGTAAACCTCTTTTCAGGAGGTGTATCTTCAAATGCTGAGAGAACCACCAATGTTGTGGTCATCATTCAGGTGGAGCTGTAATTTCAACAACTAGGAATATGTAACTAACACTGAGATTCTTGTACCTCTTGCGGGGTCTTGGACCTGGGTTGGAGAAATCCTTGTCACCAGTACTGGCTGGACAATGATGAGATAGAGAGCAGCCCTGTGGAGAAGGACTTGGGGTTCTGGAAGATAAGAAGCTCAACATGAACTGACAGTGAGCTCTCACAGCCTAGAACACCAAC
>VXBZ01003300.1:83949-97444 GCA_013399135.1 Heliornis fulica
AGAAGGACCTCTCTTGCCCTACTAGCCAACCCCCTTCTAATACACCCATTGCTGGCTCGTGGTCATCCTGCTGTCCCCCAGGACCCCCAGGTCCCCCAGGTCCCTCTCACCTGTACTACTCTCTAACAGGCCAGTCCCCAACCTATACTGGTACTGGGAGTTGTTCCTCCCCACATGCATTCCTGAAAGTAACACTGAAAGGCAGGAATCAGTAATCCTGACAAAACCAATGTTTCTCATCCCATATTTTTCTCCTTGAAGATAAGCAGTTACTTCCCAGCTGCCAGAGGTGTCATGCATTTCTTTGTTGGTAATATAGGGATGACAGAGGTTCATGCCCAGGTGCTGTCTGTGGAAATGGGCTTTACTGCCCACTCAGGGCCCCACAGACACCAGTGGAGTCCAGCATCCATTCCGCAGAGCAAAAGAGCTACGAATAGGAGCACAGGAGCAAAACTATTGTACAAAATATTGGAAAACACACACAGATTAACAGCTGCCACTGAGGCTGTCCAAAACTCCCAATTAAAATTTCCAGTCCATTAAATGCTCTACTGCTGGAGTTAAACCCCTAATAGCTTTAGGTTTTATTATTTTCCATTAGTATTTCCATAATTCACATACAGTCCTGACCTTTGTATGGTCCAGCTTCATCCACTTACCTCATTCATGCTGAAATTCTCCTCTTAATGGTCTTCCATTCTTATATATTGGCAATGCCAAACCCCAGTTCATTAACACACTCCTTTATGTGCCCGGGCCCTCAATGAAAGCATTGCCATGAGATTTCCCACAGGGACAGGCCTTAGGAAACTCCTCCAGGAAATTCCTGCTGCCAAAGCTTCACCACCAACCCCCTTTGAGACATTTCTTTTCAGACCATGCAGTCCCTGAAGCAGCATCAATCTTCCCCACCTCCTTAAAGTATCTTCCTGCAAAACCATTTTATGTCCACACAGTGCTGTGGTTCTTTGCCTCGTTTACCAAGGATACACCAGATTAATCTGTCATAATCCACCCTTAATTTATGCCTTAGCCTATCCATTTAATTATTTTTATGCAGATTACTCTCTAAGATTTTTACAGCTATTCAAGTCAGAGGAATGAGACCTGTTCAGCTTGTGGTCACCAATCTCAAAGAGTTGTCCACAGGACACTTAGGATGCCATCAGACATTTTGAGCAGGGCTGAGGGTGCTGTACTAACAGCAAACGAGATCTGACCTGCACTTGAGAGCTTTGTTCTGCCCGCTGCACACCAGACAGGGGGAATTTAAAGGCAGGGAAGCTGTAGAGGGAGGTTAGCTAGGATGAGCAGGAGACTGCAGCTTGTCACAGGAGAGAAAAAGGATCACACAATCACAGAATCATAAGGTTGGAAAAGATCTTTAAGATCATCAAGTCCAACTGTACTTGTCCTCTCCTAAACCATCTCCCTGAGCACCTCATCTCCCCGTCTGTTAAATACACCCAGGGATGGGGACTCCACCACCTCCCTGGGCAGCCTGTTCCACACCCCAACAGCTCTTTCAGTGAAGAATTTCTTCCTGACATCTCATCTGAACCTGCCCTGGTGCAGCTTGAGGCCATTTCCCCTTGTCCTATCACCTGTCACTTGGCAGAAGAGACCATCACCCACCTCTCTCCAACCTCCTTTCAGGTCACTGTAGGCAGGGATAAGGTCTCCCCTTAGCCTCCTCTTCTCCAGACTAAACACCCCCAGCTCCCTCAGCTGTTCCCTCAGAAGGTTTGTTCTCCAGACCCTTCCCCAGCCTGGTTCCCCTCCTCTGGACTTGCTCCAGGACCTCAATGTCCTTCTTGTAGTGAGAGGCCCAGAACTGAACACAGCACTCGAGGTGCAGCCTCACCAGTGCTGAGTACAGTGCTGAGTGCCCTTCCTATCCAGTGCCTCCTTCCATCCCTCCTGATACTCCTACCCTTTTCCTTGCCTTTCTGCTTCCCACAGCCTGCAGTTTTCCTCTGTGTACACTCCTGTGATGTGCTGATTTGGGGGACAGGGCACCAACAAAAGGAGAAAAGCAGGGAAATTGCCCAAGAATATGAATAAGAAGTCCCAGTCATGAAAGAGGGGCCACGCCAGCTCACTGCTACTGCCTGTGCCACAGTGGTTTCCCTGTCTAAGTCCTTGAACATCACAAACTAAAAAAAAAAAGAGATCTCCTGGATACAGTGCCATTTTCCTAGTCACTTTTTAAGTCCAGCTGCATGCTGAGCCCATTATTCCTCCTTCTGTCCTCAGTCATTAATGGTGATACTCCATCCCTGACCTCTGTGCTGTTTCCTGCTGTGTACCTGTGGTCGTCACATCTCTGTTCACGCACTCTCATTTAAGCTCAGTCTTCTCGGATCAATTCTGGCTTTCCTGGCTCTACCAACCATGTTCAATTTTCAGATCATTTTGGGGGCTTGATCAATGCTGAATTCCCTCCAACTTTATCTATGTGACACAACAGTCTTCTTTATTGAGCTGGATGGGAGTCCTATGAGGAGCAGCTGGAGGAGCTGGGGAAGGGTCTGGAGCACAAGTCCTACGAGGAGCATCTGAGGGAGCTCTGGGGCTTTTGAGTCTGGAGAAAAGGAGGTTCAGGGAAGACCTTATTGCTACCTACAAATCCCTGCAAGGAGGGTGCAGAGAGGTGGGGGTTGGTCTCTTCTCTCAGGTAACAAGTGATAGGATGAGAGGAAATGGTTACAAACTGCCCCAGGGGAGATTTAGGTTGGACATCAGGAAGAATTTCTTTCCTGAAAGGGTTGTCAGGCATTGGAACAGGCTGCCCAGGGCAGTGGTGGAGTCACCATCTCTGAAGGAATTGAAAAGGCCAATAGATCATCTGCTGAAGGACATGATCTAGAGGTGGACTAGGCAGGGTCAGGCTGTGGTTGGACTCGATGATCTTAAAGGTGTCTTCCAACCCAAGGGATTCTATGGTTCTGTGACACTACACTTTGATTCATGCTGAACTCCAGCCTCTCCTTAAAACAAACAATTTAACAGTGTGGGTGGCATAGGTTTTCTTTGGAGCCATCCTCCTCCCCCGGTCTCTGTCTCTGTTGCCTCCTTCACTTCCCCATCTCTCTCTTTGTTTCTCCTCATTAGTAGTCCTCATCCATCAGATATTCTCAAAAAAAATTGTTCACACAAGTTGTCTGACAATGATTTTTTAAGGCCTTAGCTGTTGGGGAGAAGGATGAATGCTAAAATGAAAGAGGGGAGAGTCCCCTAAACATTTCCCAATTGTCCTCTGCATCTCAGGGGCTGCTTTCTGCAACCCTGAAGCCCTGGTGTTGTATGAGCAACTTCTGGTCTGGCAACTGGCCCTCAAAGCTGCTGAGTACAGACATGCCCCAGACCAGAGCTGCAGGCCTGAACCCACAGAGGAGATGCTGGTAAGAACTGTTTCTGTAGCCTTACTGAAGGCTACAGAATCATGTAGATTGATTAAACTTTATTTTATCCCATCACATGTAAAGCCATAAGAAAGCCTGTAGAAAGGGTATAGCAAGGGAAGGTCAAAAGCAAAATTCTCTGCATACATACAGCAGCTTGTCTTCCCTTAAAGATGGGACAACTACCAAGAAAACACCTAAATGAGCTGAGATCTTCCATACAAGATTTTAAAGCCTGCATTTGCACTACATCTCAATAGTTGGATTACAAAAAGCATTCAAAGGAATGTAATCCTGATCTGAAAAATTGGCTGCCTCCATAAACCTGAAGGTATCAAGCTGTCACACGAGGGGTTTCAATCCACAACTTTAATGTAACCTCTGCAGGTTCTCTCTGAAGCTTTAGTCTTCATAGATGAAGGGTTTGACCTCATAATTCGTAGCAGGAAGAGGCTTCACTCTACTTTCATTGATCACTGTGGGAGACTATAGCTTGCAATAAAGCTCACAGCCTGGAAAGATTTTCTTTTCCCCTCCCTGCTTTCATACTGGTGTTTCCAGATGTGAGCCCTGCAAGTGCTATGTCTGTACACTGCAGAGAATCACAGAATCACAGGATGGCAGGAGTTGGAAGGGACCTCGAAAGATCATCTAGTCCAACCCCCTGCCTGAGCAGGATCACCTAGAGTAGATCACACAGGAACGTGTCCAGATTGGTCTTGAATGTCTCCAGAGAAGGAGACTCCACAACCTCTCTGGGCAGCCTGGCCCAGAGCTCCAGCACCCTCACAGGGAAAAGGTTTTTCCTTACACTCACATGGAAATTCTTCTGCTCCAGCTTGGACCCATTGTCCCTTGTCCTGTCACTGGCCATCCCTGAGAAGAGCCTGGATCCATTGTCCTGACACTCACCCTTTACATATTTTTAGACATTAATGAGGTCACCCCTCATTCTCCTCTTCTCCAAGCTCAAGAGACCCAGCTCCCTCAGCCTGTCCTCAGCAGGAAGATGTTCCACTCCCTTCATCATCTTGGTGGCCCTGCACTGGACTCTCTCAAGGAGTTCTGTGTCCTTCTGGAACTGAGGGGCCCAGAAATGGACACAATGTTCCAGGTGTGGTTTCTCCTCTTTCAAGGAGTCCACATTCCAAGTGAAAAAAGTTTCCATGGACATGTGAATGGGGACTTGCAGGTAGATGGGAAATTTCCTTCTGACACAGCAAAGTCATAGCTTTAGGGATGCTGAAATGTACCATCCCTTCAACATGTTCAGGCATGTGCAAGCTCCTGGAGTCTGGTGTGGAATTGAAGAATCACACGTTGGATGAGACTGGAATGATCCTCAGACTCTTGCTACTGGGTCTCTTTTGGAGACCATCTCATCAAACCTCACCTTTTCCAAACAGGTTGCCCAGGAACAGGTCCAGTCAGGTTTGGAGTGTCTCCACTGATGGAGACTCCTCAGTCTTGCTGGTTAACCTGTGCCATGCTTGCACCCAGTGCCTCGTGCACCGTCACTGGGCACTCCAGAGGGATGTCCTGCTCCCTGCTACCTCCCATGCCTTCCTCCTCAGCAGGTATTTACACACTTGTAAACCAGATTAAAACACTAGCAATTTTGCACCCCAAATTAAGACCAGGCAACTTTTTCCTCCACAGAGAGGGCATGAAAAACTCACAGGGGGTTTCACAGTGAGTGACAATGTCACGAGCCCTGCGGGCTGGAAGCCTGGAGAAGATTTGCCTTCCCCGAGTTTCTGGAGGTGTATAATTTGGTGTAGTGGTGGTGCATAAAATCAGTCTCAAACATTTCTTTGGGAACACCTCCAAAGGACATTTCTGAAAATGAATTTGGCTCTGGCTTCTAACCTGTGCTTATTTTTAGCAAGGTGTAGGCATGACAATAATAAAGATAGGGATGTCTTGAAAGAAATTATGATGCGTGACATTTATTTTCACCCCCCTTCAAAATCCCCTTTTTATTGATCTGACTTGTACAATTTATAGCCACTGCTGTATAAAGATAAGGAAAGGGACTGGGCATGCTTAGAAGAAGTAGACTGTGAAAATCCTTTAAATGTGGCAGAACAGAATGGTAGCTCTAACCACTAAAGCGATCCGAGAAGTTGATATATATCTCTTGGACTCCAACTAATCCCATACTAATAATATTTGCTGATCAGTTATGAGCCAGAAATAGAGTCCAGGACAGAATTCTTCAAGCAAGAAAGTTAGATATTTCTATATGTTATTTAATGCAATAGCCTCACAGTAATGCAGAGAAAGTATCATAAGGCACAAGCATTTTACTGAGGTCAAAGTTGGGTGAAATAGTTTGGATGTTTGACTAAAAGGGTCAGCATTGTCTTGTTCAGACTGGGGGTGGACTTCAAGGCATACAGATTATATCTTGAATTTTACATTAATTTACATTTATTTTGTGATGTTGGAATCTGAGTCTGCACAGAAAGGAAGCAGAAACTCTGCAGTTTGGACTCAACTCTGAATTTGTGATGTTCAGCAAAGCTGGGGTGGTAAGAAGAAATGCTTTTACATAGATCCATTACAGCTCTACCATGGACACATATTATGACCACCCTTGTTGCTAGGACAAAGCATCCACATGACTTCCCTTTTCTATGCAAGAAAAATTCAGATTATACTAGGCTAGTTCTAACTATACTACTAACAACTTGTTATCTCTTCCCAGCACTGTGTTCCATGTTATTTTTGGTTGGTGGAAGGCAAGTTCTCCATAAGCACCTTTCCTTGTGTATTTTCATGAAAAACATTGTTAATTTATTCATGGCACTATCGTCCCAGGCATTCCATAGTGTAACAGTTTATACTGATATATACAACAGCATTGGAAAACTGCAAGATAGTGAAGAATAGAGATAATTCAAATGATGAGGAATTATGCCAAAAGATTGTGAATCTCTTTCTGAGGCTGCTCAGTATCTCGGTAGATAAACTGGGTAGATTCTTCCAGGGGTTTTTTAGAGCCCAGACTATGACTGTCTGTAGCACAGTTAATTTTTCAGTACATGCAATGAAGAGAATTTCATTCTTAATTACTTGCTGGAGGTAAAAAAAACCCTCCAAACAACCAAACTCCAAACAAAACAACAACAACAACAACAACACCCCAAATAAACAAACAAAGAAAAAAAAAAAGAAACCCCAACCACTCTAGCTAAGAGTACTCCAGGACATCATCTGAGCAGCCTGTGGGCTGCAGACCACTAACAGCCTTGATCATCCATCCTTGAGAGACTCCAGCAAGGGCAGCCTCTTCTCTTCAGGAGAGGGAAATTTCTGGGGCTAGTTTAGGATGGAAAGAAGATTTTGACAAATCACCAATGCTGCAGCTTGCACTCTCTGAGAGAGGCTTCCCAGCAGCCCCAAACTATGTTCACAACACATATATGCACTATCTCCCACTGAGTACATTGCTGTGGGAAGGAATAGAAGTACTACTAACATCTGATACATTTCAGGCATGTCACTTAACACAATAGTAAAGAGCATGTGGATATTGTAAGGAGCTGCAGCACACAGAACCATTAGTTTGGAAACAATCATGAAGTCCAAGCATCCCTGTCCTCTCCTAAACCATCTCCCTGAGCACCTCATCTCCCCGTCTGTTAAATACACCCAGGGATGGGGACTCCACCACCTCCCTGGGCAGCCTGTTCCACATCCCAACAGCTCTTTCAGTGAAGAATTTCTTCCTGACATCTAATCTGAACCTGCCCTGGTGCAGCTTGAGGCCATTTCCCCTTGTCCTATCACCTGTCACTTGGCAGAAGAGACCATCACCCACCTCTCTCTAACCTCCTTTTAGGTCACTGTAGGCAGGGATAAGGTCTCCCCTCAGCCTCCTCTTCTCTAGACTAAACCCCCCCAGCTCCCTCAGCTGCTCCTCATGAGGTTTGTTCTCCAGACCCTTCCCCAGCCTGGTTCCCCTCCTCTGGACCCACCCCAGGACCTCCATGTCCTTCTTGTAGTGAGAGGCCCAGAACTGGGCACAGCACTTGCGGTGCAGCCTCACCAGTGCCCAGTCCAGGGGCACAATCCCCTCCCAGACCTGCTGGCCACGCTGGTTCTGATAGAAGCCAGGGTGCCATACAAACATGTCTGGGGCAGAATGAGAACATGTGCAGTGGCAGTAAGTGATGACTACAGTGTGGATGTGTTTATAAAGACCCATCTGGATGGTGTGACTTACCACACTGACAACATCACCACTATTTCTTTTGAAATTGTTGTGGTCTCGATAGCATTCTGGGGAGGATGGGGAGGAGCCTTTCTGGTTTTCCACCACCCAACAACAGTTCAGGTCAGATCAACAGAATTTTTTTTAAAAAAACTAAATTGTAACAAAGTTGTTATAGTGAAAAGTTTTGCTACATTTTTCAGTCAGGTTCACTAACACTGTGACTGTTTTAAGGAAGAAAGAAAAAGTAATAAAGACAGGCTGCTCCTTCACAAGCTTGGAAATCTCTGACCATGTTTACAGTTCTTGTATTCATTTTTTTTAAGATATTTTCTTTTTTAATTTTCCATTTTAATTGCATTTTCCTGGATTCTCCATCAATTATTACTTTCTCCAATTCCCACAACCACCCCCTTCTCTCTCACTATTGCATTGTAGATAGCAAATCATATTTTGCTATGAAAGCTATTTTTCCTTTTTCCAGTTTCCTGGGTGGTAGGGACGGGGAGGTTGTAACATCTCACAAAGATTTTCCCTAAAATTATTTGGCTGAGGGACTTTCTCCATTCCTGACATCACCTGGAGCACTCTTTTTCCACTTTTCCCTCTTAGTTCCATGCAAAAAGGATGCACTTTTCCAGAGTTCATGGTCCTTGCTTTTTGAGTGTTTGGATTTCTGAGAACATAACAAGCAAATTTGTAGTTAATGGGGTCATGCTAACAATAGAGTCTTAAAACAAACAGCATGGTTGGTTGATGTTTGAACAGCAATCAAGCTCACTGAGGCACAAATATTTCTCTATATGTACTTTCAGACTCTTGTTGCAACCACTCAGAGAGAAATGCAAGAGCCACCAGAGAGTGCAGCAATCTACAGTGCAGAAATGGTGAAAAAAATCCAGCCCATATATGAAGAGGAACTGAGTTGACAGTAATATTATCTAGATGAAGCTTTCATAATAGCTCTAATGTGGGGGTGGGGGTGTGTGTGGTGGAAGACAAAACAAGGAGGAAAATGACCACTGTATTTTCATCTAATTAATATAAAGGGAAGTGAAGAAATCCTACATTGTAAATAAATTTTATTAAAAAAATTAAGAGGAGTCACATGAGAGAATTTAACTGGACTCCTATAATTTGTCTGTTCAGGCACAGAGTTTTGTTTGGAGAGTTCTTTGTCAAGAGCCAGGGCTCATACTAACAAACAGTGTGCCAAGACTTCCACTTTTTAAGTAATGGGTCAAAGAACTAAAGGGAATAGTAGGGTAATTTTTCAACTAGAAGTAAATATCGTCCCAAAATAAAGTCAAAATGAGTTATGACTGGTGAGAGTGGTTTGGAGAGGTGCCAGGTAGATTTTTGTCACTCCTTGTTAATTCTCTGTTAGCTTTAGAGCTTGGGTAAGGAGATGAATTGTGACAGAAAGAGATAATACACGGCAACGGCACCGCGCAAGCCCAGCGCGTACTCGCCCGTATCGTGGCTCACTGATCTGAGAGCCAGTGCCAGCCCCTGCAGCAGGCAAGCCTTCAGAGGTTCAAGCCAAAGCAAATTTTATAGCTTAATACAGCTTGATCCCCCAGTGCAAACTTCAATTTCACCTCTGTTTACTTGGGAGCTGCTAAGGAATTATTCTCCTCAATATCCATCAATCAGAGAGCACACCCCACCCTGCTGCCAAGAGCGTGCAACTTGCCATTGATTAAAACATCTATGCCCAGTGTACCAGCAGGTCTAGCTTCTTCTCATGACAATAATCATGAGTGACCATTCCTATGGCAACCAGCTTTTACCCCTCTTCTCACTTATTTGTCAAGCCCATCAACTCTGGTGATCTTTGACGTTGAACTTTTTCCCTGTGAGGGTGACGGATCACTGGAACAGGCTGCCCAGAGAGGTTGTGGAGTCTCCTTCTCTGGAGACATTCCAGACCCATCTGGACATGTTCCTATGTGATCTACTATAGATGATCCTGCTCAGGCAGAGGGGTTGGACTGGATGGTCTTTCAAGGTCCTTTCCAACTCCTGACATTCTGTGATTCTGTTTGATTTTGTGATTCTGTGATCAAACAATCTACCTTCTGCAAAGCAGGATTGTATGTATTATGTAGCTTGAAGACATTTGATTTACACTGTTAAGTCATCTTGAGGAAACCTAGTCCTTCAATAAGGGACAGGAGAGCTTGAAAAAGAGGGTATAAGAAAAGGTATTGTCATTTTGACCTTACCTTGTTTTGTCCTGCACTCACACCCACAAAGAATTCAGAGTATGGTTTCAGGTCTCTTCCAGCTCCTAATATTCAGTAATTCTGCAAATCTGTGATTAATCTAAGCTTGTAGAATCATAGAATCATAGAATGATTAGGGTTAGAAGCATCTCCCAGGGGTCATCTAGTCCAACCCTCCTGCAAGAGGCAGGGACACCCCCCAACTAGATCAGGTTGTCACCCCTTCTGTCCCAAAGAAATCACTCCCAGCCTTGTTCTTGTTTCTACACCAGCAAAACACATTCCTGATCTTTGATAAGCAGAGAATCAAAGAGTTTGGGTTGGAAGGGACCTCAAAGGTCATCTGCCATGGGCAGGGTCACCCTCCACTAGACCAGGTTGCATTGCACTGGGCTAGTCCCATAGCAGCAGGAATACCCCTATTTTTTGTATTTTTTGTAACCTTCAGATTGCAATTCACAAAAATCCAAACACCCAAACATGGAGGAAGATGGTGGTGTTGAGGTAATCTGAGACTGTCATGTTTTGCCTATGCCTTGAGATGAAGATGATTGTGCTTCATGGGCTCCAAACCTTCCCCCCAGCCAGAGGCAGACCACAGGTTGGCTCTCGCCCTTGTTGACCTCACTCTGTCTTCTTCCCCATGACAAGTAACAGGGAAGAGAATCCTGGTATTTCCTACTGGGGTCATTTTATCACTCCTGTATGATACAGAAGAGGTTTGGTTCTTCTGGTGGCACAGGGTGAAGTGTTAATTATCCATGACATCTGTTTACTTCCTTGTTCTTTCTCTTAGTATTAATATTCATTCCTCATTTTCTCAGGAATTTCTTGCTGTCTGGAAGAAAAATGTCACATGTTTGCCTTGGCTTTGTCAGCATTCCCATGAGGGGAGCTGCATACTTGCTTCTCTTCACACATGTACTCTCAGAGTGGTGGCAGAGGCAGAGCAGAGCACAGGCACCCATTGGAGGTAAGACCAGCTCACCATGGAAAAGCCCCAGTGGCACAGCTGTGATTTCAGTGAGCAAATCAGCTAGCTGATGGTATATGAGGTCATGTTCAGCCCACAGTTCATCATGAGAATGACACAGTTCATCATGAGAAGCTGAGTTCGTAAGTTTGTGCAGATTCTGTCAATTTTGGGGGGTGTAGCTAAGGTTCCCAGCACAGGTAGAGCCATGATGGAGTGACCAGCAGGAGAAGGCTGTGACTGCCATGACAACAGTCAGACACAGAGTATTTCTACGCACCAGCAAAGTCAGACCTTACACATTTCAGTGACAGCCTTCCTGTCACTTGTAATTTAGGAAATTGAAACTAGGTATCAAATACCAACTACAACCTTCCTCTGAGCTCTGAATTTGCTTCCTTATTGCCAGTTTTATGTCAAAAGCTCAATACTTTCAAAAGTGGAGTTGCAGCTCAACTTTCAGTACCGGCTCCGAGGCCGACGCAGCTGTGTATAAACACAGCTATACCCACAACCACTGTTATCAGTGTTCAGTTGATTCAGTTCACTGTCAACAGCTCCAATCCCTCCCAGCTGGTAATTACAGCATATGTGATAAGATCCTGGGTACACTTCAGCGTGCTGATTAGCAGTTACACTCACTTGGGTCTGATCCACACCAAGTTTACTGTGGTTACAGTGACTAACATGCTGAGACTAAGCTGAGACTTACAGGCTGAGAGAGTTTGGGGCTGTTCAGCCTGGAGAAGAGGAGGCTCCGGGGAGACCTTCTAGCGCTCTGCCAGAACCTCAAGGGGGCCTACAAGAAAGAGGGGGAGAGGCTGTTCAGTAGGGCCTGTTGTGACAGGCCCCCCCGTGATGGTCCTTAAATAGAGGGAGGGAGATTTAGATTGGATATTAGGAAAAAGTTCTTTCCTGTGAGAGTTGTGGAGCACTGGAACAGGTTGCCCAGGGAGGTGGTGGATGCCCCATCCCTGGAGACGTTCAAGGCCAGGTTGGATGAGGCCCGAGCAACCTGATCTAGTTGGGGGTATCCCTGCTTCTTGCAGGGGGGGTTGGACTAGTTGACCTCTGGAGTCCCTTCCAACTCTAATCATTCTATGATTCTATGATTCTACTCACTAACTGCAGTAGTGGAGGGTGCAGCAACCCTGTTAGAGCTCAGCATGTTGTCTGCACCTCACGCCGTGTCCCCACAGACCACATTCAAAGTTTGCTGAAGTAATTTCTAAGGAAATCTCTCATGCAGCTATCTGCAGTCAGAAAAATAACTATATTCTGTGTCTACAAAAAATATGAACAGCTCCTTATCTGCACACATAATCCAGAAATAAATGTGGACAAGTGCAGTGCAAGCTCTAACTTGGATAGAAGTCAGCTAAATAGCCTACATGCTAAAATTATATGGAAGTAGGGACCCTTGCAAAGAAGTTTGGTACAGCACAGCACCAGACACGTGTCGATAGATGGGCTTGCTGCTCATCCTCACTAAGGAGAACAAAAATAAAGCCTGGAGGATTCACAAGGAAAAGGAGAAATGTGGCATAAGTATAGCATTTCCACAGCTCTATCCAAAGGGATGAAGACAAGAATGTCTTGCAGCTCGTGAAAATAAAAGCCAGTGTTAGCTGCTTGTCATTTCTTACCCTGAAAGGCACAAAACATAAGGCATGGTGAAAAGCAAAGGAGGTGACTGCAGCAAAGACAGGAAAAGAATGATCTATAACCAGGTATAGGGAAAGAGAGGGAACAAAATAAGACCATGTTGGTCTCGCTGGACTGTGTAGCCTATGGCACCATCTGATATGTTGAGCTAAGATGCAAGACACACCAACATGGCATCAACATGGATCTGTGAGGATACTTGCAGAAGACACTGGCTCACAAAAATGAGCATCTGAGAACTCCTGAACAGAAGACTCCCACCATCCTTGGTGCTGCCACTTGCTCATTTTCACACTTCTTCACACCAACCTACAGAGAAACATCTCGTATATGCTGAGCACACCTGCCCAAATCCAGGACCCCAAGCTCTCAACTCTGCGGGGAGAGTCTTAACAGTGACTTCACTGTCACACATTCTTATTGCCTGAAGCAGGACTGAAGCCAACTACAAGGACTTGTCAATACACTCCCATCCATATCATGCACACCACTCATCTGAGCTTCCCATCTCTCTGAAAGGCATTGATCGGTCACAGCTACCGTAGTGATTATACTCGGGAGTCACACTCTTCCCCATATCGGCTCACCAGGATAATTCAGAAGATCTAAGGACAATCTTTTAAATTGGACTGGTAAGATTGAAGAGGAGGACAGGGTTGGTTAACATGGGGTTTGCTTTTTAATTCCTGGAGACATGTTCAGCATGTTGTAAGGCTGAGCACACACTGAGGCACACGCTCCTTACCTGAGAGGACCAGCAGTTTTCTGACAAGGGGAACAGCCACGACCCCTGCCATGGTCAGGAACTTTTACACATTGCCACCAGACCAAAACCACCATCTAACTGGATTGCCATGACCACCAGCTCATCGCCAGAGCTAACCCTGGGACATGCCTCAGAGCATAGAATCATAGAATTTTTAAGGCTGGAAATGACCCCTAAGATCATCCAGTCCAACCATTAACCTACCGCCACCAAGTCTACCCTTAGACCATGTCCTCA
>VXBZ01003300.1:99041-109526 GCA_013399135.1 Heliornis fulica
CCTGGAGGTTGGTGTCCCTGCCTGTGTCAGGGGGTTGGAACTGGATGGTCCTTGGGGTCCCTTCCAATCCAGCCCAGTCTGAGTCTGTGACTCTGTGAACCGCAAGCCACTGCTTTCTGTTGAAGGAGTGATCTCTCCTGTTACCTTCCCTCATCTTCCTCTGAATGATTCTTACAGATCTACCTGAAAAAGGAGGCAAGGGGCACAAGATGAAGTGGGCTACATGCCTGGCATCCTTCAGAGAGCTGTTTGTCAATGCCATGATCTCCATACTGTGCCTGCAGGACTTTGTGCAGAGGTGGATTTCTGCAGCAGGGTTGCCAGGCTTAGAGCTGTTTGCATAGATTTGTCCTGAGGACTGAAGGCAGGCAGCACTGAGCTGTCATTCTTATCTGACTGACATTAATTTGTTTGTTTGTTTGTAGTTTTGGGCTTGTTTTTTTTCTAAACTGCCATAGGAAATCTCCAGGGAAAGACTTCTTCATATTTAAGAGCATAAATAAAATTATCTCATGCAAACTCAGTTTTCTTTTCTTCCTCTTCTCATTCATTCTTGATTTGCATTCATTTTCTTCTGCATTTGAACTTTGCTCTCCATCTCTACACTGCCCTTTCCTGTACTCATGGCCTTACTCAGGGTTATTTATCAGCTCTTTCCTGTTTCTCTTATTATCATTCTAGCATTCACACCCACACTTTCTCGTCCACCCCCTAACTGTCACAAGCATCTCTTCATCATCTCATTAGCTCTCTTGCTTTCCTTACTTGGAATAATTTCTATAACCCCACTGATAAAAAGGGGAGACAACAACTGCCCAGCAGAGCCAGGGAGGCAAGAGTGGGTGGGTAGGGAGGTCTGGCAGCATCTTGACAACCCAGGATGGGGAGAGGAAGATTTTTTTTTCTGCTGTTAGCAACCATGCTTTCCTTTCTCATTCTCTGATCACTGGTGTTTTCTTTAGGTACCTCAGCTAGGGTTTGCACATGCTGTAAGCTCACAACAGGGACAATGGAGAGACAAAGGATTTCACAAGGAGAGTCAAGGAAGAATAGGAAAGCCACTTTATACTGGCTTACATACAGATAGGCAGAAAAATATTGAAACTCAAAGATACTGACTAAAGTCAGAGAAGATCCCACAGCAATAAAAGATCAAATGGCTCTCAAACTCCTGTTTCTGCATTAGACTACACTGCCTTGGACATTCTGAGACCATAGAGGGTTTGGTTGAATGTGCCAGGCTCTTCTCAGTGGTGAAGCCAGTGAGGGCCAGGGATAGGACAAGTGGCAATGGGTCCAAGCTTGAAGAGAGGAAATTCCACGTGAGTGTAAGGAAAAACTTCTTCGCAGTGAGGGTGATGGAGCCCTGGGCCAGGCTGCCCAGAGAGGTTGTGGAGTCTCCTTCTCTGGAGACATTCAAGACCAATCTGGACATGTTCCTGTGTGATCTAACTGAGGTGATCCTGATCAGGCAGGGGGGTTGGACTGGGTGATCTCCAGAGGTCCCTTCCAACCCCTGATGTTTTGTGAATCTGTGATTCTGTGATTCTGTGACATGCATCTATACCTCAAGAGTCCCTGTTGGGGACAATGTTTGACCCTTAGACTCAGCTGAATGTAGGCAAAGCCACTGAGATGAAGCTTGTGCTCATGATGACCAAAGAGATCCCACCACAGAGCCTTTCCTTGCCCAGACTTGCTAACAGACCAGAAGCATGCTGTAAGAAAGATCTTTCTGTCATGCACCTGAAACCCTCCTCATCAGTATGCTAAACTTGTGCAACAGATTCATCAGTGAATTGTTTCATTTACATTTTAAGAGAGTACAATAACAATACACCTGCAGTTGTAGCAATGAAGGTGATTAGATATACATGGCAATAAAGGTACCAGAAAGGGTTATTGTTACATGTATTAATTGCACAGACTTTGGTGTGGTGCTTTCCACAGCTTGGGTGTACTCCATTTCCCTCCAAAGAGGTCCTATTACAGTCCTGGAGAACCTGCAAATCAGAAAGTCAAAGGAGCAAAGAGTTTTGTTCTACACAAGTTGGGTGTGAAGATGGTTTAAATAGGTATTAAGCAATACTGAACCTGGTTATTTTGAGTGCCATAAAATGTTCTTCCTGGCAGAAGAGCTGTTTGCACCATGTTTCCATGAGCTTAAAACCAAGTCAAACTATTGGCCCCACCAGAGTCAAGCTCTTCAACATGGCCTTTTTCTAAGTATTCAGCATGTGTGTGCTCCTTGACCAAGCCAGACAAGCAGCTCTGATACAGCCAGGGCATGTACTGTCCCCAACCCTGCTACAGCAAGGGTTGGCTCTGCCTCTGAATCAACCCATTGGCTGAGGTTGAGGAAGGGAAAGAAGAGATAGAGTGGTGTTCCTGTAGCAGGAACAGGAGGGATTGTAAGGATTTGGGGAGTAGAGGGAGCTTTTTAGGAAAAGATAGACATGTAGGCTTTAAATCTGTATGGATCTAAGCTTCATTAAGAGCACAGCTCACAGAATGACCCATTTGTCTTTATCCTGGCAGCTCTTGGGGCAGTGATGCTCTCCAAGTAGCTGTATGAGCAGAGTGTGGCCCTTAATGGCTTTGTGAACCTGAAGGCACTATTACAATACAAATAACCATTAAGGCTGTATGCCCAGAGACAGTTTAGAACAGCAGCAAAAATTGCCTTTCAATCTAAGTGAACGTGCACAGGCAGCTCTGCTACAATCCAGCAGCTGGCCCAGGACTGATGCCAGGGCTGTGGCTGGACAAGTCTCCTGAACAATTTTTCTTGTAGGACAAAGCCTGGCTGACGGGCTTGCTGCTCATAAAAACCATCACACAGAACGAATCACAGAATCACAGACTGGTCTGTGTTGGAAGGGACCCCAAGGATCATCGAGTTCGAACCCCTCTGCCACAGACAGGGACACCAACCTCCAGGCCTGCAGCTAGACAAGGTTGCCCAGGGCCCCATCCAACCTGGCCTTGAACATCTCCAGGATTGGGGCATCCACCACCTCTCTGGGCAGCCGGTTCCAGAACCTCACCACTCTCTCCATGAAGAACTTCCCCCTGATCTCCAACCTGACCCTTCCCTCCTCCAGCTTCAATCCATCCCCCATGTCCTACCACTCTCTGCCCTTGGGAAAATCCGATTCCCCTCCTGTCCATACGCTCCCTTGAAGTCCTGGAAGGCTGCAGTGAGGTCCCCCTGCAGCCTTCTCTTCTCCAGGCTGACCCAGCCCAGCTCCCTCAGCCTGTCCTCACAGGGGAGGTGCTCCAGCCCCCTGAGCATCTTTGTGGCCCATCATCCCCCATCCTGGTGGGGATTCTCCCAAGTGCCAGTGAGCACTGAGCACTGGTGCAAGAAAACTCTGTTCATTGTATGAGCAGAGCTGCTTCGGGTGATGAAGTATTTTGTTCATCCACATCTGAAACTCAGCCTACTCAGAAGGCCGGAGCTACCAGAAGGAAAAAGGCTATGTGGCAAATTTTGAGATGGGATGGAAGTAACTTGTTTATTTGACAGCACCAGAGGGATTCTCTGAGTTATAATTTGACCAAGAAGTCAGAGATGGTGTAACCCATTAGTGAGGAGAGTGTCTGCCCAAGAATGGCAAAGGCAGCAGCCAGATTTACAGCTGTGTATGAATGGGATGGTAACACCCACCTGGAGGAGTGGCTGAGGGACAGGCTGGGCAGCAACCCACAAAGCCATCTACTTGTGCTGCTTGTGTGTCATGCTGTAGATCACCACCAGGACCAGCAGATGAAAGCCCCACCACATTTCATGACCAAACCTTCATCTGTCAGTCTTCAGGTGAGCCAAGGTCCCATACATGGAAACATGCACTTGTAAACTGAGCAGAATTATCCCACCAAACAGGTCACTAATGTTGCATTTTTGTGGTGAACTGATCTCTTGAATATGAGCCAACTGCTCTCTCTGAGATTTCTCTGAGATCTGAAGAGTGATCTCTCTGAGTATGAGCCAGCAGTGTGTCCAGGTGGTCAAGAAGGCCAATGGCATCCAGGCTTGTATCAGAACCAGTGTGACCAGCAGGGCTGGGGAGGGGACTGTGCCCCTGGACTGGGCACTGGTGAGGCTGCACCTCGAGTGCTGTGTCCAGTTCTGGGCCCCTCACTACAAGAAGGACATGGAGGTCCTGGAGCGGGTCCAGAGGAGGGGAACCAGGCTGGGGAAGGGTCTGGAGAACAAACCTGGGAGACCTTATCCCGGAGCTGGGGGTGTTAGAGAGCCTGGAGAGAAGGAGGCTGAGGGGAGACCTTATCCCTGCCTACAGTGACTTGAAAGGAGGTTGTGGAGAGGTGGGTGATGGTCTCTTCTGCCAAGTGACAGATGATAGGACATGTGGAATGGCCTCAAACTGCATCAAGGTTCAAATTAGATGTCAGGCAGAAATTCTTCACTGGAAGAGCTGTTTGGATGTGGAACAGGCTGCCCAGGGAGGTGGTGGAGTCCCCATCCCTGGCTGTTTTTAACAGAGTGGTAGATGAGGTGCTCAGAGATATGGTTTAAGAAGGGACAGGGACTTTTGGAATTGATGATCTTAAAGATCTTTTCCAACCTAGTGATTCTGTGATTCTGTGTCTCCTTTCCACTTGTTTCTTAAAGACCACTCAATGTACATTCAAAGAAAACTACTGGCAGACAAGCTTTCTGAAAAAAATTTGTCTCAGCTCTCCCACTGGCTGCCTTGTGTATGTCTGAGCAGATGGGAATAGATTTCCTTGCTGTCCAAGGTGTTGGTAGTGATCCTTCCTCCAGGGCTGGGGAGCAGGCCAGGAGATAATGGCCCTTCTTTAACAGCAGAGGGAAAGCAAGGAGCTGGATCAAAATCCCTAAAACCCATAGGTGCCTTGTACCACAGGGAGTGTGCACAAAATTCCTCTGACACCACTTTCAGCCAAATACCCCAAAATTTCATCAATATTCTTAATTCTTATTCTAGAGACTAAGTTAACTGCTACCACATCCTCATCATTCTATACATCTCTTAATTCTGCTACCACCACTGAGGAAGCCTGAGTCTTCTCTGTGGGCTGCTCCCACTCCCACCCCATCAGAAAACTGGAGAGCTGTGATTCACATCTAGGCTCCATATTGCACCAATGCCAACTCCAGTAAAGTGAGGAGATATAAGACAAGATGCTCATATTTTTCAAATTAAACAATCAAAATATATATGGTTTTGATAATATATGGTTTTGAACTGACATATAAGTGGCATTAACTCAGTATTCATCTCAGTAAGTTACAAAAAAACCCAAAACACATGACATTTAAAAATTATATCCACCACATTTGTCTTCTACAGTTTTCAATATCAGTACCTCAATGTTGAAAAAAAATGTCTACCACTCACAAAAGACCTGGAAAGGTGTGGGAGAAGGACATTATTTAACTCTTAGGATAGAATCATAGAATGTGTTAGGTTGGAAGGGACCTTTAAAGGTCATCTAGTCCAACCCCCTGCAGTAAGCAGGAACATGTAAGGCTAGGAACAGTTATGGGAAAGTTTTCCATCTTTCCTCTTCCTACCCAAACCAAATGTCCCAAATTTTTCTTTGGCACTTGAGTGATCTAGTCAACATTTTCCAGAAAGTCCAAGATACTCAGGAGTCTGTCATCTGCATGTGACCAAATGTAGATTTGTATGTCCCAGTTATTTACAGTGAGATTATAAGCAGCAGTAGAAATCACACATTTTGGGAGTCTGGTCTGTGCTTCTACTCCAGCAAATTCAGACATTAGTCCCTTTCAGTTTTTTTTTTAATTTAATTTTATGCTTCCCAATCGATGCCATCAAGAGAAAGGCTTCCAGTAATGCTAATGACCAAGAGGAGAAGGTCTTAATGCAAGTGGAATTTGGGATTAATTTCTTGAAATGAAATATTGCCTGCTGCTTCGTGGCTGAATTAATGATTTAAATCCAGATTTAAAAAAAAAAAAAACCAAAAAACAAACCCACACAAGACACAAAACTTGTAGAAACATACAGTGCTGACTGGAAATCAGTGAATCTTCTACATAAGTTTTTTGGTTTCAAAGGAGGCAGCTGTGAAAATTCCTCAGGCATGGTCTTCAGGGATTAGGTTTTATTTGAAGGCCAGGTCCCAGCTGATGAAAGCAGGACTCCTCTCACCCATCTACCTCTTAACCATTAGTTGCCTAAACTGAACTGTCCCTCTACAGTCAGTGGGAGGACGTGCTTCCTCCATGGGGTGTCCAGTCCCTGACTGAAGGAGACATCGAAGGCAGATCTTGGGGTAGGACCCTCCCAGACCAGGCACTGAGCTTTTGGACCACTGTTAGAGAAGATGCCCTCTCACCATGAAGATGAAGCCATTGGGAGGGGTCCCATTTTCTCCACTGAGTCTAGAACTTCCCCTAAAGTTTTCCAAGAAGTTCTTGCCATTCCTCCAGGAAAATGGGGGACCACAGACCCCATAAATACAGTCTTGTTGACAGAAATGATGGCATGTTTTGCTTTGAATATACAAGTTGTACACAGTAATGCTCAGAACACTTCAAAACTCACAACTACACATTCCACACCCCGCACCCCCTCCCCCAGCCAGTCATTCCAGATCTTTCTGTCCTCTCCAGCGGCTCAAGGTGAATGCAGATCCCAAATGCATTTGCTGTCTCACAAGTCCTCTGAACACCTAAGCTGAACACCGTTAATAAATAAGTGATCTTGGGAGATAATGCTCTAAAATCTCTGCAGAACTTGCTCATGGTACTCATTATTTAAACAAGCCTTTTCCTTGTCCTTGGATAATTAAGTCTCCACTGCATTGCCAGACATGGGATGAGGCCATGATACCCTCAGAGACCCACAAAATGCCATTATCCCAGCAATATATGTGAATGCATTCTAATGGAGCTAAAAAATTATATCTCCACTGCTCAGCTCTTTTCAAACAAGCATAAGTGAACTGCTTTACTCCATTTTCTGGGAATGATTTCTGATTCTCAGCAGATAACTAATATTTTCTTATGCTGGTTTTCCTCTAGAGAAGCATCTCCAGGAATTAAACTCCCTTTGTCCCACACCACTCTGTGCTGTAATTCTCTGAAGTTCTCCACTCCTCTGTTCCTTTTGTTTGTACATGTCATGGTACTGATTACACCTTCTCACTTTCAGCTGCCAAAGATCATTAAGAGGCAACAAAAAAATATCAGTGCTTCTAGATACAGCCTTTCCACACCAACAACTGCTGTGACCAGGCAAAAGGAAGCCATTTGTGTTAGAAGGCTGTGAGCAGATGAGCTGTGTGATGAGATGATGGTAAACACAACCCACTGGTGCAGGATTTTGAGACCTGAGTTCTTGGAAAAGAGAGGTAGGGAAGGGTGATACAGGTCCACTTATGAAATGATGGTTTGATTACTGTCATGACTAGTGAAGATTCACAAAAGTATTTTTCTCCAGAGGGTTAAGAAAAATCTCACCTTGGAAAATGGCCATATGTCAGAAATGTATTTGCTTTGCAAGTTGGAACCACCCATGAAACAAGTCAGGATAACAAATTTGCTTACACACCCAAGTCCCATGGTATAAAATCTGGTGTTATAGTATGGGCACAAAATTCACCCACACAAAGTCATATCAAGATACAGGCTTGGAAATCTAAATTATCTCCCTTGATGCTGCTTGTGAACCACAACAAGGATCATCTTGAGTTCACAAAATCCCATGTCAATCCTTCTCATAAAAAAAACTATCAAAAGATTGGAACTGGAGCAAAAAAAAGAGCAAAGTCTAATGATGCTTGTGGAATATTGTTTGTCCACTGCTGTGATCTACAGGGAAGCAAATATTGCAAGCCTACATTTCATGCAGCAGATATTGTCCTGATTAGTCACTGAGAGCCCAAGACAGGAGCACCAGAAACAGGAATTAGAAATGTGAAAAATATGAGACCCTGAGCTTAGGAGTAGAGCTCATGAGGAGTTTGTACTCCTTCTACCAGATGGATACTCTGAGATGGGGATTTGGAGACTGGCAGAAACAGAGAATTGGACTGTGAGGCACGGAGCAAATACAGTTCTCTCTTAATAAGATCCAAGTCAGATCTTATTTTTGTTGACAGGACACAGTGATTTCAAGAAAATTTTTCCTATTTATGTTGTTATCAGCAAGATCAAAATCCAGACCTAGAAGAAGCCAGGATACACCATAATCAACTCTTTGAAGTTCAGGGAACAAAACACAGGCTGATTGCAAACAAGAGAAGGAGCACTCTTAATCAGTGTCCCTTTTCTGATTAAGATATAAAGATTTCCAAAGAGGTGAAATCATGAGGTGACTAGAAAAAAATACATTGAAACTTGGAGAAAAATAAATTCCTCATTTTCCTATTCCTTGGTGGAAAAAGCTTCATTTAGCACAAGCAAGAAAGATTGAATGAAGTCAGAAACACCAGCTAGGAAGGGATTATTACTTGTATTGTTCAGGGTATTTTATTTTTTTTTCTTTCAGGAAAGAAAACAAACCAGCAGGCTTTGAAGATTTCACTATACATGTAAGCATAACAATCAATCTATTGTAAAACACATAAGCAGAACTCAGAACAGCTCAGAGTAAAGAATTTACTGGAACCTGTCTGGCAGTACAACTCACCCTTAAAAAAATGAGCAGCTCAGAAAGAAAAGATTTGCAAAGAGCAATTATAATTTACCATAAAAAGCAAAGATTAGTAGGCAGTAACTAGAATAGGCTAAATAGGGGAGAAGTATTGACACGATCTTTAAATTGTAAAAGTGGAAATTACATTTTTTGCTTCATTCTCTACCAAACAATGGGAGCAGTCAGAATAACAACAATCATGCAATCTTAGTTCAGATTCTGACCCAAACACAATCCTGTGCAGTAAAAAGAAGGGATGATTACCTAATATCTTCCCAGCAAATAAACTTTAAATGCACTCCCATGCCTGCTATAGAAGTTCCCCGCGGTACAACTTGGCTCATATCTATGCGGGTTGGCTGAAAGTCCCTGAATGCCACATCGCTCTGTCTCCACAGGGCTGCATAGAGACGAGCATTCAGACAGCAATTGATAATAACTCTTTGCATCAAGTAGAAGAGATGTTATCTAAGGCTTGACATTGTTATGGAAATTAAACGTTGTATTTGGCAAGAAGTTTCTAAACAGACCCTAAGGGCTCAGGTGCTTTAATGCACATTTCCTTCCATGCCTGTTCTTTTTTTAAATTTTTTTTCCTTGGCTTTGTCGCCCTTTAAGTCCATAGATTTGGGGAATTAAAAAATTCACTGACACTATGTTGCTTCCCTGGAGACACATCTCTCAGTAGATTGCTTTGCACATCCTCTCTCCATCCCAACAGATGACAATGACTTCCTATGTTTTCCTGCTTTGTAGGACACTTGGAAACCAGGGGGAGGAGTAATTTTTGCCTAATAAAGCAGGAAAATGGGAAGCCAAATTGGGCAGTGTATCTCACTGAAAATCCTAAGGGAGTAAGCAGTATGCAATTAATTCAAAACATTAGTCACTGCAATAGCTTATATGAAGATGGTATTAATAAAATCCATTGTCTGAATGCAGTTTGCATTTATAGATTGTGGTTCATCTCTGCTCATTTTCATGGGCTTTTGCTGAGCACAGGGGTATGGGGAAAGTTAATTTTCCAAATAGTCTGCTTCATCTGCTAATTTGGATTTCTCTTCTATATCTATTTTATAACAAAAAAAACCAACTAAAAATAAATCCCTGAGATTTTTGCTGTTATTGTCCATTTACCTCTCAGAAAATTCAGTGTCCTCCCATTCACCCTCTCTTACACCTCTGGCCTTGAGTTATTCCTTTTGTTCTTGTCAAGACTAACCTCAGTGGCACTCTAGCACTGTTCCCATGAGGTTGGTGTTGGCTCCAGTCTTGTTTAACACCTTCATCGATGACCTTGATGAGGGAACAGTGTCCACCCTCAGCAAGTACCCGATGATCCAAAGCTGGGAGGAGTGGGGGACACGCAGGAATGCTGCGCTGCCATTGGGTGAGACCTGGCCAGGCTGGAGAGCTGGGCAGTGAGGAACCAGGTGAGGGTCAGTAACAGCAAGTGGAGGGTCTGGCACCTGGGAAGGAACAACCACGGGTATCAGGACAGGCTGGGGGATGACCTGCTGGAGAGGAGCTCTGTGGAGAAGGACCTGGGGGTCCTGGTGGGTGACAGGTTGGCCATGAGCCAGTATTGTGCCCTGCTGGTCAAGAAGGCCAATGGGATCCTGGGAGGCATTGAGAGGATCATAGCCAGCAGGTTGAAGGAGGTGATCCTCCCCCTCTACTCTGCCCTGGTCAGGCCTCACCTGGAGTCCTGTGTCCAGTTCTGGGCTCCCTGGTACAAACCAGACAGGGATCTCCTGGAGAGAGTCCAGCGGAGGCCACAAAGATGATGAAGGGCCTGGAGCATCTCCCCTGTGAGGAAAGGCTGAGT
>VXBZ01003302.1:0-125921 GCA_013399135.1 Heliornis fulica
CCCAGGATCCCCTTGTCAGAAGCCCTCCCTACTCCGTTAGTGTCTCTTGATATATGGCTTGCATTAGGGGATGAAAGTGAGGCATAGCTCGGGGTTTTGGCACGACAAACCCCATTAAACTCTCTCTGGGAAAATGAGTCCAAAAAGTATTTCGGGGGGTTGAGTCACTAACGGAGCTGTGAGCGGCGTTTACTGGCGCCCCCGTCAGCCCAGCCCGAAAATCCAGCCGGGGAGGGCGATGTGGGGTGCTGGGTGCTGGCACACAGCTACGGCGTGCTGCTTCACCCACCCCTAGCACGCGTCGACTGCCGGGGACCCGGGAGTGCTGCCAGAGGTAGGGCAGCTGCCCAGCCCTCTTCAGGTTGGGGGGGTGGGTGGATGGGAGACTGGAAGGATGCAGACAGTGTCCCAAATCCCAGCACCCCTCTGCCACAGGGAAATTTGGGTCTGGGTGAAGTTGTGCGGGTGTGGGGAATATTCCCTGCTGCCCCAAGGCTGTTTGTGGGAGGGGATGGGGACAGGACCCTGGCAGGGGGGTCATGACAGCACGTGGGGGGTCACCCCACACCCTACTCCCACAGCACATACCTGGCTGCCTTTCACTCCCCCAGAAACAGCAGGGCAAACCAGGGGGGACCCCATGCAGCCCCAGTCCTTGGCAGGGACCTGACTTGGGAGTGGTGGGGGTTCCTCAGCTATTTGAAGATCAGGTGGAACAGGAGGGTGGTGGGAGCTCATGTACTGAGCTGCTGGGTAAACCCTCTTCTCCCTCACAGGCAGCTGAGAGAGGGAGAGCCCCCTGAGCCCCCCAGCTCCTCTGCCCGCTGTTCCCAGTAGGGGAGTGGGGAGCAGGCAGCATGCCCACCTGCCTGCACCTTCCAGTCCTGCAAAGGCCACTCTGCAGGAGATCTGCTCCAGGACCAGGGGAGGGGGCTGCCCAAAACCTCCAGGACCAGGGGAGGGGGCTGCCCAAAACCTCCCATCACACAGTGGGGCAGCCGGGAAATCCCTGCAGCAGCTGAGGCATGAGTCCGAGTGGCTGCGGGACATCTGAGCACAGGGGGAAGGACAATTGCCCCCGAACCTGGATAAGGCAATGCCCTCCAAAGCCACCCTGGCTGCCCCTAGGGCAAACTCAGCCCCTTGCCCTCCTCTCCTGGCCACGCTGGGCTTGCTGGTCAATGCGATGAGGATCCACTGAGTCTTTAAGTGCCGGTTGCACAGCAGCTAGAACAGGCCTGATCCCAGACACCAAGACCAACATGAGAGGAAGATGGGGGAAGAGAGGGGTACCACAGACCTCGCTTGCCCACCTGCCTCCCCTCACTGTGCCTCTGGTTTCCCTGCTGGGGACAGCGGGCAAAGGCAGAGTGGGGCAGGAAACCGAGCAGCAGCTCTGCAGGGAGCATCGCTCCTTCCGACTCCCAAAGTCCCTCCCCAGAGGAAAGGTTGGGGACTCCAGCCTCATCTTGCAGCACCTCCCTTGTGCCATGGGGCCAGTGACAGCATCCCAGGAGAGATCCACAAAGGCACCTGGGGACTGCAAGCGACACTCAGGTCCCACCATCCCACGGGATGTTAAACCCTGTCATCCCTGCCTGATGCTGAGGCACCCTCAGCATCCTGCGGCAGGGTGACGCCGCATGGGTACCTGTGGCACACTCTGCCTGGGCCCTGGAGGAAAGGGGGCAGCCATCAGAAATGAGAAGCGAGGCCCTGGAAGATGTCCAGCTCTCTTTTAATTAACCTGAGCAAGCCAGAGCTTAAGTTTCCGAGCCAAGCTGAAGTCTCCCTGTTAGGAAAACCCTGCAGTACCTGGCAGTAATTTAATAACTCTCATTTCGAGCTCTCTAATAGCAGTGCTGTGGAACGGCTCCAAACCCGCTGGTCTCCCTGCCTTTCCGCAATCAAGTTACCTTTATTGCTTTATAGCAATATTAACAGAGATACCAGTGTTAATGCCTCACCTCAAGCCCAGCTGGCAGGGGCCTGGCACGGCCGAGAGGAAACCCGGCAGCACGTGGTGGGGCCAGGCCAGCCGGCTCTTGGCACACACCCCAGCACCCAGCCTGGTGAAGGCACTGCTGGGCTCCAGCCCCTGGTGTGAGGCAAATGGTGGGGTGAGCTGTCCCCCACTGTGAGCCAGATGGGGTCTGGCTCAGCGGTACCCTTGGATGCCCACCCTCAGGAACATCCACCTAGGGGACACACACCATCACCCTGAGAACCAGCCCTTTCTGGGGAGATGCATGAACTGCTGCAGGGGTACAGGATCTGGCCTTTTCCCAGCTACCAGAGCCTGCCAGGACCTATAGGGGATGTGGCAGCAGCCCCCAGGCTCATCCCTGCAGCATGTCTGGAGTTCAGGGGTCCTGTGTGGCAGGAACTGTCTGCTCACCCCCTCCCTTTCTCAGAGCTGCAATTAGCTTGATTGCACTAACCTAGAGGAGGGCTCCATGCCTTGAGATGCTTCAGAAACACTCTTCCCCCAGGGAGATCAGGATGCTTTTCGTCCTTCAAACCCACAAGCAGGACCAGCCAACTCTACAGGAAAACACCCCACCACACAGCTGGGGGATGCAAGCTGCTTATAGGGACCCCCACCCCTCCATTGTCTGCAGGTGTATCTCCATGGGACTTCCCCTGGCTTGGGGCTTCCCCAGCTGAGCCCATCATGTTGGGGCTGATGCTTTCAAGGGTCCCCTCCAGTAGACGTGGCCTCTCGGTTTCCCATATCCCTGTGGTGCTGTGAGGGGGAGTAGGGTCCCCTCTGCAGCAGTGGCATTGCTGCTGTCACCTGAGACCAAGGAGGCAGACCCTGGGGAAGAGCAGGATTGTGCAAAAGCCCCAGGTCGTGACCAGCCGCTGGCGCAGGAGCTGACAAAGCCGCACTGTTCCAGTTTATGGGATTGGAAACAGCTGCCGTGGGACACAGACAACCCGTCACGGTGGGACGGGCTGCCTGGAGGGACACAGAGCATGTCCTGCTGAGGCTCCTCAGATCCTACTGGCCCTCACTGGTTTCAGCTGGGAGCCAGGCTGCGGCTGCAGAGGTTCCCAGGACCGGCTGTGCTTTCCTTGTACATCCCCAGTTCGGGTGGGAGATCTCTCCCCGAGCCGGGGGAGCGGAGCTGAGTGTCAGTCTGAGTGTGGAGCTGCTGCTAATACCTTCTTTGCTATTTTTAGCTCAGCAGCCTCGTGGTGTTGGTTTCAGCGTATATTTTTTTTTTCCTCCCAGTAAATTCCAAATCTTTTCCCTCTTTTGCCTTCTATTCCGGGATGCTGCCTGCACCATTCGGCTTTGATCTGCGCTGATGCCAAGTGTGTTTTGAAACTCTAAGTATAGCACATCCCTTGAATTTCTCTTATCTAGCGAAGCAGTAATATCCTCAAAGAGCTCCAGCAGGATGGTTAAACACCTGACATTGCACAGCTCAGTCCACACTGGCTGATCCTCAGCCTGGTTCCCGGGCATCCTCCCCTCCGGAGAGCTGCTCCGTGGGCTCGTGACCCCGGCTGCGCTTTGCTGCCAGTGTCCCAAAGTTGCTGTCAATCTTATTTTACAGCTCAGAGGCTGAAAAGTGCAGCTAGGAGCAAAGAGGGCAAACATTTCCTTTTTCTTTTAGTCTTTTCTTTTTTTATTTCTTTTTCCCCAAAGATGCCCGAATGCATCCTTTAATTTTGCATCTGTAAAATGATTGTAGATAACAATAATAGTATTTAGCACTTCAAAGTAACCAGGGTTCCAATGTAGGCAGGTAACCAGATGGCCAAACCCTGCTGTTTGCAATCGCAGTAGATTGCAAGGGCAAAGGATCTGAAAGCTGCTCTTAAATCTGTCCCCCAAAAGTCCAGTCCTCCCCGCACATGTACAGTCACAAATTAATGTCTGGTGCTACCCCTGGCATAATTAGATGGGATGGAGAGTGGCAGAGTCAGCAAATTGCTATGATGTCCATGAAGTCTGCACCCACCGCTGTTTCATCGCAGCTGGAAAGTCATCCATCGGTCAGAGGCTGCCCAGAGCGAGCAGCACCCTCATCACAGAATCACAGAATCACATCTGGGTTGGAAAAGACCTTTAAGATCGAGTCAAACCATTCCTGTCCTCTCCTAAACCATCTCCCTGAGCACCTCATCTCCCCATCTGTTAAACACACCCAGGGATGGGGACTCCACCACCTCCCTGGGCAGCCTGTTCTACACCCCAACAGCTCTTTTGATGAAAAATTTCTCCAGACTAAACACCCCCAGCTCCCTCAGCTGCTCCTCATGAGGTTTATTCTCCATTTGCCCTTCATCGTCTCAGTCCTTTGGGCCACTCTCCTGGGGGAAATCCAGGCCCTTTGCACCACTCGACCCTAAATTCGGCCCCTGGGTGGGGTGCTGGGACGAGCTCCTTGGGATGCTCATCGGGGCCCGGGGGTCTCGGGGGGATACAACAATGAGGATGAACTTTAAGGACATGTGCAGCATCCGGAGCTGGAGCACTAGGAAACACCAATCTTGTTAGTAAATCTTTTCCCTCCTTTCCCCAACACACAGTATGAATTAAATAAAATAATAATAATAAAAAAAAACCACCACCAAAACAAGACAAATCAAGCCCTCATTCCCTCGATCTCATTAAGGGATAAAACCGATCTGGCCCAACTAAGCCAAGCTCTGGCAGGGGCGGGCACGTGAGCGGTGCGGGTCTGCTCCAAAGTGGAACCAGCTCCCAGCCCTATGCTTCAGGAAACGTCTCATCCAGCGAACCTTGTATTTTTCCCACAAACTCCCCTCGAGCTGTAAAGCACATCTGGATAATTTTAGACAGAAAGGGATTTTCCCAGAAAGCTGGAAGAGGAGGGTGGGGGAGACAAGGGGGTGGTTATATTTGGAAAGCTCTTTTAAGCACGGAGACCCCGTCGCGGCTGCGGCATCATGGGGGGATGCTGAGGGGTGTGGTGTGGTGATGAGGATGGCTGTTGCACCGGTGTGGAGAAAGGTCCTTAGGAGCAATTCGTGGCCACAGGTGGGTTTTGCTCCCTGCAGCTAAATTTTGTGGTGTGCTGTTGCCCATTCTCCCTCAGCCACCCCGGGGAACCTGGTGAATCCCTCCGGAGATTTGGTCCAGCGGCTTCAGGGCAGCTCTGGACACGGCATTGCTCAAAAGCAATGGAAAGGCAAAGAAAAGAAAAGGGGGAAAAAAAGGAAAAAAATAAAGAAAACAAGGGGAAAAAAGCCATACAAAAAAGCCCCGGAGGCCTCGGGACCCTGCCAAATGTTGCTCGGAGGGGCCAGTGAAGGCAGGAGGAGGCAGCTCATCAAGGCCTTATTAGCACAGGAGCCACTGAGTGCAAATTAACGCACCAGAGTGTGGCTCATCCCAGCCGTACGGTGAGCGCCACGTGCGCAGCCACGCTGAGCGGTTTAATCAACTCAGAAAGCAATTTGTTCTCCCTCTGTTTATAACCTTGACAGGCTGGCGGGTTATTTTTAAGCACACTGGCAAAGGCAACTCCCAGCCAGGCAGCAGGCAAAGCACCGTGCCAGGCAGGTGAGCAGTCCCCTGCCCACCCCGGGCAAGACCCTTCCCCAAGCTCCAACCCCTTCACTCCCACACACCCGGGTCAGGGACACGCTGCTGCAGGCACGGGGTGATGTGATGCCATGATGCCATTGCCCTGGGGCACGTGCTCGCCCCCATTAGCTCTGCGTTGGGCTCCCAAGGCGTCAGAGGAGCTGAGCGGGGCGAGGGAAGGGCGCTGTAGCTGGGTAAGAACAACCAGACACGATGTTTCCCTCGAGAGCGGGTGAATAATTGAGGGGAACTGCGTTGCGGTGACATTGCTTGCCCTGCCTAATCCCTTCCCTCTGGAGAAGGCTGTCCTGGGAAGGGAGGATGGAGGAGACGATGCAGATCCCCTCTCTGCAGTGCTGTCTCTCCCCTATGCCATGCACCCCGCTGCCCAGGCCCACTCCTTTGCATCCCATCTCCCAGTGAAGGAAGACAGCCGTGCAGCATGCCCAAGGTCACCCAGGTGCCGATATCTGAGCAGCAGCCCAGCTTTTGGCCAGGGCTTCTCCCTCCTCTCCTGACCGCAGCATCCCTCCGCAGCAGGTTTGCCCTGCAGAGCTTCCTTCTTTCCAGGCTGCTTCAGTGGGAGAAGTGGGACCTGGAAACCCGAGAGCCATCGCAGCTGCCTCCGTGCTCCCTGTCCTGGGGCGCTGGGCCGTGTTTGCTTTGGCCGGCCGCTCCCCGGCAGCTGCTCAGATGTGCTGGCGATAACGCGATTAGCGGCAAATTGGTTAATGCTTTCCCAGCGAGTAGGACGGCTGGGCGCCGGGGCCATCTTCCCCCTGCGACCACCCCGGTACCCTCGTCCCCAGAGGCGCTGGGTGCTCTCAGTGACTGTGTTCCCACGCAGATCCCCCTCGGGTGGGAGTGGAAGAGGACCTGGGGAGAGGGACTTGTGCCCCAGCGATGGGATGGCCCAGCACCTGCGCTGCCAGCTGGTTTAAAGTAACGCCTGGGTTTGCAGAGAATTCGCCAGGCTAAGGAACATTATTTTTCTTTATTAGGTCAAAGGGTAAGCAAATACAATCAATCTTGTCACGTATCACAAGATGTCAGCAACTTCCCACCTCAGCCAGAAAATTGCTGGCTCCTAAGTGGGTTGTGGAATTACATTCATAACCGCAAAAAAACAAATACATACATGTGTATTTTAATGCAAAGATTATTTTTCAGGTCACTACATCACATCATCATCACAATTAGGTTCCTTACCTAATTTAATCTCCAGCCAAACCCAGGCCATGGAGGAACCCCCACCCAGAGGAAGATGGAGCCCATGTAGTGGTGTTGGCAAAGGGATCTGTGAGGGACACGGCTGGCAAGCAGGCTACCAAACCTTGGCCGGGCTGGTGTTGGGGGAGTGGAGCTCCAGCACACACTGGGGACAGCTGTGGCACCGGCCTTCACTGTCCCCACTCTAGCTCGGTTTGGCTTCTTCACTTAACAGCTTCCTAATTCAATTGTGCTCATCCCCATCCTTCCCTCGCCACTGCTGGTGCAGGTCACCTCACTGAGCTCCTCTTGGAGATTTACCAGCAGGAGGGAGCCAATTAACTGCTTTAAGCTTCATCATTGCTAATCGAAGCTAATGAATTAACCAAGCAGGTGTTTATTTCCAATCTGAACCTTTAGGAGGAGGAATGGGACCTTCTCTCCCCTCCATGCCAGCTCCTGCATCCCACCACTCTCCCCTCCCTGGCAGCGAAGGGTGCTCCTGGCTTCTCTCCTTCTGTCCTGTCTTGGGGCCAGTGGGGAGCCCCGAGGTGAGAAAAGAGCCCTTTTGAACCAGGAAGACAGAACCAATCACTGTGATAATGTCTGGCAAGACCCAGAGCTGCCTGCCAAGATCACGAGCTGCTCAGAGAGCCCGAAGAGTGGCGAGGCTGGAAGTCAGCTGGCAGGCACAGGGCTGCCCGCAGCGCTGGTGGGGCAGAGGGTAGGGGACAGAGGGAGATGAGGAAGAACATGAAGCTGAAGGCTTTCCTGCCTGGCAGGATGAGGGATGCAGCCTGGCAGGGCCAGTCTCACCGGCACTGGCACCGTGCCATGAAGGAAGCTGCGTGTGCCAACTGGTGCTGCTGGAGGGCTGCTTCTGCCTGGTGTCTGACCCAGCTTTAACCCTGCTCTCCCCACAGATGGTGCCACAATGGTCTATTTGGTACCAGGCTGTCTGTGCTCCTAAATGATGCATGTTCTCCTTGCTCAGCAAGGGACTGGACTGGATCTCCCCCTGTCAGCACCAGGCTGGGTCTGTCCTGCAGCACCAGGGCTGGGCACCGTGGTGCCTGCACATCAGACACAGAGCTGAAAGCGAAGCATTAGGTGACACCCAGCAAGCCCCACAAACTGGAGGCAGGCAGTTGAAGAGTCCTGGGGAAGTGTCCTGGAGCGGGAGGGAGCTGGTGTGCCGGGTCCGTGCCAATGTGGTGCTGCTGCCCGTCATGGCTTTGGAGCTGGCTGGTGCCATGGTGGACTGTGATGGAGCTCCACACAGGAGATGCTCCTGAGCAGGTGCTCTCGGGTGCACGTCCTTTCCGGGGATGGTCTGCACACAAACAGGTGGTCCTTGTTGTCCCCAGCCAGGTTCCCACCTCACCCTGCCGAACCATGCTGCAAGGTTCCCATCTCCCATCAGGCAGCGACCATGTTTCCCACCCCCAGATGTGTTTCCTCAGCAGTTACTCCCCAAACCTGCCTGGAGTGTGCAGGCAGCCTGAGCTGTGCCTGACCGAGCCACTGCCGCAGGTCACATTGCTATCAGTGCCCTGGTGCCAAGAGGCAGGGCAGCTTGAGCAGACTCACTGCCCAGGACTGCCTCACTGCTGGCTGCCTCCTCCAGAGAAAACGTTCCCTGATGCAGAAAGTGGCCGTGGTTGTCCTGCCTATCCGAGGTCCCCAGCAGAACCCTGTGAATCACAGGGAAGCCGCGGCAGGTTCGGCGCTGTGGGGATGTCACTGTGTATTGCTGAGGTCACGTAACTTGCTCTTTGCCCGGCAGATGCGGGTGGGCAGCTGCCGAGCACACGCTGCCGACGCTCATGGGGATGCTGCCTGCCCCAAGCCTGCCTGTGCTGCCCCGGCAGATGCCGACAGCTTGAGCGTGCTCACCCCCAGCGTGATGCGCTGGGGGAAGCCCAAACACACGCAGACACAGACATAGGCAGCCCCTTGCATCCATCAGCACGCACAGACCCCTCAGCCTCGAGCTGGGCTCCCCCACCCAAGCCCAGGGCTCTCAGTTGATCCCAAATACCCTTAAAAAAACCCCAACCCAAACCCCAAAACCCAGCATGGTTTTTATTTCAGCCAGGCAGAGGGGACCCCGTGGATGCACCCCATGTTTGCAGCTCCCGTGCGCTGCCTCGGCCGCTCGAGCCCGCCCCGGTTTATCTCCCTTCCAAATTGTGAATGAACGAACTTTCTCCCAGAATAAATAACAATTGCTTGAAAGTTATTTCAGGGCTGGTCTCGGTCGCCGGAGTTTCCACGCCTGCCGAGGCCCATCACATTGTTTTCTGCTGCTTTCCTTGGCACGGACCCAGTTCAGGGTTCAGAAGTTATTACTATAAAAGTCAANAGAGTTGGACCTGTCCCTGCCGTGCTCAGGGGAGCCTTTTGTCTGGCCCGTGGCCAGCGATGCCGGGGCGAGGAGCACATCCCCCAGGCAAGACGGGTGCTGCGGAGGTTCAGTGTGCTGGAGGCTTGTTGGGGGGATCCAGGCTCGGGGCTCAGTGCCTGCTGCCTCCTGGAGAGCCCCTGCCCATCTTCCACCTCACAGCCCCTTCAATCTGCCCTTGCCCTGCCTCCATTTAACGCTGATTATTTCCCCATCTAAAGCACTAATTACTTTCCTGCCTTGGCACTGAGGATCGCTGCCAGCCCCAAGGCATTAATGTTTTATTTCCCTTCTAAAACTTCCTCTTTCGGTGTTTGCTGCCACAACTCTCTGTAAATTTTGGCCATCCCTCAAAGCAAATGTCCTGCCCCTTACACCAGTCACCACCACTCTTGGCTCTGGCCAAGCTGGTGACAAGATGTCAGTCCCTATCCCACACTGAGCAGCCTCTCCCTTCACCTTTGGGTATGTTTCCCACCCCCTCTGAAGTATTCCCCAGCTCACATGCACAGGACCTTGGTGGGGACAGGGACACAGGCCACGGTGGCGGTGGTGTGGGTCTGCAGCCTGAGTGCTGTCCCCACACCCTACAAACTCAAGGGTTTTTTTTGCCTTTTTTAAAATGATTTCCATTAAATGATCATGCTGATGTATCTGTGCAACCTCATTAGGATTCGGTTTGCTCTCTCCTCCAGGCTGCCTTATTTTTATTATTCCCATTATTTAAGGCTGACCTTACAGCAGTGACCAGAGTCCTCCTGGCAGGTGGAGCCCTCTCTGTACCGCTCCCCACCCTCGAACCTGCAGATTGGAGCCCTGCCCTGGGGCTGCCCCCAAAACCAGCCCCTCAAAGGCACTGTGACAAGCGGTGCTGGGGAGCTGCTGCGAACGTCCCCCAGCCAGGACTCCCAGGCTGGGGGAAGGCAGGAGCACAGCCAGGAAAGAAGATGTGGTTCAGCTTTGATACGTGCAGCTCGTACGCCTGGAGCAAAATCATCAAACGTGGGTATCTGCTCGGTGAGACAAGCGTCGGGCAGCGAGGCTGGGAGGGACAGGGAGCAGCAGCAGGGAGTTACCTGGCAGCGGGATGCGGCAGCAGACGTGACCTGCAGGGATGCTTCATCGAGGACATCTTGGTGGCATCATCCTCATCACACTCCTGGTGCTTTGGTCCCGATGGTGCTCCAGCCTAGCTCCAGAACAGGGCACGTCCCTGGTCCCTGCCAGGGAACCAGGATGCTGTGTGAGCAGCGATGCTCAGCATGGGCATCAAGTACTGGCTGAGTACAAAGCGGCCAAAGTGAGGTGGGCAGAGGGAGCATGGCGAGTCTCATCTGCCATGGCAGCTGGGAGATGGGCACGGCCTCTGTGGCACACACTGGGGACAAAGCTGTGGGGTGCAGGGAGGCAGGGCCAGGGCTGCTCGGCAGCTCTCCTGCACCAGCCCCTCTACTTCTTACAGCTTAAAACCTGCAGAAAGCAGCTGGTGGGTGTGGTGGGTTCCTGGCTGCTCCAGACCCTTGCTCCACCAAACCCTTCCTTGCAGCCCCGGCGTGCCTGCAGGTCCGTACGCACCAGGCAGCCCCTCCACCATGATAGCCGCCCACGAGGCACGGCTGGTTCCTTCCCTAATGGATCTGGCAGCTGCTCCCTGTGCCGAGCCGGGCTTCGGTTTCCCCACGCTGAGGTTTTTCTTGCACAGTCTGCTGCAAAGCGAGGGCCAGCTCGGCCAGGCTGCGGCGACACTCCCCTCACCCCCACTGAGGCTGCCTTGTCTGTGGGACATCCCACCGGGACCCTCTCAGGCAGCCACCGGCACGCTGGGGAGGGGAAGGAAGAAATAAGAGTCACAGGAATCAGCTTATGACCTGAGTGATATCACATGCGGAAGAGCCTGTGGGGAAGGGGCTTCCAGGGCTAGTTTTGCCCAACAAAAAGTTGCAATTCATTTGCAAAGGAAGTCACTCGGCATTAAGAAACGCTCTGGGCAGAGCCTGGACCCGGGGACGTACATCACATTATTTTCTCGTTTAAAAACCATCGTGGTGGTGAAGTGGGCTGCTCCCCCCCGGGGTTGGCGCAAACGGGGAGCTGGAGGTGGGGGCTGGGGAAGGGGGAAGCTGGCTCCGGAGGGGCAGGCATGTTTGGAGAGAGAGAGAGGGAGCAGAAATTAACCTTGGAAAGCATTCAAATTAGGCTGTGTAATAAGAGACCCACTTCTCTGGGTAAATTTGTTAGGATTAGGGCTCACTGAGCTGTTGAGGAGAATTCGGCGTGGCTCGGAGCCAGGGCGAAATGAAGCTCCTGGCTTGGTCGGCTGCGGGAAAGTCCAGGCTAATGGGCTTTGGTTCAAACTTTGATAGGAAAAAAATCCAGGAACAAAGGCACTAATTCTTCCAAAAGCCCCAAAAATCTCAGTTTATACATTTCTGTTTATGTTCATTCATAATAGATATACACAGCTGTTCTTATCATTCATATTCAAATTCCATATGCATCTTTAGCAGTTATTACTCCTGACTCAAAATGAAGTAAAAAAAAAAAAAAAAAGGAAAGGCAGCTATGTGAAAGATTAAAAAGCCCCAAAACAACCTGCCTTGGGGTGTGAATCCTCCCAGCATCTGCGTCCGAGCTTGGATCCTTGCACTGGGGTCTGGCCTTGGGAGAGGAGCCCGCTGCCGCAGTCCCATTTTAGGGACTTGTTTGAGGCTCTTTGTCATCTGCCATGTCGCTGTCTGCATGTCCTCTGCCCTGGGGAGAGCTGTGGTTGGCTGGGGTTTGCTCTGTGTCACTGATCCCGGTGCCCACCAGAGAGGGCATGGCGTGCCCTGGTGATGCTCTGCAAAGTGGAGACGAGCGGACAGACCTGAGCTGCTCCCCATGACTGGGGCAGCGGTGCTCCAACTGCCCCAGGCAAGCAGAGGGAACTGCTCCAAATTCAGTGGTTTTACCTAAGGAAAAAATAAAAAGGTGGCTTTGTTTTATTTGGTCTTTTCTTTTTACAAAAAGTTTCTCTGATGTTCTGAGGATCTTTCCCCTCATTCCCTTTAAAACTGATCTCTTTACTCCAGGCTGAGGAACAAATAAAAATGAAAAAGTTTAAAAAAAGACATTTAAATCTGGATCTCTCACAGAATATTTGCATCTTTAAACCTTCCTTCTCGGCCCCCGAGGTTGCTCTTACAGCCCAACCCAGTGCTGTTGAGTAAAGCTGGGTACTAGTAGCTGCTGGGGGGGCAGCAGGGACACAGCAAGGTGGGTACTTAAAGCATTGTCACTAGGCTTCAGTGATTCTGGGGATTATTAGGGGATGGACAAGACTCCATCCCTCTGCCAGCAACCATGCGACTGGCAGCACCTCACTGCAGGAACAGTCTCAGCAGTCCCTGACCCTCCTCCTCCTCACCTCCCCACATCAGCCAGGCGAGATGGGGTTCTGCCATCCCCCTGCACAGATGAGGTCTGAGCTGTTGCAGGCGGCCCTCGGCCTGGTCCCAGGACCGGGAGGGGGGTGACGCACCCCACGGAGCATCGTGCCGCTGCTGTATTTACATTCCAGTGTAAATTGGCTTCTCCTCTCGTCTCTCACGCGTCCTGTCCCCGTCCCCTCCCGCTGTGCCTTCCCTGGCTGCCGCAGCCCCTCCGTCTGCTTGAAATATCCTTTAATGTGGAGCTGATGTCTCCCAGCCACAGCAGAAGGGGAGCATCAGCCTGGGGACAGGGGACAACGTGAGCATGCCCAGCCAGGGCTCCCCAGTCCGTGACCTGTGCCCCCCACTTCCAGTCCTTAATGCCTGGGGGGGGGGGGGGGGGGGGGGGGGGGGGGCGTGCAGGGAGGCAGCAGCACCTGCCCCAGCTCCCCCTCAGTCCAAAGCGACGTGGTCCTGTCACCCAGGGCACAGGTTGAGTGTCTGAGCAGGGCCATCAGGACATGTCACACCAGACATCACCCCCTGGGGATGTGTGTCTGGCTCACACAGCCCCGATGGGTGTTTGGGTGCCTGTGTGACTGAGGGGAGGCATCATCCCGAGGCTGAAGGACCCCCTCCGGGCTGTGGGAGGGGGACTGGAGGAAAGAAGGCTCGCCCAGCCGTCCTCCATTTAATGAACAAACACACAAAGACCTGGAAGCAATAAATCCAGAGCTTGGACTACAAAAACCAAACAAGGCTGCAGCTCCCCCTTGGAACAAGGCAGCCAGAAGAAGAGGACAGCCACAAAGCCAGGTGGTGGGCGCAGGCACCCCGCTCCCTCCTGCAAGTGCCCCCCCTACCCCCCAGCAGTGGGACTGCCTGCTGAGCAGCCAGGGTGCCCAGCAGTCCCATCAGGGTGCTCTGCCCAAAGTAATGTAGCTCCAAAAAAGCTGCTGGGGTTCCTTTGGGCTGTGAGCCCCCGCATCAGAGGGATGCGCAGAGCATCCTCTGAGGAGCCTGGATTGGCAGGTCCCAGGGAGAGCAGCCACCCCTCGCCTCCTGGGAGTGGAGCCCCGGGGTGATGAGTATACAGGGGGAGGACATGTACCCTCAGGTCTATGGCATCACCTGTACCTGAACGTGTGAGGTGCCAGTCTGTGGGGGCAGCCAGAGCCCCCTCCAGGGTTGTGGGTGCTGTGCTGGCAGGGTGTCTGGCTGCTCCAGGGTGCTGCTGTGGGAGGGATTGGGGATTCCCCAGTCAGCTCTGCCAGGCAGGGCCCTGCCCACATTGGAGGTAACCATCCGGGTGCTCCCCTGGCCTGAGTGCTGCCTGCCTCTGGGTGCAGGGCAGCATGGGATGGCCAGGGTGACTCCACATCCCCCAGCACCCCACAGAGAAACAGCCAGGAGCTGACAGACCCCACTGCTGCAGGCTCCTCTCAGGTCTCCCTGGCACAGCCATCACTCTCCCACTGCCAGCCCCCCTGCCAGTCCCACACCAGGAGCTGAGCGGAGTTTCCGTGCCACTGAGCCGGCCCTGCAGAGATTCTCAGGGTCAGCCCTGCCTGCCCGAACAGCTGCGAGGACGGGGGTCCCCCCACCATCAGGACTGTGCACACACCATCAGGACTGCCCCCCAGGAAACACAGCTCACCCCAGGAAGCTCACAGCTCACCTGCACAGGGACTAGGGAGTCCCTGTGCAGGAGGTGAAATCCCACCCCAGAGCCTTGGGGAACCCTACTCCCGCCAGGCTGGAGACCCAGGGATGGGGAGGAGCATGATGGCAAGATGACAGCACAACCGATGAGCAGCACAAGACATTAGCAGGAACCCCAGCCAAGCCCCCACCACCCAATAGCCACCCCACAGCAGTCCCAGCATCCCCCACATACCACCTGGGTGCAAGGGCAAGCTGGGCACCCACCGGCCTCCCCCTGCCACCCCAGGACCCCTCTCACCTGGCTGCCATCCTGCCTGTGGACCTGAGCATCTCCCCTGGGAGCCGCAGCAGCGCTGGAGCTGCCTTCTCCTTCCAGCACTCAGGCAAACTGCTGTTTGTAAAACCAAGGTGAAAACATCAAATCGAGGGGATGAGTCAGGCAAGTTCAAAAAAGGGGAGCGCAGGGAGGGAGGGGAGCAGGATCTCCATCTCCCCTCCCACCTGCCAGCAGGCAGGGGAGCAGGCAGCGTGCCTTGCCTGCTCGCAGCCCGTCACGGCTTCAAAGCGGGCACAGATAGGATCTAGCGGCAGAGACAGCACCGAGGCGGGAAGGCGGATAAGCCAACGTGTGAACTCCCAGGTTTAAATTAACTAATGACTTCAGATGCTGCTGATAGTCTGCAGGGGATGGGGAGGAGTGATTTATGGGGGAAGATTAAATGGACTAATTAGGCCAGCCTCGCCGTTTAGGCGTTTCCCAGCCAGGCCAGGGGATGTGCCAGGGAGAACCAGCTGTGCTCCAGCCTGGTGGGGTGGGATGGGGTGGGGTGTAATCCCAGTCCCCTGCAGCCCCCACAGTGCTGGTGCCACACACTGGAGTACAGGGATGCCACCCTGGCCCTCACCCACAGCTGCCTGCTGTCAGGTTCAAACACGGGATGCTCCTGGGCTGGCTCGTGCAGCGTGACCCACACCTCCCCAGTCAGCACTTGGCGGGCCAGACCTCTGCTCAGCCCACACCAGGCTGCTTTATGGCCTCTGTAAATTACAGTCTGGCTTTCTACTAAAGCTGAGCACCTCTTGTCTCCCAAGCACTTTTCCTATTAGCAGATTGGTTTTATTGTTCCTAGACAATTGTCTGCTGTTAAAACATGAAGCCGGGGCACATGTGTGTGGCTGTGCCCTGTGGAGGCACAGGGAGGGATGTGCCACCACTCATCTGCCCCTCAGGCTGCTCCACAGGGCCAAACACACCATCTGCTCCAGGCAGCTACCTCAGGGGGTTGGGGGGCACTGCAAGGCCAGCGGGACTTGTAACTGGGATGCAGAAAAGCCTTGGTAAATCCACCCCAAGAACCAGTGATTCCAGAGGCTGGGCAAGTGCTGAGCTCAGCCCCACACTGCACTGGGTCACCGCTCTCACGTGTAACGAGCTGCTGCGGTCTCATCCAGGAGAGCTTTTTATCAGGTTATGGGAAAGCATTTGCAGTTCCATTTTCCAGGAGCCTTGGATATAATAAAAAGGCCTCCTTGGGCTTCAAAGCGGGAGGATTTTCATTGCTTCCCAGGCTGAGAACAAAGCTCTATTGAACATGGCCAACGGTTGTTGTCTCTGTGCCTTGATGTGCATCAAGCGTCCCATCCTCAGGGCTCAGTGGGTTCACAGGGAGCTGCAAGCTGGTGCGGATGGAGACAGGTTGATCCTGCCCTCAGGCTGAACCGGGAGGGGGCACTCCCAGAGGGGTTTGACCCCTCTTGAACCACCCAGCTTTCACATCAGCTGCCAGGATGACCGTGGGCAAGGCAAGAGGAATGCCCGTGGCCCGACCCAGGCGCTGGCACCACCCGCTGGGTACCTTCGAGACAGAGAGCTGCTGCCGCAGCGAGTGATGTGGTTTTCAGCGGGGATTGTGTGCGTGACTGTGTAAATAACACAGTTAGAGGCACCATGAAACCAGCTGTTTTCATGTTAAAATGGAAATTTAATAGAGTGACAAGCAGGAGCTGCAGGGGAACGCAGCACGGCCTTCCTCCAGAAGCCCGCACAAGCCGCAGCTTAACACGAGGGCACGAACCCCCTGTCAGGCCCGAAGCGCAGCCCGGTGGGATGCTCAGCTGGAGCTGTGTAGGGAAGCACAAGGTGGGGGGTAAGGGGGGGTCTTGCCCCTCACCCCAGGGTGCCCAGGGGAGCGAGAGACCTGCTTTCTGAGTGCTGCCTCCAGCACTGTGATGTACCAGGGACAGACAGGTGTTCTGGGAGATTTTCCAGACCCCTTTGGAGAAACAGAAGTCCCTTGTCACCGCTATCAGGCCCTTCCTTGCCCACGGCCCTGGCTGGGACAGGATGCCTGGAGCCTGTCGCCAGAAGTGTGGGGACACTGGCTGAGGAGGGGTCTGCCTGGCACAGGGGCATCAAGCCCATCTGCTGGAGACAGAGTTTTGGGGGAAGGAACAGCTGGTTTCTCCGCGGCCCCTTCTCACCCTCCCACAACACAAACAGCCTGGCCGAGCCGCTCCTGCGACCTTCCGCCTGCTCCCCCCATCCCGTGCCACCAGCCCACGCTCCAGTCCTGCCACCTCACCCCTGGAAAGGAAAAGTTCCTGCGTGAAGCTGCGGGCAGGGAAGTTCACATGGAGAGAAAAATAATAATTAAAAATAAAACAATCAGAGGGAACAATCGGCACGGTGTCACACTGCCAACACTGCGCTGCCGCCGCCTGTTACCCGCTCGAGCAATGCGCAGCATCAGTCGTGAGCAGTTACTCACTGTGCAGTATTTTTCTTTCCCCAAAACATTAATGAATTATTTAGGCTTCTCCAGCAGTTACATGGAGGGTGATCAACCACCGCTCATCCCGAGCTGTCGGCGCGGGCTGCCTCAGCGCCTGGCAGGGAGCAGCATCCCCGTCCTTGTGACACCTTACGTGCCTGAGCGCAGCCCTGGCACTGCAGAGCTCACCACCACGCTGCCATCAGGGCACGACAACGCCAGGAAGGAGCAGTTTTCCAGAGCTGGGAGAGTGAAGTTCACCTGCTCCATCTCCACCGCCTCCCCCAGCCATTTCCTTCCCCTTCCTTCACCTCCCTGCAACGTGCTCCAGGCACCTGCCTGGTGCCAAACCGTTGAGAAACTCGGCACTGATTTGTAACGCGTGAAGCTAATCCGCCGCTGGAACAAACCACCGCGGCAAATCACGGCTGACCCTGGCTGTCTGCTAACGAACACAGGGCTGGGATGCCCGAAAGCCTGGGCTGCGGCTAGCCGGTGTACAGCGGTCTGACACGGGGAGAGAGCGCCGACCGCAGCCATGAAGCTTCATGGGGGTAATGCTGATCTGTGACAAAACAGCCTCTGCTCACACGTGGGCTTGGGGTGCCTTATGTATTCATTGCTGTTTCCCAAAGGAAGGTACCACTCTGTGTACTGAGCTAGGGCTCAGGGGCACAGGCTGAAGGCTCCTGAGCATCCCAACTGCTCCAAGGAGCATCTTTAATCCCACACATAAATGCACAGAGCAACGCAGGGGTAAAAGCACTCACTAAAAAACTTCAGGAGGACGCGAATCTGTTCCTAAAATCACCCTTCCCTGTCGGAAAGGCACACAGTGAGGGAAGAGTCCTGCTGCTCCGGGGCTGGGTATGGCTCTGGAAGTGAGTGCAGGACCTCTGCTTGCTTGGTGGGATGGGGAGCTGATGACAGAGCCAAGGAGTGGGTGCTGGCTGGCAGCTCAGGAGGCTCAGGGCTCTCTGCCCTCAAGCTAAGGGAGTGGGTTATGTTTTAAAGCCAAGATCTCCAGCAAGGAATGGGAAAGCTCTGCTCCTACTCTCCCTTTCCTGTTGGTGCAGCCAGCAGCTTGTTGATGCAGGGGGAGATGCTGGCCCCCCAGAATGACAGAGGAGCCCTCGGGGCTTCCAGCTCATTCATAAAACCTCCTTGTCCCTTCCCTCCCCTCCCCTCCCTCGCTCCTCCCTGTGCTCTCATGCCATGTTCACCACCTCTGCCAGACACCAGTTGTCAGGCTCACCCTGGTTGGGCCCCAGTGGGGTCAGCCTCACCACCACTGTGGACAACACCCCATGCCCTCAGTGAGGCTGGCAGCCCCTCTGGCAGCCCCCAACCCACCTGGCTGGGGTCTCTCCCAGCGGTTTGCCTTCTCTTCCTTTCCCCAGCTCAGCCCCCTGCATGGCTGAAATTACCAGTGAAAGCTCCCACTACCCCTGGGCACTCGTGGAGTGAGGCCCCTGGTCACCTGCAGTGGATTGCAACACCCTTCTCTGGCCTAGGGACCATCACCAGCCACCCCTGCTGCCGTGTCCTGAAAAACATCCACATCCTCTTGCTCTGGTGTCACAGCTACCCAGTACCTCCGCAGTGCCCACCCCAGTGTGCCCCATCCACAGCGTCCCAAGCACACCCACCCAGCTGGCAGTGCTGCCTCCCATCCCTGTGCACGTGGGGGGGACACAGGCTATTCTGAGCCAAAACCTTTCCGCTTTGGGGGCCTTTTCCTTGCCCCAGGGCAGTCCCTGTGACCACTCCACCAGCCCCACAGCAGCAGTGTTGTTGGGGGTGAGACCCATGACAGGGATGCTCCTGGCCCAAGGCACCTTATAAATGACATCCCCTGTGCTGGGGAATGGCACAGAGAGTGCTGAGGGGTGTAGGGACAGGGCAGGGACCCGAGCTTGGCTGCTGGTGTCTGGTGCTCAGCTGCTGTGATTGCCAGGGACCCGTCTCCTCCCTGGGTAAAGCGCTCAGCCCACCTCAGCCGCTGCTGGATTTGGCCGAACACCTCGCCCGGGCTCAATGCTTTGGGCAATTAGACCTTTACCGCAACGCACGGCTCCCCCCTCACTGGTGCCTCTGATGTCTCGGCGATGAAAGCCGAGATGAGACCCGGAGGGAGGGACCCCCCGTAAGCGAGAGGGAGTTCGCAGACATCCCCGCAGCTCCGGCTCCCCCTCCTCCGTCCCCAGCCCCGCCGCGCATCATGTGGCTCTCGCCTGCAGTGGGGCCTCAAACCAGAGGAACACTCGCTTTTCTGCCGGGGCTGGTCTCCTCATGTTTATTTCCCTTTGCAATTTCCCCTTCCCACACAGGGAGCGGCAGCCTGCGGCCGTATCCAATGCGGCCATGGGGATGGATGGGGCCAACCCTTCTCCGCGCAGGCAGAGCCAGGCAGGGACAAGCGGCCGTATCTCATCCGCCGGCATGCAGCACGCCGCCGCGCCTGCAGGAAACATATGTCACCGGTTAAACAGATCGTGAAAGCTTCAATCACTTCCTTATGGCGGAGCCGGGCGGAATTTTTCCCAACGGCCAGCATCTCCTGCACCCTTCCTGCGAGCAGGACCAGCCCTTGCGCCCCCCCGGCTGCTCCCCCACCTCAGCACTCCCAGAGAGATGGGGCAGAACCATGGGAGCTGCAAAACACCGTCTAGAAAGGCAAACCAGCTCTTGCCAGTGCCTCAGTACAAGACGCTCTCCTCTGCCTGTAGACCTGCCCTGAGGGGAGCTCAGGCAGAGGGAAAGTCCCCCCCAGATGCATGATCCATCCCCAGGGTCCCCCCAGCAAATAACACCCAGAGCCTTGTGCATAGACGCAGGGGCACCCTGCACCTGCCGGCAGCACCCGGCCAGAGCCCAGTAACAGCCTTGGTGGTGCCCAGCTCCTTGCTGTCCCCTGGGACAGCCCTGCAGGAACTTGGCATGTTTCATGGGCATGGGCTGTGTATGGAGAAAGGGACCCCCCCCAGCTCCTCCCATCCCCGAGGAGCTTCATGCAAAGCTTTCTGGGGTGTCTCCCAGGGATGGGCAGCATGTCCTGGAGCAATCTGCTCCAGAGGGATGTTACTTGTACACTCTCTTCTGCTCGCTGATGTGGTTATAAGAACTCACAGTCCCAATAAAGCAGGCGGCTGCGGCTGTCCCACCCTCCAACCCCCGCAGCAGGGGTCTGTGGGGGGACTGGCCAGGATGCCTGCCAAAGCGAGTCCCCCCCACCCCCACCCCACAGACACAGGTAGGTGTCGGTGAGATGATGCATCATTGTGGCGTCTCTGCCATTACGCTCAGTTTTCTCCCGTGGGCTGGAAGTTGCTTTTTTTGGAAGAGAGGCAAGCAGGAAAGCTCACGTGGGCTTTGGCGATGAGACTGGCGGCTGCTGGCTGAGCCTGGCAGCGGGGAGAAGCTGTGGGCCAGGCCAGCCTGGCCAAGGGTCTCTTGTGATGGCAGATCGACTGCCAAAGTGCTTGCTCAGCTTCTCTGCTGCCACCATGCCATGCCCGGGGGTGCTCCAGCTCCCCCTGCCTCCCCCTGCAGCCTCCAGCCACCTCCGCAGCCCCGCTCTGCTGGGATGGAGGGGAGCACTGGACACTAACATCTTCCTTATGTGGCTGAAAACCCAGCCAACACCCCTTTTGCATTTTGGTGAACTCTCCACAGCCTCGTGACAGGGCAGAGCACGACAACAGGGTATTTCTGCACTGCCAATGCCTGTAGAGATCCCTACCCGCTCTGGGCGCTGGAGACAAGGGCAGGTAAGCTGGTCCCATGTTGGTGAGGCTCCCACAACTCTGCTCACTGAGATGTCACCTCCTGCAACAGCTGGTTCCTTGGGAGGGTTGTCCTGCTGTCCTGCTCAAAGTGGCACCTGTCCCACCTCTGTGCTGCTGAGAGTGGCACCCACTCGTTGGCTCCATCTCCTCGCCGTGGGATCACATTCGTTTTGCGATCTGACTCTCCGTCCATCCCATCTCTACACAGCCCTTTTCCACAGCTTCTCCAGCCAGGTCATCCCTTCTGCTCACAAAGGTTGAGGACCAAATCCCTGCTTGGTGCCACCGCTGCAATCCACCTGGGTGCCTCTGCCCCAGGACCGTGTGCTGCGATAGCAGCCCCGGTTCTGTCAGTATTGGCAAATCCCATCCCAGCCGGAGCGGTGCCTCCTGCCAGCTCATTAATGAAGGGAGTACACAACAGAAACCACCCTACCCACCCCTGCAAGTCACCTCTAGGATGCTCTCCTCACTTGGTTTCTAACACACCTGGCAGCAAGCCAGTCTCCTGCCTGAATGGAGGGAACCACCACAGCTCTGCCAGAGCCCGTGCCTGTCCCAGGCAAGACTCAGGGTGGCTGCAGCCCTCTTCCAGCCCCACACTCCCATCCCAGACCCCCAAATCCTCAGGGCTGCTTTGCTTCAAGCCCACACCTGCTGCTTTTCTGGCCAACAAGCACTGTAGAAGCTGGGGTGGCAGTTCCTGACTCACAGAGCAGCCAACTTCCCCAGCAGAAAGGGTTTGGTGGAAGGTCATGTGAAAACACCATGCCAGTTCCTGCCCTCTCCTTTGGTGTTCCTGAGGAACACACCTTCACTATGCTTCATTTGCACCCTTTTATTTCCAGCACCCAGGAGCCATCTCCCCGACACGGAACCTCTTATCTATCAAAGTCGAGTGCCCGGCTCTACAGGTAATTTGTGCAAATTAAACCAAGTTTAAGGGGAAGAGGAGGTGCAGACACTTCGTTACAAGTTCTGCAACCTCCTTGAATGACATAGCTCCTCGTGGTTGAAAACAACCCCTGGTTCCCAGCCCAGGTCTCCAAAAGCCTTTTCGGGCCAGACCCTCCATCCCTCCCCATCCACCCATAGCTCCAGTCCCTGGGATTTACCAACACTTAAAAATATTTTACGTGTCCCTGTAAAATCACACACGTTTAAAGCCAGTTAAGGCCTGAATTACGCTTTAAGATGTTGTCCAATTTGTAAGCATCGTAAAAACCTGAAATAAGTTATCTAAGAAATAACCTCAGGGAAATTACAGACCCGGCTCGCAGCCGAGGAGGCCGTGACCCGGCTGCATGAGCAAACAATTTTCCTGCAGCTAACACAGCCGGAGCGCGGGAGGGCTGCCAGGGTGTTTGGGGGCTCTATTTTAACCATCAGATTTGCTGTAACCCCTGGCAGCTTTAGAGCAACCATCACATAGCTCCAACCACAGAGCTGGGTTTGCTCCAAGCAGACTGGCAGAGACGAGTTGCTCTGCACCAGGAGACTCCCATGTGTGCCACCGAGCAGCATCAGGGGATGGGGAGAAACCAAGGAGGTGGGTGCCAGGACCCCCCTACTGCCCAGGGCCTGTTTGGGAGTGCGGATGGAAGCAGAGCTTGGACCAACAGGTCTTTTCCCCAGAAAATATTACCCAGAGTCAACCATGGGACCAGGATGCTGCCTGCACAAAGCTTTCCTGCCAAGCCATACCAGGACTCAGGCTTTGTGTTTTAGTGACACAGACAAGGGGTGGGGAAGCGGCTGTGGACCCTCAGCAGCACTAAGCACCAGGAGATGGGTGGCTGCTGCCACCCAAGACTCCCTCGATTCATCTTCACAAGGGACAACTGCCCCCTGAGCCACAACCGCTTTCCCCGCCTTGTGTCATTCCAGCAAGCAGAAGCACCCTGATGGCTTCAAGTTGTTTTTCTCTGAATTGCCCATGTTTTGAGCCAACTTCCAGGCAGGGAGAGGCACCCTGGAGCAGGATGAACCAGCCTTCCTTGGCACAGGGAAACTGCCCTGGGCTCCTGGTCACCCGGAGGGACACATGTGGTACCTCATGGGCTTTCCACCACCTCAGGCTTTGGAGCACAAGAGGTGGATCATGAAATTAAACCACTCCCCAGAGGGGGATTCATGCCCAGGAGTGAGCCAGCTCCCGGCACAGCGGGAGAAGCTGACCACCTTCCCCACGTTGCGCACGCTCCATCTGTCTCCAATGCGAGGTGGGAACCCCGCATGGAAACCCACTGATTCTTTCCAGAGCCGCAAACTGAGACTTTTTCATCCCAAGGACGTGGGCTGCTCTGCACACTGCCCTCCTGCCTCCCTAAACTCCGACCAGATTTCACACCGAGCCTTCAAAGAGAAGGAACCAGCATCTCTGGCAGGCAGCACCGAGGGGACGATCCTCCTGGCGAGTGGGGGGGGACCACAGGGCCACCAGCCCCCTGGGGCAGGGCGGTGGGTTCCTGTGGCAGAAAGGTGTTAAAAGAGGTGGACGGAGCAGGCTGCGGCTCAGCCGCTGGCAGGGAATCAAAGAGCCCAGGTCTGTTTCCCTGCCAGGTTATCAGTGGATCCATCAAGCAATGCCTTGAGACGCCAAATCTCTCAGCTCTCCCATATGGATGCCATCCATGCCGAGCCATTTCCTGACTAATCGCTATCAGCCCCCCTCCTCCCTCCCCAAAAATCACTCTTTACAGCATGCCGCAACTCTACAAGTATTTTTACAACAGGTAAAAAAAAAAAATACAAAAACAGGCATTGAGTGCATCCCCCAGCCCAAAGCTCTCCCTTCCCTGGGGCACTTGTCACAGCACAGCTCGGGACAGACATCTTTGGGATCTGATACCGCACGCTCAATTTCCACCAGGGTTCTGCAAAGAGCCAGGTGGGTGCTGGAGACCCCCAGGAATAGGGACACAGGCGACAAGGGCTGGACCTGGGTGCCTGGGTGTGCCTTATTTACCTGCAGAGAGTTTACCTTGTGAAGGTTTCTCCGCCCGATAGCCTGGGATTATTTTGGCTTTCATGTGGTCTCTAATGAAAGGGAGTCTGGAACAGATGCAGATGGGAAAGAAAAGAGGAGGAGGAGGAAATTTCTTTGCGGAGGGTTTCGGTTCCCCTGCCTACAAACAGTGCTGACAGCGAGAGGCGGCGGTGATAAACACTGAGATAAGAGCCCAGCTAGACAGGTCATTTGGCACCGAAGGTTCTTCTGGAGAACCTTGGGCAGAAGTCGCCACACGCTGTTTAAAACACACGAAACCTCCAGCCCAGGGCGGGTGACCATGCCAGGGGATTCCCGCAGCCGCCCAGGCATGGGGTACCCCAGCAAGAGGGGGGGTACCCCCTTATTAGGCGCCACTGGCTTTCCTGCTTGGCAGCTGCCCAGGGCTGTGGCCGGAGCTGCCAGCAAAGGCCCTTGGTATTCCCTCCGCCGCCCCAAAACCATCTCGCTTCCCTGCCTGATGAGCTGTCGCATGTTCTTAGAGTTAAATGCCTTCACCGACGCGCGCCATTCAGGGGAATAATTCCTCCTGTTTAGAGATTCATGGATATTGGTGCTGGAGAGAAAAAAAAACAACCAGGGGCTTTGCCTTTCTTGTGGCCGGAAATCACGGCGGGGTAGGATTGTTTCTGAACAATAAATAGCACCTTGGCCCCGGGATCATCCCGCCACCGGTACCGCTCCCACGGTCCCAGGTAAAGGGAGTGTAAATCCTAAAGCCTTGAATAAAGAGCGTAAATGTTTTAGGGCAGCAGCAGCAGCATGTATAAATTGTGCAGAACTTCTATAAAAGCCGCAGAAAATACAACCCCGCCGCGCAAGCGGCGTAAACCTTACACAACAGCCGGGATGATTCACGGGAGCGAAGCGGCATGAATCACGCAGCAGCGGGTGAAACAGGTTTCCACCCGGTACAGAGACAGCCAAGCTTCAGCCGGGATCTTATCGGCTCCATCCTCCTCCTCCCCCGGCACCGGTGCGTGACTTGACTTGCCGGCATCGCTGGGGCGAGGTGATGGGAAGAGCCAGGACAGGCATTGCGAAGGAGCCGAGGAGGGTTTCTTTTAAACTGGCTGCTGCCTAGCAGGGACAGCAGAGAGATGCCTATTCTTTTCAGGAGATAACAATGAAGTATTTCTACAAAGAGCAATGCCAAAGCAGCAGAGATCGTACGACTCCGGCCGGCACAAAGCTGCTGGGGTTGAAAGGGAAACACCCAACGGCTATGGCGGCTCTCACTCGTCGGCTGACCGGGCTGCTAACAAAAGAGCCAGCAAGGGAAATAGTCTGGTGTAGAGACACGTCGCTTTTTACAGCTGCAAAAAATAGAGTGGTAGTTAGAGATGAAGGTGCTCATAAGGAGCTGAATTTTAAAACCCGTAAATTGGCTAAGTAAGAGGGGGGTGAGCGTCCCCGGCTTCCTGAAAGTAAGTTCGTGCCTCTAATCTGCGAGGATGCTTTCCGCCACCGTCAGGAGGGTGAAGTAAGGAGAACTACTTGACATAATGTGTTTGGGGTTTCAAAGCTCTCTGACAAGGTCCCTTACAAGAGGCTATTAAGGGAATTAAGCTCTTGCAAAGCAAATGGAAAAAGTAACTCAAACGGTGGGAAACAAAGAGGTGCAACAGAGTATCTTAATGAGGGCTACCTGCCAGAAGGCTGGCTACTCACGGGGAGGCTCCCCGAGTTTTCGTGTTTATACCGGCAGTTAAAGAGATGCCTTAACGAGCTGGAAGAGGAGAATGAAAAATGTCATACGAAAAAATCTGGCAAAGGACCCAAATTGTGCAGAGCGATCTGAACAAGAGAAGACTATGGGGAACTTCAAAAGGCCTGAAGAGAGCTTGATGGATGGGCCAGTCAATGGCGGATGAAATCCAAAGTAGACAAATGCGTAGTCATGCACGCTGCGAGGAGCAGGCCCCACTAATTCAAACAAAATGTGAAAACCCAAAGGAGCAGGAGAGATAACAGGGGAAACGCGCTGGTGCCAATGCCTCCATCGACAGCACCCCCCCCCCGNCAGCCCCCCCTTGCTGTGCTGCGGATAATGGGAATTTTAAGCCCTGCTCTTCCCTGTCAGGAGCCTGGTGGCCACTGCCCATCGCTTGGCACTGGGATGGGTACTGATGGAGCATCTGGATATCACCATTGGGTGAGGCTGAGCATGTCCTCTGGCAGGAGCTGCTGAGCAGAAGCCTGATTTGGGGAGCCGGGATCGCCCTCAGAGTGACTCTCCTCATCGCCTGGAGGAAGAGCCCAGCAAGACTGTCAGGTGTTTTTCCAGCCGAATAACCTTCTGACAGCAAGGTAAGGCGAAGCCTCATGCCACCCTCCCCAGTGATCAGCCATCCTCTGCTCCGAAGAAGCCCAGGGACAGTGGGAAGTCCCACAAGGAGTCCAGGTCTGACGGGATCCGCTGGTCTGGTGAGGTCCACATCGTGCCTGACCCTGATGCCATCTCCCTCTCTCTCCTGGGACAGGGAAAGCCACTTGTATGCTCAGCTGGGGATGTCCCAGCTCCCCATTTCACCCTGCTTACACCCGCCACTGACAAAACTAGCACAGAGGAGCTGGGGCTGGACTTCATCAGCATTAACAGGTCACACCAGCGGGTGCTTGAACATGATAAATATCTACAGTGCCTTTGAAAGGGAGGCAGATATTGAGGGCCTGGGAGGTTGTGGGCACATGGACAGGAAGGGGGTCCCCCCAGGTGCTGCGGGGGGTGGATAGATGCCCCAGGTCCTGGGAGGGACCACCCAGGATGCCCAAGGGGGCTGTCTGTTGGCACAGCTTTGATACTGCAATAGAGATAGCAGGCTTCAGTCAGGGCTCTGCTTTAAAAGCCAGACAGCCCCAGAGATGGCGACATGGCTACAGAGCCAAACTGAACACTGCTGGGCAGCCCAGGGACACCACTGGAGCAGACAGGGAAGACCTGGAGGAATGGATGCCGAGAAGGCAATGTGTGCACAGCGAGCCCAGGGAAGGGAGGAAAGCAGAGGAAAGTGAGCAGAGAAGCCTGAAGGGACCTGCCAGGTTTCTCCCAGTCATTCACAGCCTTGTCAATGGCTACTTTTCCGCAAATAAATTCAATATTTATTTCCAACAAGTGGCTGGCAGGAGGTAGAGGAAGGAAAGACACTTATTGAATAATTGCGCGACCCTCAAGAAAAGCCATAAATTACCCAGCTCTATCTGTCACTATAATTTCCAGCCAAAGTCCTAATGAATCTTTCCCAACAATAGTGTAAGGACAGGTCTGAAAATCTATTGAACCATCTGAGCACTTGGGTAAGCAAAGCAGAGGCATTAATAACCACCATGAGACAACCCGCGCTGAAGTGGTGACAGAGCATCTCGGGCCACCTTCACTCTATGGTCTCTGCCGCAGCCCTGGCACGAGGCAATGGTGGCTCTGTGGTCCCCAGCCCCAAAGAGCAACTGGAGGCTTAATTATCAATATCTTGACAGCAGACAGACATCACTAATGGAAAACAGTGCTTGAGGAATGAATGTTTACAAGGAGAGAGGGGCCAGCTTTGTCTGTTGACCCTGTAGTTTTGGTCCATGGAGCATTAGAAGAGGAGAGGTTTGTCCACACCATGAATCACGCCTCATCTACAGGCTTCAGTCTGACACGTTAAGGGCAGATACAAAAGTTACAGGCAATTTATTTTTTTTTTTGCCAGACAGTCACAAAATACACTAAAAATTACTTCCTTGAGCTGCTTCTCTGAGAAGCGTTTCTTAATTCAAACACAGCTCTCTGCCTTTTCTCCTCAAACTCTTCCAGCCATCAGCATGAGAGGGGGTTAAAACCCCTAAAAATAAAATATCAAGGCAGCACCAAGTGAGACACATAGACCCCAGCTCCCACTGTCCCCACTGTTGGGGCACAGCCCTGATGCCCACATGCTGCTGGGGGTCAGCACAGGCGACCCTCTCCCCTACAAACCCAGTCTAGAGCTGCCCAGCACTGGGCTGCAAGTCCAGTCATGCTCCAAAGCCCCTGACACACCGCATGCTTTCACTTCACGTTTCGCTTTTGCACTTCAAATGCTATTCCCACAGCGAGGATTTACTGCTGCCGGGTCTGCAGGCAGCCCTCCACCACTCATCACATAATGCCATCTCCAGCTCTCTCCGCTGCTCACCGGACCCCCCGCTACGACCCCCGTTACTCTGATGCCAGAGCACTTCACAAACGTTAAGCCTGCAACCTCCAGCTGAAGCAGAGAAGAGTTATTGCTCCTGTTTACACAGGGGAGCCAGGACACCACAGGGGGAACCATGCCCAAATCCAGGGTGAAATCCATAGCGAAGCAGGCGAGGGGATGTGGAGTTTCATCTCTTGGATTAGCATCCCAACACCAAATCCGCCTCTCCCTTCCCGTTCCCACGAACAACCTTCCTCCATGGGGATTTGGGCCGTTACTGCCTGCCCAGCCACATGGGACCTTTAAATACAGAGGGATGTACCCCAGGCCTGCTCCTGCCAGAGGGGCGGCTCGCAGGATCCCCTTCCCACGAGAGACCGCAGGCTCTCGGGAGCCGACAGATTAACATTTCAACTTGGCTCGGTGTGACATTTCCATCTCGTTTGACAAACTAAACATTTGAGTTTGCAAATGTCAAAGTATTTCCATCAAAAATGTCGGCGGCGGAGTCTGACATTTCTTAATCTTCTTTTTGTTCCCGTTCTGTGAACATTTTTGATATTTCAACTCTGTCTTGATTTGAGAGGGAAAACACACCACAATTTTTGACTGGTTTAAGCAATTACTTAGTTTTACCCGAAGCCATTAGCTAGGTCCTGTAGGCAACTCCTGGCAGGAAGAGACACTGGTGGTGGCACCCAGCAGTCCCTCCATGAATCTGGGATATTTACAAAGAGGGTCTCACACAGCCTAGAGTGTACCAGAAAGCCTATGGATGAAGTTTCCTCACCCCAGGCTCTGAGCCTCATCTCACCAGCCCTTCAACCTCCAACATCTTGCTCAGCTTTTTTTACGGGCTCATGCTGAGCTCTGTCTCTAGTGGGCTGGAGAAGGGGCTTCCCACCAGTTCCCAGTGCAGTAGTGGAAGGAGCCGGAAAGTCAACGCAGAAGAGCACGTACCGTACAGAAATCTGTAGTCAGCTGCATTTTGATACAGTCCCCAAAGTACCTAATTATGCAGCTCGGATTTCTCCCTGCTCCTCATTCCTGTGATACCTCACCCTGAATCTTTATCAGGCCTTCGGGCTTTGCAGACATAAAGGAGACATTCTGCTCTCCCACCTTCCCAGCAGGATGGGAGGGCAGAGGTAGGAGAGAGACGTACTGCTCCTGTCAGGTTTGCAGAAAGCCACGTCAAGGAGCAGGCATCTAAACACACGTATCACCTCAATAAAAGCCTGGCTTCCCTGTGGTCCTCAGGCTCTGCTGGGGAGAGGGGGGCTGTGTTTTGGAGCCAAGCAGGCAGCTGCAGCAGCGCAGGAACACGCTGAGGGGGTCTTAGAGGGATTTGGGAGAGGGAGAGCACGCATGAGAATTGCATCAGAACAAGAGCTAATTGCCAAGATTAACAGGCTCCAACAAGTGAAGGGTGAGCGCTTGAAGTATGAAGTGTCAACTGAGATGTGAACGTTACCCATGGAGCCAAGTGGGGCTGACATGAGGGGCAGAGCTGGTGGGGAGCAGGAAGTGGGCTGTGTGACCCCCACTGAGCTCCTGGCATGGGCAGAGGGACTGAAGGGCTGGCTGCCCCCGAGGAACTCCAGGATGGGAGCGCTGAGTCACAATGCTCCAGGTGGGCAGATGTCAGCGCAGAGGAGAACAGGAAGAGCACGGTCCTGCCCCAGGGTGTGATATATAGGAGGTTTCCAAAGATGGGGCTGAGGCTGGGCAGCAGCTCTGCCCAGACGACACCAGGTGTTGCCTGTAGTGTGCCCTCACCATTACATCCCAAGGCAGGCATAGAAACCCTGTTTTCAGTAGGAGCTGGTGACCTGGGGAGGCTGGAGCTGCTGAGAGGAGGCAGCCAGTGGGCGCAGGTGAATGCCTGCTTGGAAAGCCAGGGCCAGCTGCTAGAAAAAATAAATAACCCCAGCCAGCTCTGGTGCTCAGCCAACCCAGGGACACGTTAGCGGCAGAGCCGGGAGAGCTGCGTGAATTGGACAGCTTTGGAGACGGATGAACACCGTGGCCGGGAGAATTTGTCTGTGTTTAAGTTAAATGAAGATGGACATGGAGGTACTGGGGCTTTTGGAGAAACACCTGGGACCATGTACCGAGCAGGAGGCTGAGGATGGCAGTGTGCTGCTAGATGGAGATGAACTGCCTACAGGAGAGGACAAGAAATGCCACCGCTGCCTCTGAGGATGAGGGGAGCGAAGAGGGACGGTGGAGGTGAGAGGACTGCAGCCCAAGTCCAGAAGCGGCTTTGCAACAGGTTGTTGCCATGAGGAGGGAGGAGATGGATGTTTGCTGCTGGGAGCACGGGGCAGGTGGTGGAGCACACACCAGCCTTGCAACAGCAAAGCTGGCAGTGAAGGGATCCAGGGAAAAGCTGTGGTACAGAATGAAAACCCGAAGGGGAAGCTACACACTGTGTTTGCTCCCCAAACAGCAGCGGTGGGAGCGAGGGAGGTGCCAGGTCCTGAGGGGAGTTCCCAAGCATCATCCTAATGGAGGGGCTGCAAGTGGCCAGTACCACAGAGGGTTCGGTAGGGCTGGTCACCAACAATGGCAGAGAAACAGTACCCACACCTCCAGTGGGATGTGTGGAGCCCTGCCAGGCTGGGGGGCTCCCACTTACACCCCAAATAAAAATGGAGAGATGTGGCATCTGCACTTGGCTCAGAAGCAGGGGAGGCATAGGGGGAAGGACGTGACACATGGCAAGTCCCAGAGGAAATGGGTGCAGGAGCTGGGAGCAGAGCCTGGGGTCCCCAATGGCACGCTGTGGGGCACTCATCCTCCTTACCAACATATCCCCCCAAAACCAGGTTTGGGACAGGTATGGTCCAGGAACTAGAGAGAGAGAAACTTCTAACATATTATTTGCAAACATATCCTTCAGCCAGGCCCGTTTCTAGGTTACACAGCTGACAGTTTTGTAATGCAGAAAGAGAAAAAAGATCAAAACCAGCCGACATGTCAAGGAACATAAGCCACAGAAGACAAAACACAGGGGAAAAAAAAAAAAAGAAAAAAGCCCGGTTTTCAAAGAGGAAAGAGAAAGAAAACATGAAGCCATGGGGTGCCCAGAGATCTCTGCCAGCACTAGGCTGGTCTCCCTCTCCACCATGGCTGGGGAAGGCGGCTGTGAGGCCATAGAACTTACAGAACCGATCGGGGTGATTTAATGGGAGGGTCGGGGGAAGGAAGGGAGAAAATGTGGTGCAGGGCTGGACATGGACCCCAGTACGGAGGAGAGTGCTGCTTAACCAGTGCCCAGTGTGGGGATGTCCTGGGCTATTTGTGCCCAGTAAATGGTTTGAACGCAGCAGAGGCAGAAGGAAAACGTTGGAACGTTGCTGCAGACGTTCCCCCGATGTGCCTATGCACCACACAGCAGCGTCCAAATCCCAAATAAAACATTATGGTATATATAAAAGGTGAGATAGAAAACATGGTTATATAAACCTGTCTTCGCATCGGGACTGGGGGCCTTTCCAAAAAGATACACTTCAGCCAAACAAATGATGGAGCTGGGTACAGGGATAACCAGATGAATTTAATGGCCTGTAATATGCAGGAGGTCAGGCTAAGAGAGCTCATAGTTTCTCCTGGCCTTAAAGTCGATGAACGTATGAATAAATCAAGGAATTCTTGTTTAGCTCCAGTCTCCCAGCCTGCAAAAATAGGATGCTGCGGGAGGAGAGGGAAATTAGAGCTGTGCAGTGGAAGCGGCACGGGAAGATGAAGGGGATGAGGGGGGTCCTGGGGGCACAGTGCTGAACAAACCCAACAGCCACAGATTAAGATGCTGTTTTTTTGCACAGCATGTGGCTGACCTTGGAGCTGGTGGCTGGGATGAACTGCTGGAGTGAAGCCGTTCACGGGAGAAGAGGACAGCTGGGAAGGAACGTTGGGTTCTGGGGCTGGAAGGAACCCAGGATGGGCGTACCCAGAATGAGGGGTACCCAAGATGGACAGCATCACTCCCCATCCCCTAACAGCAATGCGCAGAAGAAGAAATCCCACTGCCAAATATCACAGCCTTGGTGGGCTGGGGCCAAGAACTCCCTGAATAAACACAGTGAGCAAGGAGCAGGGAAGCCCCAAAATCGGGGACGTGGGGCGGGCGAAGCCCCAAAACCAGGAACGTGGGGCGGGCGAAGCCGCATGGATGGCAGCTGACGGGTGGAATAAGTTAGAGCTGATAAAGTGTTCCAGGGAATATGAAGGGCTTGTAAAGTCATCGGGGAAAAGGAGTGCTAGCGAGACAGAAGGATAATAATAAATGAGAAAGGGGCTGGAAGGAATGAAGAGCTTTAAAATGGCTGTTGCTGAATTGCTTTTTTAAATTGCTCTTTAAGGCGATAACTAAAGAGAAGAGGCATGGTCAATTAGGAAGTAATGAAGACCTTGTAAATACACTTACTGATAAAAAGCACGTAAGGGAGCGCTTGACAAACCCAACATACACAAATCAGCCGGGGCGAGGAACATGCGTTTTGAATTATTAAGGGAATTTGCTAACGAACTTAGCGAGCCTCTGCCACTTCAAAACCCACCACCATCAACAAAAATAAAATTGCAGCCGGCCAAATTCCGAGCTGGCGTAACAAATCAATGGAGGGCTTGAGGAGGGGCTGGCAGGGAAGGAAATAAACACAAGGCAAAATGAAAAAGAAAGAAGAAAAAAAAAAGGGAGACTGGAAAAAGGAGACTGACAATTAGCAGCCAGGAAATTTGTTTCATCTGCCAGTCGAGGAACACCACAAAAGTCAGGGATTAAGGAAAAGGCATTTGCCGGCTCCCGGAGGACAGCAAAGCCACGAGCAATACAAAGGAAGAATTTATTAAGGACAAACCATGGCGGTCAAAGCCAACTGCGGGTTTATAGGGCATCGCACCCTCTCTGGGGGCAGGGGCTAGAGGATAAAGCCTGGCAGGACACACGGTGTTTCACCCCATGGCTCGGAGATCTTTCTTAGATGAATTAATTGGCTGCAAAGCCAGGCCAGCTCGGCAGCCCGCACGGTGCGGCAGCCGGCTCGAGAACCAGCACTAGGCCTGGTCTTGCTCTGGATGAACGTTAACGATATAGAAGATAAATGGCAAACTAATTGCATTTGCAGATTGTGTTTAATTAGGTCACGCTGTGAATAGAAATAACGCAACAGGAGCTGGGATGGTTTGAAGCTGGGTGGAACTGGGTGAGCTATGAGTCTGGAAGGATGGAGGGACCTTAGAGACGGTGTGTCCTCAGTGTAGGTGGTGGGGACAGGCTGGGAGACAGCCCTGGGATGAGAGGTGGCTGGAAGTAGCAGTTTAGGGAGGATTTCTCTGTTCTGCACACTCGGTGCTCTCAAAGGCATTGGGGTCCCTCAAAATCACTGCTGGTACATCAGGGTACCCAGGCTGCTCCTTTGGCTCCAGGGGTCTGGAGCATCATCTGCCTCCTGTGGCATGGCCAGGGCTGGAACATCACCCAGATGACATCTCCATGTGGATTTGTGTGGTGTGGGAGGAAACCTCCTCCCACAAGCCCCCAAACAGATCTGGGCACATAAAAGCAGGGAGCGGGAGTAGGGCGGGTGTTATTTGGGAGAGCTGTCAGAGCACTCACTCCCAGGGCATCTCTGCTTCTCATCTGCCTGATGGAAGCTGACGTTGTGTGAACCTTCCCGAGCAAACCCAAATTATTTTAATTTCTAAATCCAAACAGCTCCAATTATACCATTTCCCCTGCGCGAAGCTGGGTAATGCTCTCCCTGCACTGTGCTGGCAGGGATGCGGCAGCCTGGGGTGGCGGGGAGACCCAGACACCCCTCCTGTGGGGGGGGAGGACTTGGGGGGGCACACTGAGGCAAAACGCACATGGGGGGAGATCAGGGGAGACACAGAGGGAATTTCCCAGGTTTGTCTTTGCATGTGTACCTGAGAAAAGTCAGGCTTTTGGGGCAAGCTCTCCCATCCTCAGCAGAGCTTTTTTTGCCTCCCATGGCAGGCTCGGGGGGGATTTCACTTTAAGGATGAGCACAAACAATTTGATAGTTACAAAAATAGAGGGAGAAAAAAAGCAAGTTGAGGAAACATTTCCTAAAGAGCTCTGATTAACTAATTAAATGAGTTTCTTCCTTCACCAGCCTTTCCCTCACAGCTTCGGTGCCATCCATTTGCAGAGGGTAAATTGCACTAACACTTAACATATCATAATTGTAATTACACACCTCCAGCTGCCTTTACTATTTTATTCCCTCAGATAAGCAGCCCTCCCCCTTTTCTCTAGGGCTGCCTCAGTGTTGGCTTCCCACCGTGGTTTTACCCATGGCAGAGCAAACCCTGGATGTAGCTCCTGCCTTTCACCCCCATCTCCCCAGCTTTTTTCACCTCCACTCCCAAATCCCACCACCATCTCCTCGCTGCCTGAGCATCTGTTTCTCCCTGTGCTATATTTAGCAAGGTCTCAAGGTCTCTGCTTTCAGCAGCTCACAGAACTTCTTCCCTGTTTCAGCCATGCCCAGTTCCAGCCACACACACCTCCCTCGTCACCTTGCACCCACCCTCAGTTCCCTGAGCTAGCCAGGGGCTTCTGCTGAGCCACCCCCAGTCCCTCCAGTTCCACACTGTCCCAGCAAACCTGGTCTCAACGGGCCAAGCCATCCTGGATCCACCACGCACTGAAAAACCCCTACTTGCAGGGCCACAACCTCCAACCAACCATTCCCTCTCTGCCTTTTAACACCTCTGGTCCTGCTCCAGCATCACCTGGCAGCACCTGAGCCCCAGCACCCTTCCTGCACACACCTGGGGGCAAGGCAGGGGCTGAGCTGCTCTTGCTTCCACCTGGGACCCCTCTGCTCCAGGAACTACAGCTCTCCAGCACCATCTCCACCGGAGTTTGCCAAAGCACCCGAAACTCCCTCGCCCGCCCCTCCAGCCCCTCCATTTCTGGTTTAAATTCCCAGCCCCTTATCATATTACAAAGTAACTGGGGCGCCTCTGCGTTCCTCTAAACTTAAACACCTTTTATTCTCATTAAAGGGGGTCCGTGCCTCTCTCTCGCTTCTCTATCTCCCAGTTAAAAGCTAATTAATTACTGTTGACTTTCCCAGCAGATGTTCTCGCTTCGGCGCTGGTCGGAAACGCAGTGATTTGTGAACCGCAGGACTCCGGCACGGAGGAGCGAGGACCAGGGCACGCGGGCCGTCGGGAAGAGGAGCCCTTCCCAGCCGGCCCTGCTTCTGAAAAGGGAGAGAAAGTGGCTCTTTATGAGAAAGGCACTGGTTGTTTTTCTTGGAGAGAAGCGAAATCCTCAGATAGGGGTAAAATCCTGATTCCACAGAAAATTAAGCAGTGTGGATTTCAGTTGGGTCTGGTCAGAGGTTTATTTCCCCTCGTACAAGAAACCTCTCATAAATCACTGCTCTCTCCAAGGGCTTTTCAAAGCAGTGATGCAAAACAGAACTGCACTGTCCGCGAAAGGCTAGCCGGCCCCAAAGAGCGCTGGGGAAGCGGGAAGGGATGGGCAGCCATCTCCCCGGCCCCACCACCCTGCTGCTGTTCCGCTCCCCGCTGCCGCGCTACCCGTTGCCCCACACCCTGTGGCTGTGGCTCACCGGATGCTGGCAAAAGGGGAGGAAAGTTGAAGAAGAAACGGGTGCCGTGGGAAGAAGATGGGTGACAGTGATGACCTGGCAGCATGCCACATGCTCTGTGGCTGGAAAGGAGTGATGGGGCACCATTGCTATGGTGTGTACTGGTGTCCTGGTGAGTGTGGGCATCCCACTGGGCATCCTGGTGAGCATGAACTCCTGGCTGGGGCTGGCATCTCCACCCCTGCCTTTGCTGTGCCAGAGCTGCGGCTGCAGCACGCTCAGTGCAGGGCGGGGTTCAGAGGTTTGAAGTCCCTGGTGACAGGGTGCACATCAAAGGCACCTTCTTCTCCAAAAATGCTGCTGAAAACGCTGCTAAGCAGCGAAGCTCCTGCGCTAACAGCCGTGCAAATCCCCCTGATGATTACAGTGACTTTCTGATATCGACAGCAACCTCTGTGCTAATGAAATGCACTGAAGTTAAGCAGCCGTGGAAATGCCAGTGTAAAGGAGAAAGGCCACCAAACAGGCACTAATGGAAACCCAAATCCCCAGAACTAACGGGCCTGCTTGGAGGAGAAGGAAAGGAGCTGGGGTCTCCCGTGTCACTGTCCCTTTTCTGACTTTGACCGTGGAGGAGAGGGGGTGCATGGGTAGGGGTACTGGGGACAGAAACTGGGAAGATATGGGGGAGTTTATCCCTTTGGGTCTCAACTCTGGCCCTGGTGAGGTGCTTTTCCTTCCCAGGGGGACTCCAATGTGACTGGGAAGTGCTGACTGCAGAGCGGGCGCCTAATGAGCGCAGACGCTCGCAGCCCTGCCTGGCCCTGACAGACAGTTTCCCATCAAGCTGCGGGTAGAAAATGGGATTTCAGCTTTTCCTTTTCATGGTAAACGTTTCTGATTCTGCCGGCTGATGTGTTCACCTCTCGAGTTAATAGGCAATAAGCAAAGCGGTGTCATTCTTGTTAAGGAGACAGAAAGGGCTCCATTTAAATGCAATGTGCAGGGCAACATAAGCTGGCTGGGAGAATACCCCATGCACCCGTGCAGCAGTGCGAGGAGCTGGGGAGGGCGGTTTTGCATCGTATCTGACAGCAGAGGCAGGTTGGGCGCATGGCTGGAATACAGCAGCACTGCAAATAGGGCCTTTTGTTGTCCTCTTGTCAGCATGTCCAGGGGTTTGAATCAAAAGCGACCTCAGTCATAGGGCCCTCAGTCCTCTCCCTCCCCAGCCATTAGGACAGACTGGGCATCCCCTCCCAGTCCTGCTCCTTGCTGCTGCTGGAGCAGCGCAGCCCAGTGCTGCGCTGGTAGTGGGAATTGCATCTCGATGGAGAGAGGCAAGAAACAGGGTCTGAACCCCTTGGGATACCACTCCCCCAGGTCTGTGGGGTGCTGGCAAACCAGGGTGCTCTGTGCAGACCACTCTTACTGACATAAAAATTCTCACATTGAGATGAGGGGCCATCACCACGAACACTCTCAATCGGACTCATTACGAAAACCTTGCTGCTGATAGGGCCCCTCTTTAAATAACAGGCGGCAGAGCCTTCTTGCTTTATAAAATTCCATTTAAAGGAGAAATCACAAAAGCTTTCCAGCTCCTTTGATCATTTGTAAGGGTCCTTTCCAGTGTGGGAGAAAGCGAGCCCCTGACTCGAGGAGGATGGGAGTGGTGCTGAGCTGAGGGAGGTGCTCTGTGGGGCTGTTCCTGGCCAAGCTTTCCTCTCCTGCTTGGAGGAGACATCCCTTGGCCACGGGTGCAGCGCTGCCAGCTGCTGCAGCTGCATTTCCAGAGCCCAGCGTTGCTACTGTGACTGGCTGGGTTTGGCTGGTCCCAGCCCATGGGATAGACCTGTGGGAGACATGCAAGGGGCGGGGGGGATGTTGTGACTGGGGGGCTTGCTGGTGACTACATGCGGTGCCCCTGTTACCTCGGAGGAGACCTTGTGGCACGTGGCCAAAATTCGAGCTCCAGCCCTGACCCCAGCTGTGCCGTCATGTTTGTGTGATGGGAGCGGGCAGCGTGTGCAGAGGCTGGGTTGTCACTGCCCGAGGTGACACTGGCATCACTGTTTCACTGTGTGCCATCCCAACAGAGTCACCCCCTCGACTGCTGCTGGGCTCTGCCCGCAGACCTGCCGCTGAGGATGTACCAGGTCACTTCCAAAGGCCTCTGCACTGTGAGGGATCAGCTCCCTGCGGCCATGCCACCCTTCCACTTAAACACCAGAGCCCTGGCAGCTAAAGCAGTTTGTCCACTTCATGCTTTTATTGAGGGGCAGAAAGTGCCGGGCAGGGGCTGGCCACCAGTGTGCTCGAAGGATCCCGGGTTTCTAGTGAAGCCTGTAAGGGTATCTCTGCTTTGTGGTGTCTTGCTTGCAACATTAATTCCAATAGATTTGGATCTAAGGCCTTTCACAGGGCTGAGGACAGGCTGAAGGACCTGAAACAAAAGGGAACAATAATACCGTGAGCTGGAAGGCGCATTCAGACCCAGCAAGGATCAGTGTTAGGCCTGGTTTTATCTAACACCTTCAATTAATTATCTAGGAGAGGGAACAAACAGCACCTTAATTAAATCTTCAGATGACACTACAGTGACAAGGTGTTAGACACCAGCAGGGATGTGCAAAGGGGCTGGGGAAGGCAGCGGGGGCGCAGCCAGGAGAGAGCTGGACTGGCAGCTCTGCCTTTCGGGAGGAGGATGTGGGTCAAGCTGGGCTCTGCTCGCTGCCCTTCCCACCCTGCTGCCTCGTGGGGGTGAGTGGGGAGCGACCCCAAATCCCCATCTGATGCCAAAGCCATTGAGGTTGGAACAGCGCCTACCTCTCCTGCCCGCTCTGACCGTGCTGAAACGAGGAGGACTCTCACCTCCCGCGGCTCCTTGAGCATCTTTGGAGCTGTAGCTGGGCTGGGTCTGAGTCGCGGAGAGCCGAAACCCTTCAGACAATGTGTTTTATGGGGTAGAAACCAAGTGAACTTCACAGAGCCATAACTACAGTTGTAACTGGAAATGCCAGGTATAGAAGCAAAGCAACTGAGAAAAGAAATTTCTGGACAAAAAGCTAATTAATGAAAAAATTGAGCTTCCAGAGGAAGTTACATAAACATTGGGGGAGAAAAAAAAACAAACACGCAGAATATTTCCAAGAGCACTAAGAAGAGCCAGAACGGTTTCAGCCTAGCAATGAGAAGCTAATATTGTGAACATAAAGATTTAAGTTCCTTTGCAGTTCATACATTTTATAACAGAAATCCAGACATCTAAAAACCAAAATAAAACACTCCAATAACAATCATAACTCTGACTCTCTCTTTTTCCTCTTTCCTGGCACCCAGACAATGGCTCAGAAATGCATCTCATAACTTCAGCTCGGCGCCGGAAGTGACTTTTATAAAGTGGGATAATTAAGCAAGAGTAACGTGTTATTTTAGAAATTACATCCTCGCTGTAACACGACGGGGGAGAATGCCGGGCGGCCACGGGCTGGGACTGCGGCTCGGTGCATGCCAGCACCCTCAGCACCCGCGAGTGGGGGTTACCGGCGGCTCCCCTGGGTGTATCCGTGTTTTAAGCATGGACAGTCCTTAGATCACGTTTAAATCCCAGCTTCTCAGCTGCTGGGGAGGGTGGGGGTCAAACCAGGCTGCTCCTGACAGACCGACTAACCCGGGCTGCGAGAGCTGCGGTGCTCCGGGATGACAGAAGCATGGAAGCACAGAATCACTAGGTTGGAAAAGACCATTAAGATCATTGAGTCAAACCGTCCCTGTCCTCTCCTAAACCATCTCCCTGAGCACCTCATCTACCTGTCTGTTAAACACACCCAGGGATGGGGACTCCACCACCTCCCTGGGCAGCCTGTTCTACACCCCAACAGCTCTTTTGATGAAAAATTTCTTCCTAACATCTAATCTGAACCTGCCCTGGTGCAGCTTGAGGCCATTCCCCTTGTCCTGTCCCCTGTCACTTGGCAGAAGAGACCAGCACCCACCTCTCTCCAACCTCCTTTCAGGTCATTGTAGGCAGTGATAAGGTGCCCCTTATCCCCTCATCCTCCTCTTCTCCAGACTAAACTCCCCCAGCTCCCTCAGCCGCTCCTCATGAGGTTTGTTTTCCAGACCCTTCCCCAGCCTCATTTCCCTCCTCTGGACCCGCTCCAGGACCTTGATGTCCTTGTAGTGAGGGGCTCAGAACTGAATGCAGCACTCAAGGTGTGGCCTCATCAGTGCAGAGTACAGGGGAACGAGCACTGACATCTCCACACACTTTATCCTGCTGCAGCAAGACCGTAGCTTGCATCTCATAACGCGCGTCAGATGTTTTCAGTGCCATGTGGCTGAATAAACCAGCCACTGCCAATTCCCACCCCCTGCCTCTGATTTTTTATTGCTGGGGCTATTGTCTCTCCTTCCACACCAGCGTTTCTTTTTCCCTACTGTCTTGGTTAGCTTTGACTTCAGATGGACACCAGGCTTTTGTCCAGGAGAAAAATAACCCCAAAAGCCATCCCCCGAGCAGCCGGATCTCACAACATCTTGCAAACACCTCTGACTATTTCATGGTGAGAGGCTGTCAGGGTCGCAGGGAGAGGCTCCAATCAGTGCTCATTCATAGTTTAGCACATCCTCCTCCTCCTCCCACCTCCACAAGCGGTTGGGCCTGAACTCAAACACACACACACGCACCTTCCTCATGCTGAAAACATGTCGGCATCTTCCCCTGAGGAATGAGGCCAGTCCAGGCTGCCAACCCGGCTGCCCCAGCTCTGTTGAGGGGGGTGGAGAGGAGCAGGAGGAGAACCGCTGCCTCCAATTAATCCTGAGTACAGTCCCAGCACAGCCAGAGAGCTCAGATTTATCTCCCGACTGCCTGATTTGGCTCCTCTCCCCCAAACATTTGGCAGCGGCGGCTGAGACGCGGCGGCTGGTGGAAACCCACAAGGGTCCGTCGGTGCTGGAGCTGCTTCAAGAAACCTGCTGAGGGTTCCAGTGGTGGGATGGGACCCTCAGGGCACCCCAGGAGAGGAGGCACTGCCTTGCCACACTCTGCTCCCGTGGTGTGGTGCCTCCTCACTCCATCCCTCTCACGGGCTGCTGGCGACCCAGCTGGTCACTGCAGGCACATGGGAATTTGCCCCGGCTGGGACCAGTGCCAGAGATGCTGTGGGGAAGGCAACCCGCAGCCAGCCCCTAACAGAAAGGATGAGCTGGCTGCTTAAAGAGCTGTGAAAATAACATTTTGTTTTGGTTTTTTGGGTTGTTTTTTTTCTTTTTTTTTTTTTTCTCCCTTAGTCCTATTAAAAGAAATGACTGGTGAAATCCCCGCAGCCGAGGCAGAGTCAGCCGCGCTGGCAGATGCCTCCAACCTTAATGCAAGGACAGAGGCAAGCGGTGGCTGGGAGCAAAGCCGAGTTGCTGCTTAACCTTGGAGATGACCCATCTGCCCAGGCAGCTTCCTCCGGCCCCGCTGTGTGGGCACGGAGGGATAAAAGGATTCACGCTCCCGGCACAGAGCAGTAAGTCACGCTGAGAAAAAAGGGAAAGGAGGAGCAGCAAGGGCAGAAGAAGATCGAAAAAGGGATGGGATAAGCCTGGGAAGAGGGAAAGGTGAAGGAGTGTTCGTGTCCGACGCTGCCCGGAGAGCCCTGGCGGGCTGAGCTAACCCACACACTCTGCTGCTCCATCCCCTGCGACAACAGGAACAGGATATCGCACGTCATTTGTAAATAAACCTGCTGCATCAAAGGAGCCCTTGGCTGCGGCCCCTGCGCAGCCACCCCAGCCCGTGGCTCTGGGACAGCACGCCAGCGCTCCCCGGGACGGAGCACAGCAAGGGGGCTTGGAGGCTTCTTCGCCCGCTTCAGGAGCTGGTGGCACAGCAATGGGGGTTATCCAGGCGTCAGAGGGACGTGTCAGAGAAAGGGGTGGAAATGTCCCGATCCTTGTGGCCTTGGTCACTGATGGCAAGTCACATCGTGATGGCTACTGGAGATGCTTGGCAAGGTGATGGCACCCAGAGATGTTCTGCAGGGTGGTGGCTCCCGGAGATGCTCCCCAGGGTGATGACCTGGGGTAAGAGGAAGCTGGTGGGTGCTACATGGCCTCCTCGGGGCCCTCCTGCCACCGCCTCCGCCCAGGCACACAGCCTGCTCGGGGAATGAGGGCTGCCTCGGCTCTCCGACTTCAAAGCTATGAGGGGAACGTAATGATGTGCGAAACGCTGAGCTGCCAGCTCCCCGAGGCCGGCCCCACATTTCCTTTGGAGTAAATAATGCTGTCTAACAAGATGGTTTAATTGTGTCATGCTAATTCCACGTGAAAGGAGACAAGATTGAGCACGTGTGCAGTCACGGTGGGTTCGGGACCCCGGTCAATGGTGTGTCTCCCACCCCGTGGTGGCCCGGTCACAGTGGTGCTGCCTCCTGATGTTCAACCCACTGGCGACTGGCAGAGACCGCTCTGGAGACAACGGGGTGACCGGCAGAGCCATCTTGTGCAGACAGCGTGGCTGCTCTGGGGCACCCTGGGGTGCACATGGGTGAGCAGCAGAGAGATGCGGGGGAAGGAATGTGCTACTCTGCATTGGGGCCCCTGAGCTTTTCCAGCTCCCTGGGCATTCCTGGTGCAAAGAAACGTAGTTACCTTTGGTTTCTTTGGCTTAGGGACAAATGCTGCCCAGACCTGCCCACAGCTGAAGGCCTGTGCCCACACCCCAGGGCCAACCCATGCTTGGCTGCAAGCGAACACCAGGCAGAGAGCAGGGAAGCCCTGGCAGCAGGACACTCCGTTCTCTGGGGTGTAGCGATGTCCCTGCTGATAGGCACAGCTGCTGACAGGCTGTGTGGGGCCAGGAGCATCTCCCAGCTCCCTCCTCACAGGACTAGGCTCCACTCTCCCAGCCTGGTTTCACCCACTTCTGTTTCTTAAACTGGATGAAGAGAACATAGAGCACGAAGAGTAGAAACATGTATGAGGGGTAAACTGAGCCTGGGGAATTCCCCCCGTGAGTCCAAGTCTCACGGTGGGGTGTTTGGAATGATGGTCCCCAGTTTCCTTCTCCATGCAGCACTGGTTTATCCAGCAGCCTGTCCTGTCCCCTACGCCATGCCGCAGTGCTCCTGGGCAGTTCATGGCCACTGTTATTCCAGCGGATTAACATTTTGTTATTGTCTCCAGGTAGCCTGACCCAGCTCCCTGTGCTGGGACTCCTGGCTGCAGTTTCTGGCCTCCCCTGAGGTCCCCAGGCGTGACTTCAGCCAGCGGCCACGTGTGACGAGCAGCTGAGAAGCCAGCCCCTGGGCTTGTGGTGCACCCAGCCACCGCAGGCTCCCTCCGGGATGCAAACCCTTGGTTTTCGAGCTGTTTTCTCACCAGATGAATGAAATAAACCAATGATTAAAAGGAAAAGTAGGAAAATAAATTGCACCATGTGTAGTCGTTTGGACACCCCAGATGGCTTGTCAGCAGGGTTTGACTTGCAGGTCTACAGCACAGATGGCTACCTCTGAAGCCGGGGGAAGAGCTGTTACCCGCCATGCGCGGCAGCTCCCGGCACGCACCAGCCCTTGCCGTGTTTCTCCTCGGAGGTCAGGGGCTGTGGCTCAGCCCCACAGCAGCCCCAGGGTCTCACATGTCCCACCACGGCGTGCTCGGTGGAGGCTCCGCTCACACAACCATTGCACCAGATGGGTCCCGTCTTGCCAACGCTCCCATGTGCTGCCTCTCGAGCAGCTCTACTTCCACCGGGCGATGCCAAAACACTTTGAGAAACGACTCAGCCAGGCACCATGCCAAGGGCAGGATGGGGGGCACATGGTGCTGGGGGGATGCCAGGGCAGGTTGGGGCAGTTCAGCATCCATGCTCGCCCCTCACTCCCATGTGGAAGTGGCGCCGGCAGCCTGCCGCTCCGTCAGGAGCCTCCTTCAGAGCTCCCTTCCTCCTTCTCCTCCTCCTCCTCCTAGATATATGGTCTAATTTGGAGCAGCAGCTCCGTGAAGCGGAGGCTGCGTCAATCTCTGCCTGGAACCACCAGACACATCGGCGCGGTGGCATCGGCACGAGAGAGTAGCAATAATCGTTAGCGCCGGGACTGAGGGGACTCCGTGCTGGCAGTGATGTAGCATTTCCATTAGGAGCCTCATGCTGCTCTATTACTACGGCATTAACCGGAGCGCCGCCGCCGCCGCTGCTGTGGCAGCCATGGGAGCAGGAAAGGATATGGCTGCGGTGGGGCAGCCAGCTGCCCACCATACCTCAGCCAGGATGCAGTGGCGATGCTCACGGCATCACCTGGGAGTCTGGGGGGGAAGGTCTGTCCCCCATCACCCATGGGTCACCTCATCACACTGAGGGTCTGTCAAGATCTTTCAGTATTTGGTTTTGTTTCTTTTTGTATTTTGGGGTTTTTTTACCTGGAGCTTTCTGGTTTTTATTGTGAAGCTTCAAACTTTCCCCTCCACTTCCCTGCGTGCAACATTTCCAACCCGCCCCTCCTCGGAGACTCCAGAAGGCTCCAGGAAGAGGGAGGTTTGTGATAAACAGATGGGAAATAGGGAAAATAGTCAAACAAAGAGAGGAATGAGAAGGAGAAGAGAACAAGGTGCAGATTCCTGGCCGCTGGGGCGGGAGGGGGAAGCGGGAGGATTATTACGTTAGGAGCAGCTTCAAACTCCCAATTCTCAGGGCACGAAACCTGCACAATTTAAAGTAGTCAAAACAAACCCTTTGCCGCTATTTATACTTGAGCTGCCTGCAGGCGGCAAAACCTTGACTCCATATCCCAGGCCTAATAGATTCCAGGTGTTTTCCAATAAACTCCCCTCCTCCAGTGAGAAGCCTGAATAAGCTCCCTGCACCTTTCGGTCCCTCATCCCCGTCGGAGTGGCTGGAGGGAAGGGGATGGCCTCCAGGGCAGATGGCCTCGATGGCCCTGCAGGGGGACATCTGCTCCCAGGGCTGGACATGCAGATGGAGAGTGACTGCAGCACTGTCATCTGCCAGTGCTGTGGGACAAAGGCTGTGCACCAGCAGTGCGGTGCTCAGCACCCAGAGAAGCCCAGGGAGCACTGGGGTGGCGCAGGGGGAGAGCACCCACCCACAACCCTGCCTGCAGCCCCGCTCCCAAAGGATGCTCAACTCCTGCAGAGCTGGAAACTCCCCTTTTTAAAGCAGATGAAGAGAAGCAGAGGTAAAACATGCTCAGTGTTGGGTGGCTGAGCTGGTGAGAGGGGTCTGGCGCAGGCTGGGCGTTCCCCTCTGCTTGTCTGCCCCCAAAGGGCACAGCCAGGTTTTCTGGTGTGACCCCTGCGCCCTCCCTGCCTGCAGTGGTGCTGCTGATAACATGCTGTACAGATTGGCTGCTGTTCCCTGTGAGTGGTGTGAGGTTCGTTTGCAGCTCCCCAGGAGAAGGAGCAGGTCTGGCTAAAAACAAACTGTGCTCCAGAAATGCCTCGTGCGGCACAGAGTCTAACCAGGGACAGATTTACTCAGTTATCAGATTTACCCAGAGCTCCAGCAGGAGGGTTGGTACGGGGATGGAGGTACGAGTAGGCTGAGCCACGGAGACACGCTGCAAACCCCGCTCCTACCCCCTCCATCTCCTAAGAGGTGTGAGCAAAGGAACTGCTTTTGGTTTATTCATGTCTCCCAGCCAGAGGAGGCCACAGGCGTTAGCGCCGCGTCGCATGCGGCAGAGAACCCTCCCTGTGCATACGTAGGAAATCAGAGCTCAGCATCTGAGAAGCACCTCGGATTTAAGGACCCCATACCTGGAGGACCCGGAGCATCCCCTTGCTGCAGTGGTTAATTCCTCTCCCAAATAAATATTTGTGCCTGAATTCAATGCTGGGTTTTGGGGTTGGTTTTTTTTCCTCCTCTGAAACCTCCAGCTGTGGCATCCTGCTTTACCTGCTAAGCTGGAGGAGCCTCTGCTATCAGATATCTTCCCCTGGTGCAGCTCAGGTCTCCTCTCCTTTGATCAACTGATTGGGATCCTTGAATTTCTCACGGTAAGCAGCTCAGCCCCGAGTATCTCAGCCTGTTTCTGATCTTGTTACTGCTTTCTGATATCCTTTGCAGGAATGAGGTCACCAAACCTGGACACCGGCTGCTCTCACCCCTCACCTTGGGAGCAGCACCCACCATGCCCGTGCCGCACAGACCCCACAGCTGCACCCCTCCAGAACTCACCGACAGGTGTAATACAAGCCAGGGATGGAGCTTGGCACCCTCCACCAGCACTTGTACTGATGGGAGTGTGGGCCTGTTCCCGTACCAAACCCTGGTTGGTGCATTTTGGGTCAGGTTTGATTTTCCTCTTCCTTCCATGCCAAATTAGCAGGTTTGTGGCTAAACGGAAACATCAACATCCAAAGCTGCTCGGAAGGGGTTGGGGAGGGTCAGCACCCGGAGCTGGTGCTGCTGGCAGGGGAACCACTCCCTCTCCTGAGGAGGAGAAGGGGAAGAGCCTTTGGAGTCATTAGAAATGAAACAGATAAAAGGAAAACACCGCAGTAAAGACAAATAGTTTGCCAGGGCTGTGCTGGCATTTTGGCCTAATGACTGATTAATCGAAAGCGGAGCCTCATTATGGATTCACGGGTGTCAGATCGTTAATCCCGGCATCCAAGGGCTGATTAGCCATCCAAAGTGGCAGAGCCCGTGGGGGGAGGATTAAAGGCTCAGAGGAGGGTTCGAGGCAGCAGAGACGGTAGGTATGGTCAGGGAAGTCTCTGCCTCTGACGGGAATGCAGCGCGGTCACTGAGGGAGCTGCTGCTGCGGTCCCAGGGCTGATTTGCTCTGCAGTGCTGGGAAAGCCTCTTCCCATTGGGAACAAAGACTAGAAACACAACCTGAGCAAGTCCTGACTGTATCCCAGCTGGGTTTAGGGTTGACAACACTGAAGGAAAGACCCTGACAATGAGACTGGCAGGAAACATCACCCACTGCCACCAGCAGACCTTCTGGCGTCCCCGAGGAGACAACCAGTAGGTGCCAAGTGCCACCTAACTGAAACGCTGCTGGGACCATGCTTCTTCCACCCATTGGGCGAGGAGGGTACAAAGTCCTGGCAAGAGAAGGCTCAGCCCACCCTGTCTGAGCAAACCAGGCCACACGGTGCAAATTAATGCTCTCTGGGTACACTGGAGCCAGTTTGCTGTCACCTTTCTCAGGAGCTTTACGCGTGGCCACAGAGCTCTTCGCTGCACAGTACCTCCTGCTGAAGCATCCCTCCCTGCAACAGGACAGCCCCTGAGACATCTGTGGTGGCATCCCTTCCGACTCACGGGGGCTGGCTGCAAATGGAGAAGGCAGAGCCGTGTCCTGGCCAGGCTGTGTGACAGCAGCGCTGAGCAGACACAGCCTTGTCCAGGTCTGGTGCTGCTGGTCGGAGGAGACACAGCCCTGGAGTGATCGCCATCCGCTCCTCGGCTGTCGGATGTCAACTGATTAATTTTGTCTGGGATTAATTAAGGAGCAGCCAGCAACCGCTGTTCTGGCAGAGGGGCTGCAGTGACCTCCCTGCGGCAGGCAGCGGTGGGAAGCTGAGGTCAGCGACCTTCTCTGCGGACACAGCCACTGGCAGCCCCGGCTCTGACCCCAGCAGGGTGATGCAGCGTTGGCCTGGTGGCTGCCTGGGTCACATTTCATCCTGCAGTGCCACGGTACCAGCCACACACTGGTGTGTGTGGCTGCAGCCGTACATCACCACCACACTGCACCCGGCCACTTCTTACTGGTTTTTCCCCACCTTGGTACTGGTTTGTGGAGGGTATCTCGCAGGGGGAAGATAACGACAGCCTTCAGCTTCTTTGGCCCAGAACACTGGAGTGCTGCTGGGGTGGCAGCTGGGAGAGGAACCATCCCAAAGCCAGTCCTGCTGTCCCCAGGAGGAGCTGAATGCCTGGGTAGCCTTTCACAGACACACAGGGGTCCCGCCACCACTGATTGTGAACGTGAGTTGTGCCTCTGCTGCACGCCCAGCTCTGATGTCCTCACACCTATAGGCAGCTGACCTCCCCCCACAGCCCTTGGCCAGGGCGAGGAAGCACAAGGGGTTCTGCTCTCCCCAGAACAAAGGGTTGGAGGGTGTAGCAGCAAACCCAGGCTGCTAGAGCCCAACCCACCACAGCCCCTGATGGTCAGTCTTGAGGGATGTGCATTAAAAGTGCTTCCAGGGAAATGAGTTTCATGGAGCCAGCCATGCCGTGGATGCTCAGGGACTGTGCTGGCAACACCACTCACGTGGATCTGATCCTGTGGTGCCCCTCAGCCACCCCGGGAGCAGCCCCAGCAGGCTGCAATGCTCCTGCAGCGCTGTCAGCACCTGAGCTGGGATCTGGTCCCCCTTCACCTCATGGGTGCTGTGTCCCTGGCTGTGAGTGGACACCAGACCCCATGCACCAGTCCCCAGGCTGTTAGTGGAGCAGGTAAGGGGACAGAGGACCTGCACTGCTGGTGGTCCCCAGGCCGGCGGGCAGACGCTGGTGTATCGCTTACAGGAGGCAGGCGCACCGGGTGGCTTGGGCTTTGCTGCTCCTCTGCAGAGCCACCGCCGCATGGAAGGGAAAAAAAAAGGGAAAGACAAGAAAAAAATCCCCACCCTGGGGAAGATTTGCTCCAGCTCCCAGCTGGGGCATTACCACCGCTATTGCAAGAGATCCCTGTCAGAGTTTTACAAAGAAAAACTACCAGGAGAAATACATAACCTTTTCTTAACATCAGCAGCTCAATTAACTAATGACAGCAAAGCATTCTCCAGTGTCACCAGCCCCACTCGCTGTCGGGAGGTGGGGGGTGAGGGGGGCCACCGCGTATTTATACAGCTGTGCCCGGCCTTTCGCCGGGGCTGGCTACTTACTCTTTATCTCTGGCAGGATCTCTCCCGCCTTTCGCACGCGTGCGCGCACACATGCTTTCTAGAAGCGAGCTCCACTCTGCACGAGAAGGTTAACAAATACCAGACTGCCTCTAAAAATACCTCCCCGATCGATGCCGAACGCAAGCCGGCCCCAAGTGCCAAAAGCTGCGAGAAGAGCCATTTGTTCCCCAAAGGATCCCCCTTTCCCATCTCCCCTTCACGCCACCGGGAGCTCTGGATCTGTCCCGGCTGCCCATCCGCTCGTCCCCACCTGGCTGTCTCTAAAAGGCCGGTCCGTCTCTGCCCCCCCCACTCATGTAAATGCCTCCATATTAAATCATTTGTCCGTGTTGATTGATTCAATACTGAGACGCGACTTGTAGCCACTTGTATCTAAATAGAATCTAAATTGTTATTACGGCTCCATAGTCGCGGCTTCTTCAGCGTCGCCCCTCGCCTTGCCAGCTCCGCTCTGTTCTAATTGCCTTCAGCGCGCTGGAAACATGAGCGCATACAATTTGCAGGGAAGAAATTATCATCACATCTCCTTTCAGATCTCGCTAAATGCTGTTGTGTTTATTCATTCACCCTGCGATTGCTCCCGGGGCAGATAGCAGCAGGCAGGCTAATACCAGGCAGATAGAGCGCACTTCTGATCAGAGGCCAAGAGGAACATGACAAAAAGAGGGAAACCCGCTGCCGCACGTGCCGCAGGGACAGCCGCCGCCGGCTGCGGCGACCTTGGCGTGTCGGCCGGCTCCAATCCCGCCGGATGCATGCCAGGGATGACTGCTCTGGGAGCCCTGCTGTGTGCCAGCTTGGGTCCTGCAAGGTCAGGCAGGACTGTATGTCTTCTAGTGATGGGGAAACTGAGGCAGGGAAGGCAGCGGAGGTGGCACTGTGAGTCTGTGGCCACTGTGTCTCTGCAAGATCAAACTTTTCCCCAGGCTGAGACAGAGCAGCTGGTGCTGCCAGAATGCCTCCCCTGCCCCAGGGAAGGTGTCAGAGACCCGGTGGCCGGTGTCATCCCTGAGGAGCAGCCTGCTGGCACTCCGTTCCTTGGCAAGTGCCCGCGGAGCTGGGGAGCGCTGGCAGCAGCCCCAGGAAGGGGACACGGGCCCAGGCCAGCCATAAATCACCCACCATGTGTGTCCCTTGGCTCTGACCTCGGCCCAGACGAGATTAATGGACTATCCGTTTAACCCTGCTGGCCCTTAACCAGCCGTGAAGCGCAGGAGCAGCTCACCGATGGCACCGGTGGGAACAGCCCTGCTCTGTGGGTGGCTGGGGAGGAAAGCCTGAAGAGCCCTTCTTTTTTGGAGGAAAGCTGCCTGGGAAAGCCATTCTCTCTGAGCGGGGGGAGCCGCCCTGCCACTTCTCCACTGCACAGGACATTTTTCATAATTACAAGGAGGAGTTCAGTCATGCCAGCTCGACACAGATGCAATTAATACCTCGCCTGCTGCTGACTTCTGCTCCACCTTCTGTTAGGGAGGTGAAGGGAGGCCGGGGCATCACCCTGGGGCACCCTTTCCCACACCCTCAGCACCAGGAGCCTTGAGGGGCAGACAGTGACGCCAGCCCCTCAGGGTGCTCCCACGCAGGGGACCCATGCGGCTTGGGTGAAGGTATCCAGCCTTCGTGGGCAGGATGGGAAGGAAACACATGTGGCTTCATCCCTGTGCTCCAGCAGTGAGGGGCTGCTTGCCCACCCACCACCTTGTCTTCTCTGCTGATGGGTGCTTCCATAGGTTTCCATCCCTGCTGCTCTGCCAGCCTGGCCCTGGTCCCAGCAGCACCCAGCCATAGGGTGTGTTTGCACCCTGGGAAGAGGCTTTGCAAAGCCCCCACCAAGACACCTTTGTCATTGCTGGCACCAGCTGTGGTGGGTCAGACCCTTGGCTGCAGCACCAGCTCTCAGAATGACCCCGCTGAACCTGCCACCACTGTGCATTTCACAGCAGCAAGAGGGATGGGGAACTGAGCGGTGGGTCCTCAGGCAGCCTTGAGTACGGGCACACAGTAAGTCCCCATGCAGGGGACCAGGCTCCTGCCTCTGTGTCCCCTTGAACAACAAGCTGCTCTGCCTTCCCAGCCCCAAGCATGGCTCCTTCTGCCTCCCACCTCCACCATCCTCGGTGTTACCCCACACCACAGGGGGTACTAAGGCATTTTTCCCATTTTCAGCCTCCCCTGGCTCAACTCTCTGCCCTCTTACATCATCTGAGCCCCTTTGGTTTTCTGACACAACTGCATTTTAGCTGCCAACACCACAGGAGGCGAGTGCAGCGTCCTCATCAGTGACAGGACCTGGGTCCTGGAGGTGAGGAAGCCAGAGGTGCTATGCTTTGGGCTCTGACCCACCTTCTGCTCTGGCCTCGGGAAAATCTGAAGGGTGATGGGCACCCAGCAGCGCCAGGACCCACAGATGCCAGCTCCCCTCTGCGTGAGCAGGGCTTGGGAGTCTGATGTCCCCCAAACGGCGGTGCATTGTTATATGGGGAGCAGAGAGTAAATAGGAATGAATTCAGCATTAACTGTGTGAGATAGGATGCTGTATATTCACACAGTTAAGTAAAAGAAAGTAAATGGAAATCTTTATCGCTATAGACTGCTGAATATTAATAGTTATTGTTTGAGTCGCTGCAGCATGGAAAAGTCAATTATAACCTAAGTGTAAAATTGTCCTGAATTATAGATAAACTAGGCAAGGAAAGAGACGAATCTTCACCACACAATACAAAAACCACGATAAAAAAGAAGAAATAAATGCGATAAGAACTTTAAAACAGTAGCTGTCACAGCGGGCTGAATGAATCTCTATGTTAGTTAATGCTATGTATAAATGGGAGCACTGAAAGGGTTAAACACCTGCATGTTAAACACCTCCTTTATTCCAGCAGCCTACACGGAGACATGGGCAGCAGAGAGGAACTAACATGTTTGTATCTTCAGCGACAAAGCCTGAATTTTACAAACAGCTCAACCCCCACCTCAGGGCTGGGGTTTTCCAGCACCCTTTCGAGGTCTACAATAAATGGTCAGGTTTCTCAGGGTTTTCAAGAAGAGAGAGCTGAAAACACGAGGGCACGTGCCTTGGAGGTGGCTGCAGGGCTGTGAGCACCTGGGGAAACGTCCTTGGTCCCTGTGCAAGAATGGAGTGTCTCTGCTCTTGCCATGGCAGAGGGTACCTTTGGGATATGGCAGATCAATGACTCCCAGTCTGGGAGGTGGCACTGAGCTGCTGCATCCCCATCCCTCCACACAGTCACACTCATGAAGTCGGTCCCGGCACTGAGAAACAGATACACACCACAGGTGCACTCCCAAAGACCTCATGGCAGTGTGGAGGGGGTTCACTGTACCCCACGACCTTTAACTGGGAAGAAACCCACATTTCCTGTGTTTAATTCCAGAAGAGACAGATGGGCATCTCCAGGAGGTGACTCTGCTCCCTTTGGGGGCAGCCTAAAGCGGGCTGATGTCTGTCTGGCACTGGGACAGTGTGACATGGCACCCTGCACAGTGCTGCAGGAGAGGGGCTGCCATTCCCCACCTACCCACCCACCCCAGCATTGCTGCCGTTGTGGACAATGATCCCTTGAAAGATGTCACATTATCTCCAATGACCGTTCCTGGCAGCATGCAGGCTCAGGAGGAGGTCACACCTTCTTCAGGTCCCTCCAGGTCTCCCATCTCCCATCATGATTCTACAGCCACAAGCCAGCTTTCTTGCTGGACCTGCAGCCCAAGCAGCTCAGGTACCTTTGTGACAGGAGAGGAGATGAGCTGGGTGCTCCCCAGCCCCTCGAAGAGCCAATACCCACTTATTGCCCCAAAGGGAGGTTTCTAAATCACATGAGTTCCACATGTCTTTACTCCTGGGTGGTGCCAAGTGACCCGTTATAGCCAGAACAGTAACAGCGGATTTCCAGAGCGAGGAGGTTTGACCCGACACCAAAGGTGACGAGCTTCCTTTTCGGTAATTAATCCATCCCACTCCCAGCCCTGGCTGACACCCCACCATTATTTTGCAAACTGGATCCTTCAATGAGGAGAGAGGAGAGAGGAGAGAGGAGAGGGGAGAGGGGGAGAGGGGAGAGAGGGAGAGGGGAGAGAGGAGAGAGGAGAGAGGAGAGAGGAGCTGCCAGACTACTCCCTCTGCCTCTGCTCAGGGTGGGAGCTGAGCTGTGCACACTGTGCCACCTTTGCACTGGACTTGCCATGCAGATCCCAGTGGGAAATTGCAGGCTGTCTCTGCTCCTCTGACTTAGGTGCCCGGCTGCACATCCTGCTGGCAGTGATAAGGGGCTTGAGGCTACTTATATTCTTGTCAGACGCAGAAACGAGGTGAAGCCTTAGCTCTGGAGCGAGCCAGCGCTGCGACTGGTGGAAATGAGGGACATTCCCCTCCTGCCTCAGCCCTGCTCCTCAAGAGCCTCCTCGGAGCAAGTAGCCGAAGGCCACCGAGCCCTCGCTGTACTCCTGCCACCATCCTCAGCACAGATCCGCCTGCAAACCCCACTGCTGAGGTTGCACAACTATTTCCATTAGAAGCCATAATTAAGGTCAAAAACTATTTCTATTATAACACTGCTTTGCTCACCCGGAGCTTCTTGAGAAATTCTCCTTTTGCTCTAATTTTTTCCATGCCCTGAGCCCAGAGGCGAATTGGGAGTTAATGTTTAAATTAAGCCTATTGAGGAGCATCTGAGAGGACGTGCGCTGTCCTGCTCCTGCCACCGCTCCGGAAACAGCCTGCGTCCCCAAACCGGCAGCACGTCCCGCTCCGGAGCGGGGGCGTTGCAAGATCTGAGCGGAGGAGAAAGCTGATTAATATTAAGCTGATTAATATGGGACCGTTGTTTAGAGATACCCCACGGAGTATTTATATTAATTCCACACTAGCACCGCGCTGTGACCCCGCGCAGCGTGCCCGCGTGTGGGTATCAGCGTAGCCTGAATATTAAAACCATTGCAGAATAATGAAATCTTGGCCGCAGCCAAGATCAGAGCTGCAGCAGCCGACGGACCAAGTCCCCTGCCCACGCGGTGGGCTGATGTCTTTGCTCAGCCCAGTTAACCGTCCACAGCCAAAGGACGACCCAGCCCAGAAACAATTTGGTCTCAGAGCAGCCATAAATGTTTTGGCCTGGCAGATCACCCGCTGCGGGTCCTTCAGTGCTGCAGGGCAGAAGAGCCGTAGGAAGGTTGCTGTCATCAAGAGCAGATATTTGGGGAGATCCTATCGCATCTGTTCTCTGCGGGGACACGGGGGTTGTTGCAATTAGTGTAATTTCCTTTAGGAATCTAAGAAAACTGCCAGTTCTCCAAAGCTGCTGAGATTCCTACCCTTCCAGAAAGGCAGGTTAGCGGCAGCCAGCCGGCACCTCCAAACACCTCTGCTCACAGACAGAATTTGTGACTCATTAAGGCAACAAATACGAACAAGATCAATATCACCGTCTTGAACAACTCCAGGTACTGTTGGCCCGGATAAAAAAACTCATCGGATCTGAGCTGTGGGAGAGTTGAAACACACTCTGGGGCAAGACCCAGCAGGTATTCTGGGTACTGGGCAGAGTGGCGAGGATGAGGCGATGTGAAGGTGTCAGGGTGCTTTTGGGGGTGTTTCAAGGGCAGCTTCTCCTCGCAGAGAGGCTGCTCAGGGGTGACAGGTTGTGCACAGGGACAGAGAGCCGGGCAGGCTGGTCTTGTGTGAATTAATCGCCTCCGTCTGCTCGCCATACGGGCTGCCGCGGCGGGGAGAAGAATGCTTTTGTTAGCCCAGCGCACTTGGCAGCCGGGAGGAATCGCTGGAAAGCAAAGCGGGCACTTAACGAGCCGCGTCCTTCCATTATAATTAAAGTGAGACCCAGAAATCAAAGCTGTTATCTGTCTGCCCGCACAACAGGCGAGATGCTGCCCTCGGTCGTCGCCAAGCCGAGGTTCGAGCTGGCCCGTGGGCTTTCTGCCCAGGGAAGGGCCGTGGACGCAGGCCAGGGCTGCCGGTGAGCCCCTGGCCCCCAGCCCCTGCTGGTTTAATTTACAGGTACCCGTCTCCAGCACCAGAGAGTAACAGTGACGAGCTCTCCCCTTTTCCTCACAAGATTTCGGTTGCTGGGTCACCTTCAGGAGGGAGGGAAGCCGTGGGTTCTGGCAGCGGTTTGCAGAATAAGAGGCACAACCCTGGCCACGCGCATGCTGCCATGTTATGCTGCTTTGCAGGACGATGGGATGGACATGGGGGATGCAGCTGAGCCTTGCCCTGCTCTGGATCCGCAGCAGCAGTCCAGCAGCTCAAGGGCAGCCTTGCAGCAAGTTTGCACCCTGATTGCCCCAGAAGCTGCGTGAGCAAGGGAGTGAGGAGAGGGGGGGGATTTAGCAGGAAGGACCCCCTTGCCCAGCATCCCAGCACAGCCCCAGGGGTGTCAGCACAACATCCCCCTCTCCACCGGGCCAAGACGACTCCTTGCACGCAACCGGTGATCGGCGTCTCCGTGGCCACTGAGGAGACAAGACTCAGCGGGGCCCTTCTTGTCGGATCAGCGTCTAATGGCCGCGCTGGGGGGGAACAGCCGAGCCGGGGACGGAGGGGTGAAAGGGCAATGGCTGATTCACAAACCACCCAGTCACCAGAACAAAATTCCCCTTCTAACAAGGCATGGAGCAAACAAATTATCTTTGTTGTTAGGAAATCTGTAAGCACTTATCGTTATAATTACCATCTGTGGCTTTGCCGTTCAGGTAAAGTAGCAGCAGCAGCTCTGATACGGGTTAGGCTCAGCCCCGCGGGCTGCTAATCAAAACCAACCCGTTTGCCTTCAGGTTGGAGATGATGTCAAACTTGATTGAGCATCCACCTTTGATGGCTTTACCTGAGACCTAACAACATCTGTGTCCTGCTCACAGTAGCTCTGAAAGGTGATATGTGGGGAAGAGTGGAGCCGCCTGCACCCGCACCCAGAAAGGGAGCGGCGAGCTCCCACCAAAACATCACAGCTTCAGGAATCAATAAAACACAATTTAAAAAAAAAAAAAAAGCGTGTAAACAACAGAGACCAAAGCCCACAGAACTGGTCAGAAGATTTATATGCAGCTTAGTTCAAATTTCTGTAATCTATTTAAATTAATAACCACGTCCCGTCCTAAATTGCTTCCAGAGACCAACAGCTTCCAGGTTAGTTTGTTCTTAGCAAGGGAAGGGCAGAAGGGGACCTCACCATGGGCTCAGCAACACAGTGCAACTCACCATCTGAGCGCTGGAGGAGCCTGGACATGGCCGTGAGACAGACAGGTCCCCCTTCACCGCTGCCCAGCGTCTCTCTGCAGAAAAATGTGCTGGGAAGTGGGTTTGGGGTTGCTGTACCCCATGACTTGTTGTGCTTGGTTGGAGCAGGGACAGGAGCATCCTCGCACAGCCAGACCCCATCTGTGCCGTGCCCAACCAAGCACAGTGGCTGGCAGCATGAGGGAGCCTGGTCCCCACCGAGGAGTCTCTCGACACCATGACACGCTCCCCGATGCTATCTGGGGCTTGCCCAACATTTCCATTTTAAGATCTTCCCTCAAATCTTTATAATCATGCCAGCATTTAGCTGGATTTTTAAAAAATGAGAACATCCCCCAGAGCCTGGGGCACAAACCAGGCCAGGAAGATCATCCAGCATGCCGAACGAGGTCCTGGAAAATTAAGATGGCCAAATGGAGAAATTCTTGCAGCCACTTCAAGGAGCAGCTTGGATGCCTCTGCATTTGTGGTGGCAAGCTGAATTTCCCCGGGGTGCTGCAGCAATTTTCCCAGTGATAATTCTTCCAAGTTGTGCAAGATTTTAAACTTCTGAAACTCCTGGGCTGTCTGTGCTGTGTGAGGGACTTGTGTTTGCTGGCTGGGATCTGTGGGTTTCTCTGAGCCCCAAACTGAGGGTGTGGGTGGGAGCTGAGCTCTCCCCACTCTTACACCTTGCAGTGACTGATGCACTGGTGCGCTCTCCATCCCAGGCAGTGAGCAAAGGGAGAGGAAAACTGCATGGAAGCAAAGGGAATTGAAGGAACACACTGAAATTGGGCCTGGGGAGGGCTCAAGCTTGGTGAGAGAAGGCAGGTGGGGACAAGAAGAACCACAGAAACGCTCGGGATTGATCATGGGATCCACAGCCTACTGTGGTGAGAAAACAAAGCCATTTGTCAAATCACAGAATCTCAGATTGATCTGGGTTGGGAGGGATCATTGAGTTCCAACCCCCCTGTCACAGGCAGGGCCACCAACCCCCAGGCCTGGATCTAGACAAGGTTGCCCAGGGCCCCATCCAACCTGGCCTTGGACATCTGCAGGGTTGGGGCACCCACCACCTCTCTGGGCAGCCTGTACCAGCACCTCACAACTCTGTCCATGAAGAACTTCCCCCTGATATCTGACCTAACCCTTCCCTCCTCCAGCTTCAATCCATCCCCCTTGTCCTACCACTCACTATCCTTGTGAAAATCCGATTCCCTCCTGTCTAAGTGCTCCCTTGAAGTACTGGAAGCTGCAGTGAGGTCCCTCCGCAGCCTTCTCTTCTCCAGGCTGAACAAGCCCAGCTCCCTCAGCCTGTCCTCACAGGGGAGGTGCTGCAGCCCCTATTCATCTTTATGGCATCCTCTGAACCCTTTCAAACAGCTCCACACCTTAATACCACCTCTTTTAGGTGCTAGAAAGAACTATTTAACTCCCTGTGGGGGAACGCCTGGTGCCAGCACGCCCAGCTTGCACAAAATGGAGCATCAGGCTACCAAGACCAGAAACTGCAGCCGGCTTTCACCCCACACTTGCAAGCTCTGGGGAAGGAAACTGCTCACAGAAGAAACAATACAGAAAGGCAGAAGTCTTCTCCCTCCCTCCCTCGGTACCTCCACACAAAACTCCACCGGAGCAGGAATCCATTCTAACTCCTTTCTACCACATCCCACCTCTGGCAGAAACCAAGCCCTGGGAAAGAGAGCCCCAAAGCGGGAAAATCTCCTGGAAACCATTACACAACCCAGCGCTGTTGCAACACGTCTGAGGTATAACAAACAAGGTGCTCGACATACCAGTGATACCATCACTCTGCCCCACGTCACTGCCACCCACTTGCAGGAGACTTTTTCTCTTGTCTGTCCCCAAAGCTCTTCTGAGCCTCAAGAGCCAGGCTTAGAGCCTGTCCCAGTGTTATCCCAGTCACACGGCCCCAAGGAAGCACCGTCCTTGGAGGGAGGTAACGGCCCCGGGAAGATGGCGCTGTGTCAGTTTGTTTTATAGCATAACCTGCACGTCGGCGAGACGCCTGCCGAGGACTCCTGGTAACATTGTGGTGACTGCTCTTCTTGCAAGTGGTAAGAGACCCTTCCCTGCACCTCACCTGCTTCAGGGAGCACAGAGCTTCACACGGTGCCTGCAAAACCCAGTGCCCAACATCATCCCACTCCCTACGGCTGGGGAGCCAGCACCACGAGTACAAACCATCTCTGTGAGGATGGTGAGGTTACCGCCTCTGAGCACAGCTGCTCCAAGTAAACCCTGCCCCACAGATTATCATCTGAGGGTAATACTTTAACCACAAGCTATTATTAGTTAACCTTTCTGGGGGCAGGCAGGTGTGGGAGGCACTTTTATACTGATCACTTCACACCAAGTTCTGGTCAGGGTGACAAGGGCACTCGTGGCACCAAGGACTGTCATTAACTCTTAGCTTCAGCATTACCCGGAGATCTGCAGAGAACCCCTGCCCCCAATCTCTCCGTGATGTCCCAGCCCTTTAGCAAGCCTTCCACCCCCAGGCATGCCCCAGCAGCTATCAGCCTGGTGCTCATCACAGCCAGCTCCCAGAAGGATCAGCTCCCCTTGTCTCCTAAGGTGCTGTCAGCTCCATAGTCCTCACTCAGGCACTGCCATGCTCGGAGCTGGGGGATCCCGCAAACACCCCAAACCGAATGTGCACTGAGAGGGGTGGCCACTGGCCCCCCATGGAAGGGGAGGAAGCACCCTCTGGTCACTACAGCTGAGGTGAAGCAGGGTAAGCAAATGCATTGTCCCCTGGCCCATTGCTGCCTCTGATTCACGGATGAAGGGAGGCTTTGAGATGGACTGATGGATGGAGAGCGCAGCCTGGCAGCTGGCCCCATGCCAATCAGCATCACACTCCCTCTTCCACAGCCCCAGACACCAGAAAGTTGTTCCTGGAAATATTTGTAAAATGTAGACATCTCTTTTAATAACTCCCACATGAAAAGCTTTAAAAAAAACCCCCAACCCCAAACCCCAACCAAAGAGTGTCAACATTTCCTTCAAACTAATATCACGCTAGTGCCGAGCAGCCCTGAGCAGCGGAGGACAGTGGGTTTACAGCTTGCATCCCCACTGCCCCGTGCCTCAGTTTCCCCAATAAAAACAGGAGGAGAAGAGAGGCCAGGAAGTATGTCCGTACCCTGCAAGATCTGGTGGGAGGTGTGTGAGGAAAGAGCACGTCCCTGAGGAACTGTCTGGGGATATCTGCAAGCCCAAACAAAATCCCCGCGGGCAGCACTGTGTCTGGGAGGGAGCCAGGTGTGCCATGCTCTGGGCCTGAGCTCGGTCAGGGTCTGCTGCCTCATAGGAAAAGGCAGAGGCTGCAGAAAGCCATCTGGAGAGATAACTCCTGCCTGCAGCTGGGCAGGGAAGCAGTGAGAGGAACTATTTCAGGCTCCTTTATCGGGCTGGAGAACCCAGGCGAGGTCCCCCTGCGGCTCCCCACTGCCGTTTCTCCCACCGCAGTTCAGGAGGATGGGGCTCTACTTGGCCAGTACCCGACACACAGAGCATCTCTCCCTGCCCCATAGGATTAGAGAAAGCGGGGCAGGGGGATGACAACAGCTGAGCTCACCCTGAGAGTGTAGCCCCTCTCACAGACATTGTCCCCTCCATCCCCAAATAAGCATGGAGCAATCACAAGAAGCCTTATATGCTCTGGAAGACCCTTTCCAGAGAACATCTCTCCACTCCAACACAGGTGTCAAAATCCTCACACTACAAACACCACCATCCCCCCCTCCCCAAAGCTTTTCACACTACACCTCCTTCCCCCCCACATTATCACACCAGCACGAGCTGCTTCTCCCCCACTTTATCACACCGACACGAGCCGCTTCTCCCTGTTTGCTGAAAGCCTCTGGAGGAGAGGTCAGTGCAACTGACAGTTCTAGGATGGAGAGACAGACCAACATCTCTCACACCAGTTCTCTCCTGGCTTTTACAGGGTTACGACAGTGCAAGCTCCAGCACAGCTGGGTCACATCCTGCCACGATGGCCTGTGCTGGCACAGGGAGGGTTTACCACGGGTAGCATGATGGTGGTGCCAGGCTCCTGGCCCCCAAGGTTTCCCTTAAGGGTTCCCATCTTTCGGTGCTGTAAAGCCAGCACATCTGATGGGGGTTGTTGATACATAAGAAATGCAACCCCACTGCAGCGCTTTGACAGCCAGGGTTTTTCAGAGGAGACTCTCTCTCAGGAGATTTTAAACCCAGATGAGATTTTTCCTGGCAGCTGCCAGAAATGGAGATTTTTAGGAGTTTTCAACTTGCCAGACTTTAGGGGTGACTTCGCCGTGGAGTCATCCATGGAACCTCTACAAAGGGATGAGCAAGTCTTGAGGGGCTTGGGGGGCATGACCAGGATGGAGGCAGCATGATGAGGGCATGGAGGTGGGAGAGCTAGGGCAAGGCAGGGGCACCCCACAACCCCCTGGGTGGGCTTTGCAGAAAGACACCCTGCAGCCCTAACCCAAATGGGTGCCACCACCCACCGGGCCCAGGGTTTCAATAGGCTTGTGCTTGGGATGTTGCTGCAGGGTTAGATTTTTATTCCTCAATTTATTCATTTCTTTTTTTTTGGTTTTTTTTTTTTTTTTTTTTTTAAATTTTTAAGTTCCAGAGACCTGGTTTCAGTCTGCGGGCTGCCACTGGCTTTCAGTGCAGACATCAGGCAGCGCAGCTCTTCCCGCATCAGCTCACACCTGCTTTGCAAAGCTGTGCTCCATCCAACACACACAGCCTGTTTGCGAGCTATGCGTATGTTTGCGTAACCTTGGGGGTTTTTTGGCCGGAAACCAGGATTTTGGGAGGATTTCTCAGGCTTTCAAAACCCGTCGCGGGTGCCGGGGCGGTGAGTACGTGCGCTCTAACCGCACAACGCGACAGGCAGGGGGAAGGGGCAGCGGCCACGGGAAGGAAAGATGGGTCTGTCCAAGCTGTGAAAGCAGAATTTTTGGGATCACACCTCACTTTTTTTCCCTCCCCTCCCCCCCTCCCAGAGATATTTTCTTTCAAACATTGTAAAAAGGTATTGGATATTCTTTCAAAGATGCCCAGGAGAGCGAGCAGAAGGAAAGCCAGCCTGCGCCGTGGCTCTGCGGATAACTGATTGCTCTGCTCATTTTGGTCTGACCCAGAACAAATATGTTTCATTTTTCCAATGAGCTGGTAAAAAAAATACAGTCCCCTTATTTCTAGTTTACTTAGAGCTTGGTGGTTTTTCTTTTCTTTTCCTCTTTTATTCCCTTTTTAATGCAAGGCAATTTCAGAACAAAAAGCCAAAATAGTGACTTGAAAAATCACTTTTTAGGGTTTTCTTATTCTTGTCAATACAATTTGCCCCGCTCAGCCTGATTTCACAAATCATTTCAGTCACCTCGAAAAAAACCCCTTTTTCCTGGCCTTTTCACTGCTCACTGCAGTCACCTTGCCCAGCTGCAGGTTCCCTAGCACACCCCAGCCCCAGCACAGGATGCAGCCGGCAGCGCGGCGCTCCCCTCCGTGCCGGGACTGCGCTCGCTGCTCAGCTCGACGCCGTTTCCCTGGCGAAAGACGCTTCAGACTGAAGCCGAGACGCGGTTTGCCAAAATATTTGACAACATGAAGCGCTGCTTGGCCGGGCGCCAGGAGCCCCATTTGAAAAGTGAAATTCGGCATGCTCGAGCCCCGGGGACTGTTCCCACGCAGCCAGGGAAGGTGGTGGCAGTGCCCAGGCATGGGCACAGGGATGGGGATGTGGCAGAGGGCCTGATGCCTCCTCGTTTCAACTGCAATGGAGGATGAGTGGCCCTATGGCTGCCACGGGAGGAAGGCTGCTCATATAACAGGGTCAGGGTGCTGTGAGCACCCAGGCACCAGGGCACTGAGAGTGTGCCCAAGACTGGGCATGGCTCCGGGGCAGCCTGCCCTCCTCCTGTGCAGCCCCTGTTGCAAACCTGCCCTGACATGGGCACTGCCTGCTGCCCAGTCCTGCCAGTGCTGGCACAGTCTGTGGCTGAGACCCTGGGCTGGGCAAATGAACCCTTGCTGGACACCAACATTTCCCCTCTGCACTCACAGGCAGCTCAGGAGCTCTGGGCCAGGGTGTCAAACAGCCCCATCACTACACCCTTTACTGGTCCCCACTGGGAGCTGTGTGGCCTCCTCTCTGCCTCTTTCATGGGACACCCCCTTCAAAACCCACAGCTCAGGCAAGGATCCCCAAGGCTCGTTGCCATCCCATAGCAGCCAGCATCCCGAGAAAGAGAGATGGATGCAGGCAGGAGGTGGTACCCATTTCCCTTGCGAAGGGATAGGCTCTCAGCTCTGCCCAGCACCACCCCTGCCTTTGCTCCCAGGAGGGCAGTGTCCTGTGCCCCTTCATTCCCAGGAACTGCCACAGTGCAAACACCTCTCTACGCCCTCAGAGCAGGTTGGGGGGGCGGGGTGGTCAGACAAAGGTGGCTGGAGCCACACGTGCAGCTGACAGCTGGGGCCGAGCTGTACAAGAGGCCAACCTGGCCAGTGAGCTGGAAAGACACATATTTGACAAGGAAAACAGCCTGCTCTTCCCTGCAGCTTTTGTGCCTGTTGGCACCCAAACTGCCGAGGTGGGGGGGAACACGAGGAGTGGAGTGTGGTGACAAGGCTGCCATGGGGCAGGAGAACCACCCCCTCCCCTTGCTGACAAAGGAAGAATTGACTCCAAGCCCCAGTGAGAGCACAGCAGGAGAAGGGGCAGGGCAGCTGCTTTCGTTGTTTGTCACTCGGTCGGGATTTAACACCGGGTAAACATGTCGCACGGACCTCATCTTCCTCCCCACGCTGTGAAGGGCTGAGCACGCATCAGGGGGCTGTAAAACTAACTCATAATAAACCAGGAGGTCTTCCAGGATGAGACTGACGTGTTATCCTCCGCACAGATTGGTGTGACCCAGGTAAGCGGTGTATTTGGGAGGCATCCCTGCCTGACCTGCAGCTTTTCCTCCTGTCCTTGCTGCATAAGGTGTTGGGGACACCTCAGGTTGTCACCCACTCTCTGCCCAGGCTGTTGTCCCTCCGTCACAGTCCTCTGGGATACCTGGAGCTGCAGTGGCTACACAGAGAGATCCTGTCCATCGCCCTCCCACCCCCACCAGCCTCCACTCTCGGCTTGGGGGGGTTGGTTTGTCTGCAACCCAAATGATCCAGCCTTCATTTGCATCGCTTCGCCTTTGTGCCAGAGAGAGAACAACAAAATTACAGAGCAAAGCACTGCAGTAAATACAAATAGAAAAGCGACGAGCAGCATCCCCGGCAGCAGTAACACATGTCCAAGAACTCCAAATCCCGGCACAGAAAGACAGCACTTCTGGAAAGAGGGAGCAGAAAAGAGGAAAGTCTTCTCTGAGATCCCTGAAGCATAAATCCCTGATTTGAGCTATGAAGTAGAGCATTAAGATGGAAAAAAAAAAAACAAACCAACCCAACCAACCAAACCCAACCCTTTGCCAGTATGCTGATGTTCATGAAAAGAATAAATATCTGGAAGGAGAGCGGCTGTTATAGCTGGAATAACACAATCACAAAGGAACACACCGCAAAGAATTACACTGGAACTAAGAGGGATGGACGCGCGCTCTGTACACAATTAGGCACAGCTACGAGTCGAGGAAACACACGTTTTTCTAGAAATGCTGTGCTTCTCTGTAGCACAGAAACCACCTCCTGGATGGCAGGATAAAGTTTAAAAAAAAAAAAAAAAGGAAAAAGAAAAAAGGGAACAAAAATCTGCAGTATCGTAACAGAAATCACAGATCAATGTGTTTGCCCTAGGAAATGAACAGATACAAATCAGGAGTTGGCAGCTGAAGGAGTCTCCCTAAACAAAGCAGAAACGGCTCAGAAGGAACAAAACCGAGAGGGAGAGGAAGGGAAGAGGGAGCGGGCTCTGGAGCAGACACCATCAATCTGCACATGTGGAGAAGGAGTCAGCAGCAATACCTGCCTCCCGACCAGCAAACGCTGCACATGTAAAGAGGGAGGACAAACAGCCCTGAGAAAATACAGATGATTTGCTTCCAAGGGCTTTTTCTTGCCAAAATTTACAGGCCTGCAGTTCTCGGTTAATAGATGGAGCTCCCCTTAGAGCTTCTAATGGAAGAGGCTGAAATGAAAACCACCCGCTCCCCGAGGGAGAGGGGGGTCAGATCCAACAGCCCGCGCAAATGTGTTCTGCATCATCTCTGCCGGGACAGACCCCTGGACACCTCATCACACGCCCTGAGATAACGAGCTATGTGGAAGTGGGAATGTGGATTTTTAAATTAAAAACGAAGGAAAACCCACCTAAAGGGATTTATCAGAAAAACCCGCCAAAGAGATCATCACCAGAAGAGCGCAAAGGAAGTCCCAGGCACACTGGGGTGGGGGGGAGGTGTGTGCCTCTTCCCCCCCCCTTCCTGGACATCTTGTGCCCAACCAAACGGAGGTGGATCCTTTGGGATTTCTGCCTCATCTACCTGAAGGGTGGGGAGAGCAGATCCATTAAACCCACGCAGGTTTGGCTATGCAGGAGGCTGCCTCACTGCGATTCACCCAAGGTTCAGCCATCCAGCTCCGCTCCCCAGCAAAGAGGTTTGACCGACTATATTGAAAGAGGAGTGTGGGGGGAGGAAATAAATCTATTGGCCTGGAGAGCTGCTCACATTTCACTGCGGTTCCTGTTGAAACAAGACAGGCAGATTGCTTCCCAGACAGCTGGATTCCCGGGGGGGCATCTTCCCCGGGGTGATGCTGTGCCAGGTGGGATGGGGGATTTGGGGAGGGAGGGCAGCAAGCACCTCGCCTGCCGCAGCCCGGCACGTGTCAGCCATGTGGAGGAGGCACCCACCACCAGCGCCCAGCCAGCGCTTACCACAAACATGCTGCAATCAATAACTGCCTGGACAGAGACGCGCTCCCAGACCCACACAAGCTGGCAGGCAGCAAACGACGTGGTGGTACAGAGAGGGACCCCAACAGCTATTAACCACAACAGGCAGCAAACTCCTCCATCGATATTCTGGACACACGACCTAACTCTCACCATAAATCACTCCCCATAATGCAGAGAATGCCACCTCCGCGGAGCTGGCGCGGTATCATGCAGTTCCACGGGCAGCGTTAGATACAAACCATTTAATTAACGGCATGACATATTTGTAGCTCATCCTCACAGGCCCCGTGTTGTCAGCCTGTTCTCAAACACCCGAAGCAGGACACAGCACAGCCCCGGCACAGAGCAGCCGACGGATGCTGAGCAGTGATGGAAAAGTGAAGCAGCACAGAGGAGAGGGGAGAATGTCAACAGATCAAAGCCTACCAGCCCAGCTGCAACACCAGCTTAAGGAGTCTGCCATGGGGCACGAAGGGACCAATCCTGCCCCTTATGTGCTGCCCAGCTGTGTATTCCCAGTCCTCCCAGTGGAGCTGGTGAGGAGAAGGTGACCTGGACAGAGCAACTCTGCCATGCTCCTTTCCCAGGGGACAAGGTGACTTAGCCGAAGGCAGGTGAGCTCCACTTGAACAGGGAGCACACAGCGCTGTGCCACCAGGCAAGGCCAAGTGTAACCCAGGAGCAAAGCCAGTACATGGGGCCTGGGGGCACACCATGCAGTAGGAAGGCACAAGCAGCCCCACATACAGTATGGCGCACGCATATTTAATGTATTTGCTTGGCAGATGGAATAACTTTGTTAACAGACTATTTAAATTCCTGAGGGGGTACCTGTAACTATTAGAAATTGATTTTATGAGTCTGTTATACAAACATTACTCTTCAAGGTCTAAAGCATATTGAAATTCTTCCTGTTCTCTCTCAAACAGATGGTGCTAGGAATTTTTCTGAACCTACTCGTAACCATAAATACTACCTGCCAATCCCTCTTGCAAGACAGAAACGATCCTAATTAGAACGGTGAGCCCTCGCCATCTTTTCCTCATCACACGGTTACTATAAAAACACTCCAGAATAGGATGGGTTTGGCAAACCCCTCCCCAGGCATGCGACCGCGAGTATTCCTCTGTTTGTCATGATTAGACGGAGTAAAAAGGGCTTTGGTGCTGTTTGTGAGCCCTGGAAGCAAAGCAGAGGTAGCAGGTGGGATGGTGGCAGGAGCAGCCAGCGTCATCCTGGGCTGTGGGTAATGGAGGTTCGAGCTGGGTAGGGATGGCGGGGACGCGATGCCGGCACGGATCCAACCCCGGGTTCAGTAACACACCAAATTGCAGGGGAAAAAAAAAATCCCCCCACAACACACTAAAGGGCTTGAGGGATTGATTTCTAAGGAAAATTTTAAAGAGCTCAATCTGTCAAGCTTGAGTAGGCATCAGCCAGGAGCATGCATTGGGGGGTGGGGGGAGCTCACTGGGGAGTGATGGGTGCCCAGGGTGTTTGCACCCCTCGAGGATACGCCTTCCTGGGCGTCACAAGCAGGAACGAAGGGATCTGTGTCAGGCTAGGGGCGTAAATACAGCTCCCGGGTAACCCCCCGCCTCTACCCGTGACTGGCTCGGTGGGTGTTCAACCAGAAATGAAATTTTGCTTCCTGAGAGATCATTTGGGGATGACAACAGATTCATTTAATCAAGCAGCCAGATTTGTTGCAGGATGAAATTAATTTTGTTCTGGGTAGAAGTGGAAGTAGTTGAGGGACATGAGGCTCCTACTCAGGGGAGAGAAACAACGCGCAGGGTGAGAAGGTACCCAGCCTTGCAGCATGAATGCAGCTCAGATAGGCCACTGGATAGAATTTTTTTTTTACTATTCTTCCATTCATGAACAACCCTGAGCTCAAATACAGTCATAAAGAGCATTCAGTGAATGGGGAGAAAAAAAAAAGAAATAGTTAAAAATTGTGCTCTCTTCCTGGACAACTCAGTATTGGAAAGTGCCAGCTATATTTGCTGAATAAATTTCTTGCAGGGAACAGATTTTAGTAGCTCTAAATGGGATGAAACTAAGCATAGGGGAATGAATGCCAAAGCACCACAGAACTCCTGTGGATGTGAGAGGTACAAGCTGAGGACCAGCCTCTCCAGACAGACCCCAACACAGCTGTGTCCAGACTCCCCTGTACCCAGCCCTGCCAGGCACCCCAAACAGATTTGGGGCTCCTTGGTCTGAATTTGGCACTTCCAGGTCTCATCAGCAGAGGGCAGGGGCTGGCCACGGACCTAGGGCATGTGGCCACCGGGCTGGACCAGGTTTGCCAGGTATCTCCTCACCAGCCCCAGCCTGGCAAGGAGGTTATGGTGGATCAGCTTGGATTTTGGAGAATGGGGGATCTCAGGTGTAGGGGAGAGAAGCAGAGCCTGCAGGACTAAGTCCACCCTCACCACTTTTTCAACTGCCTAAACCAAACCGTTACCCTGCTCGCCGGCTGTGGTGGCCACCCCCAAGGCTCCCAGCCTGGGACCAGCCTCAGCATGCTGCCCAGCCAGCTCCCTGCCCGGGCCAAGGATTCCCCAGAGGAGCCCCACGAGCAGAGGCCAACCTCACACAAGGCAACCCCCCCCCCCCCCACCAAATGTGCTTATTCTAACTTGTTTGCTCTGCTCAAGGCTGGGGCTACTGGAGAGGCAGAGGGCTGGTGCCCAAGACGTGGGCATTGCACAGGCACTACACAAACCCATCCCCCACATGGGAGGTGGCAGTTTTCCCCCACTAACAACCATTAAGTCACAGAGCAGCCCAGGACACGATGCCTGCTGAGCAGCCTGGAGGCTCTCGGTCACATCCCCACACACATGGCAGCCATTCCCCAGCCCCATCAGCATCTCCAGGACACATAAGCGAGATACCTACAGGGATTCCTGAGACAGGCATGCAGGGAGAAGCCTGGCGAACAGCAGAGACTGCTGTGGCCCTGGGGCGACGGCGCGGAGCAAATTGCTGTAGACGGGAGACTGTAATGCAACCCCACAGCAGCAAAGCAAGCCAGCATCCTTCTTGGCTGGATGCACAACGTGCTGTGCCATGGAGCAGGGAGGCAGCACTCCCTTGCCAGGCAGGTTGGAGGTCACACGGAGGTCCAGGCACACTCTGGCCAGGGAGGGAGGCTCAGGAGAGGACCATGAAAATCAATCCTAACTTCTCCGTAAGATCTGAGGGCAAGACGAAGGGGACAATGCTGGCCTGGTCCTATGCTGCTCTGCCCTAGAAGTTTGCATGTAAAGAAAGCAGGAGTCCCTTGGGAAGCACCTGGAGGAGGATGGGTGCAGACAAGGGTCGGAGGACCTTGGGGCAGCAGCTCACCATGAGCCACTTGGGGCTTTTTGACCAGACGTAGGTCCTGGCTGCCTCTCAGGGATGCAGAGTAGCTCAGGGAGTCCAGGCAGACAGTCCACCCATGCAGGCCTGCTAGTCAAGGTGAGGAACCGAGCAACAGGAGAGCTTCAAAGAGCATCTTGGATGTGCTTGACCTAAGGACTGCAGTAACTTCCTATCCATGCAGCATCTCCCTTTCCAAAACCAATACACCACCAGCCACATCACGTCCTGCTGCCACAACCACATTGAAACCAGGCTGAGATTGAGTCTCTCTGCCTACCTTACTTCTTCCTTGGATGGGGCAAGACTCTGCAGCAGGAGGCTCCAATCTATAGCCATCTCCAGATGCCTCCAAACCAGGATCACCCCATAGCTGGGGGTCAACAATGAGAGGCACTGAGGTAAAACAACATCTCTGGATTCAAAACTTTCCCAGGAATCACAAAACATTAGGAGTTCAAGGGACCTCGAGTCCAACCCTGCCTCCTGAGCAGGATCACCTAGATTAAACCACACAGGAACATGTCCAGATTGGTCTTGAATGTCTTCAGAGAAGGAGACTCCACAATGTCTCTGAGCAGCCTGTCCCAGGGCTCTGTCACCCTCACGGTGAAAACTTTTTTCCTTACATTCACATGGGACCTCCTCAGCTCCATCTTGGACCCATTTCCCCTTGTTCTATCACTGGCCATCACTGAGAAGAGCCTGGCTCCATCCTCCTGACACTCACCCTTATCATATTTATAAACATTAACAAGGTCACCCCTCAGTCTCCTCTTCTCCAAGCTGAAGAGACACAGCTCCCTCAGCCTGTCCTCATAAGGAAGATGTTCCACTCCATCCTGCTGGCCCTGTGCTCGGCTCTTTCAAGGAGTTCTATGTCTTTCTGGAACCGAGGGGCCCAGAACTGGACACAATACTCCAGGGGTGGTCTCACCAGGGTAGAGGGGGAGAAGGACCTCTCTTGACCTACTAACCACACCCCTTCTAGTACATCCCAGGATACTCTTGGCCTTTCCAGGACTGGTGACAGGGGACGTGCTGTGCAGAAGGTCACAGTGCTGAGAAGAGCACCCAGGGATTGCTCAGTGCTCACCAGCCCCGTAGCATGGGGAGGAGAGCGCTGAGCGATTCCATCACGCTGCTGCGGCAATTACAGAATCAGCCAAATGGTTAAAGAGGCTGGAGGGTTTGATTTAAATAAATAATAATAATTTAGCTTCCAAATTGCTCCCACATTGAGGTGCTTCAGGCTCTGTGCAATGCAATAAAAGCCATCTCTAAAAAAAACTCAACAACAAAAAGCACACTAAAATGTTATCAGAAAAACACTACTCATTAAAATTAACAATTAAAACAAATTAGAAAGGCTCTACTGACACGGAGGGGGGAGGAAGAGCATCCAAATGAGGAAAAATGCCTGGTAATTTTTTAGTCACTGATAAGTAAAATAATGGTCTCATTTAGTACTGATTACCTAGAATTATTTAATTTTACTTCAAATTATTCAATTTTTGGTTGAAGTTACCTAGTAATTTTTAATTACCGATACATAATGCAATGACGAATGACTCTTATTTACCTCTGGCTCCACAGGAGCGTGCAAGAAATCAATAGGCATTTCTGACAAATTATTAAGCGACTTGATGAAACGACAGGAATGTTTCCCTGTTAGTGGGAATTGCCAAGCCCCAGCCCGGGGATGAGCCCTGGAGCTGGGCACAGGGTGAGGGAGGAGAAGCCAGAGCTGCTTTAAGGCAGGCGGTGAGACCCGGAGCATCAGTACAGAGAGATATCTTTTGAGAAGAGCTGGGAAGAGGTGAACCCACCCAGCCATGCTCAGGAAAGCTGTGTTCTGTCCATTTTTAGCAGGGAGCAGCCTCCACCACAGACTCTTGGCTGCCTCATTGATTTTTCCTCCTAATGGAAACAACCTGCAGGACTGAAAATATTTGCAAACTGCTCAGGTCAAAAGAGGAAGCAGCAATAACAACAAGGGCGGAGGGGAGGCTCTTCCAGGGCAGAGTCGTGCTGTGCCCCTTTCCCAGCATCTCCAGGATGTTTTCTTTTCCCTGGGCACACTGCCTATATATATATATATATAATTAAAAAAAAAAAAAAGCTCAAGCAACAGCATTCCCTGGGTATTTCCCCGACATGGACCAGCCTTGTTAAAGAGATGAGGGTGGAAAGGGTCAGAGGAAGAGGAGCTGGCTCTGTCATTAACACACAGGAGGCTCTAAAAGGTCAAAACTCACCTCTCCTCACCTGCTAGAGAGATCATGCCTTGTGTCAGAGCCAGGACTCCTCAGTGGTGAGGCAGGATTAGAGCTCAAAATGATCTCGATAAATCAGAGAGGGAGCCAGGAACAATAGGAGGGTGTTCACCAAAGCAAGCGCAAGGTTCGACCGAGCAAATCTGGGGTTGGGGGAGAAGCCTAAATAAATACAGGGAGAAGCAGGGATGGCAGCTGCTGGGTGCGAGGCAGGAGTGATATACTGCACACACACACCCTCCCACCCACCAATTAATAAAGGAGCATTGGTGGGAGATACAAAAGGAGCATCTCACCTCCAGCACCCTGCCTGGCCCTGCCACACTCCTGCCTGTGAATATGCCCTGGTTTGGGTCCCACCATGTAAAGAGGTGGGAAATACAGTGAGAGCCTGGCCAAGGACAGTGAGACCTGCCAGAGGTCTGTGAAGCACAAGGCATTGGGAGCAGCTGCCAGGCTGGGGTCAGCCAGCCCTGGGGAGGGAGGGAGGGTGGATACCCAGGACCCTCGGGTGGAGAGACACTGCAGGGAAGAAGGGACTCATCTGCACCAAGTGAGAAACAATGGGCTGGAACTACAGGGAAGAGAAAGTCTGGATACAAAACTCTCACTGCAAAGCCCATTAGAGTCCCGTCTCAATCCTGAAGGGGAACCTCTGGCAAATGTAGCCAGGAGAAGCTGGGACAGAACTGGTCCTGTGTCAGGGCTGGAGCCACTGCTGTCCTCACTGGGTGCAGGGGAGGGGATGAGGGGTGTCCCCTCACCCTCCCACCATTGCATCTGTGGCCACCTCACCCTGCCCTACACTGCCAGGAGAGGTGGGCCACTATGGTGTTTTCAGAAGACTTCCTTTAGGTATTTTTTTATTTTTTTTTTATGAAAGAAATAGCTGTGAAATGCATGATAAAAATCTATAGCTCTCCCTGCCGGCTTGTGGATAGAGTCCCATGACTGCTCGCATTGGAAATTCAATTTCAATCAGTGTATTGGCAGAAAAGGATTAGGGTCGGTGCCAAAACGTATTCACCCTGGCCAGCACTTTCCTGAGCCTCCGTGTGCTCCTCCAACCACACCGGTACCTGCTGAGCACCCATCTCGGGCCGAGCGCCCATCTCAGGATCTGGCTGCTGGAACAGCTCTGTGTGGTGCTCAGCGCCTGCCAGCACCCCGTGATGGAGGGTGCAGGCACATTCCTTGGTGATGCCTCCACATGTCCCGGCTGGGCCTGCCTCCTTCCCTCCCTGCAGTGCTTCCATGCTTGGCTGCCCAGGAGTCAGCCAGCTCCAGGGCAGCTACTCTGCTGCACAAGCAACGGGACCTGGCGACCTTCAATGCTCCCCCCAACACTGTTCCCCTCACTCACAGTCCTCTGCAAGGAAGGGTCACTGCATCAGGGTCCATACAGGCCATCTTACACATGGTAACCAGGAATTTGCATGCAGTGGGTGTTTCTGGAACCCTCTTCCAGCAGCTCTGGGGCATTGGCCCATCGAGTTCCATCATCTTCCCAGAAGCAGCCCCACATATCACCATCAGCACAGCTCAGGGGTTCAGCAGTGCCAAGGGTCCTGAATGGCCCTTGGGCACGTGATGGCAGGGCCAGGGAGCACTGTGCCAGGTATGTCAGGGCTCACTGGGTTCAGCACTGGGTTCCGGTCCAAAGCAGATACTGGAAATAGAGTCAGGAGTGGAGGATTTCAAACCACTGGATTTTTAGGAGCCTGGAGATAAAGCTGAATAAGAATGAGTAAGGTAGAGGCATTACCCACAGGGTCTTATCTGATCTGGCATCCAAACCTGCTATTGCCTTCACTTCCCTATCTTGAGGAGTTTTTTAAATGCGCACAGCTACAAATCACCCCCTTCCAGTTTAAGTGTCAAATTAAATCAAGACAAACGTTCCCTTGTTCCACATTTCCTTTGGTCCTTGGCTAAGCCCTGCAGCCCTTTCCCAAACCTCCACCTCCCACAACCTGGCACAACCCCAAGCCTTTGCCTTGGGAGACATCTTCAGCCTGAACTTCCCATCCCCCTGGCATGCAGAGCATCTCCACTGCCAGCCCCTCTTTTCAACAAGAGTTGCCAAAGACTTCTTGCAAAAGGAGGTTTGCATTGAGCTGCTCCAGTCACCAGCTTTGAGCCCATCACCAGAAAACATCAGGCAAAACCAGAGCTTGTGCTGGCACCCAGCTCACTCTGCATCAGGGTCAGACACTCATGGGTGCAGCAGAGAAAGCTCTACCAGGACAGATGTCTAAATCCAAAGACAAGAAAGCTAAAAACTGATAAGAAACTCATTTTTACACCAACAGAAGATTAATGTGTGGAACCCATTGCCGTAAGATACAACAAGGCAGGGAGTTTTGTAAGATTTTAAAGAAGATCTGACATTTATGTGGCTAATAAAAGTTTCTGTAGCTCCATGAGTCAAGGTAGATAAAAGGAAGATGCCTGGAGGGGAGATAAGGCCATGTGCTTTGGAGCATAAGCTAATGACTAATAGCAAAAGACAAAGAAGAAAGCACCCCTGGGAGGCTGGGTTTTTCCTGTGTACCAGGTGTTCACTTGTACCTTCTCTGAAGGTCCTGGCACATGTTACTGCAAGATAGGATACGCGACGAGCTGCATCCCAGGCTTGCCCCAGGACAGCAACTCCCCTGTTCCTCAATTTCTACGTTTTGTTTTGGTTTTAAATTAGACCCAGATCTCTTAAAGCCCGGAGAAGCCTCTATCATTAATCCTCCTGACACACAACCTGACCACATGCACTGGAAATCATTGCTCAGGGGTTGGCAGGTCTCCAGGCAGAGGGGACAGTGCTGACTCACAGGGGCCCCAGGGATGTGACACCATGGGTGAGCACCAAGGATGCCAGTTTAGCTGTGCCTGCTCCAGCCAGCAACACATTGCACAGAAAGATTTTGTGTGTGTGAACAAGAGTGTGACTCTGCCAGCTGCCGGAAGGACACGGATGACGCTGGTGTGACAGACGGGTGCATCGCTGGCTCGGTCCCTGTCTCCACAGAGGGGACTGCAGACTCAGGCACCCTCATCTTGCTGGTAGCCGCAAAGCACGAGGCCGCCATGGTGACTCAAAAGCACATCCTCCTCACCGGAGGTAGGAAAGATATCACATGCCCCGAGCCAAAGCCGAACCACACTCACCCTGCATCCCATCACCCTGTCCTTCCACCACACAGCAACACTGTCACAAACTGCATCCCCTCACTGCCAGGCACTCTGCTTCACCACCTTCTCCTTGCATTTGTGTAGGCACCTGGAGCTCTTGGTGGTCACCCATCAACAGTTCGACACCTCTTACTTCTGCTGAGTCTCAGATGGTCTCAGTCTCCACTTAACACTCCACAGGTTACATGGTCTCAGCCTAATCCTTACAGAACCTTCTCTTTACAGCTACTGTCCTCCAACACAGGGATGGTTATGTCCCACCCCCTTCTCCTCTCTCCCTACATCCAACCACTGTCTCAGCACACAGCTCTGGCACCATTAGCACCGCCAAGAGTCTTACCTTGAGGGACCCACACGCTCATCTCCAGACTGCTGCTTGTGCACAGAGGTGGAGCCCATCCCCAGGGCCTGGCTCAGCTCTTTGGGGTGCAAGGGTGCTCAGCCTGCACGGTGCTTGGGTGCTGCTGGCCTTGGCTGCAAGGTGGGCACAGAGATCAGAGCACTGGAAGCAGATGATCTTTTGCACTTTGTCTCACAAATGCCCCCCCCCCAGGGTGACTGCTTTCCTAAAACACCAAAGCCATCCTGTTTCTCCAAGCAGAGTTTCATAACCTACCTGGCCCTTCCACTTCCACCCTGAAACATCCATCTCTGAGCCTCCTGCCTAGTAGACCACCACTCTCCACTCATCACTCCCACACCTCTTCAAATACACCAGGAAGGGGCTGAACTTCCACCCCACACAGGCCCTTACACGTCCTTCTCTGGCCACTCCACTGCTTTCTCCTGAACCCATCCCTTTCCCACAGCAAAGCTGCCAGAGCCTGGGCTGGCCCTATCGCTCCCTCCTGTCCCTGCTCCTGCTTATCCTTCACTCTCTCCAAGACCCCAGGTGCCAAGCACCTTTGCTCAGACCCACCACACTCCCTGCCCTTGCTCAAGCTACAGCTGCTTCTCTGGAGAAGACCCCTCTCCCCCTACAACCCCATGGCTGAGGCTGGATAATCTCCAATATCTCAGCTGTACCCCTCCCCTTCTACAAGCCCATCACGGGGTGCTGCTCCCCCTCACACACCCCCATCCCCTGGCATGGCTATGCTCCCCTGAGCCCCTCCTGGCAGGAGGCAAGTTCAGCTGCAGCACTCCTTGTCTAGACAAACCCATGTGGGCAGCACCCCGACCTCCTCCTCCCATGCCCCCTGCACGCTTGTTGGTGCCTCCCCTAGCTACAGTCTATCATTCACCTAGAGAGCTTCAGCCTCCCTGACTTGGGGCTGGGAGGTCTCCAGAGGAGGCTCCTTCTCCCTTTTAATAGCATGTTTAAACGGTTCCAAGCAGCCCTAATCAGGGCACAGAAGCACAGACAGCCTTGTCAAGAGCTGAGTGGGTACCGGCTCCAGCTCATACTTGCCTTTGTGCCACCAGTTGGGCAGCCACAGACCAGCACAGAGTCTTCCTCGCCAGCAGCTACAAGCACAAAACAAACCTAAGCAAGCTGAGACCCCAAAATAACTCCCCCCTGCACAAAGCCACCTGCATGCAGAGTCACAGGGGAAATCTATCCCACCCTTCCTCAGCCTTTAAGAAGGCTCAAACAGGCTCAGCTGCAGCTCGCTGGGAGGGACCCAGCTGAGAGGGGCTGAGGAGCCTTTCAGCATCATCACAGGTCTGTGGTGAGGGGATGTGATTCCCTCCATCCCGATTTAGCAGAACATTCTGGCTATAGGTCACACTCTGGCACTTGTTACAATACAGCTCTCTGATTCTCTCCCTTTTTTTTTTTAATTTTTCCTTTTAAAAGCTAATTATTTACTCCATACAACATTTAGCAGATTGCCTTGGTACTGCTATCCCCACTGCTGCCTGGTGCCCATGGCCTTGCTGCCATCTTCAGGGCATCTCCCACTGACTCCAGCTGGCCGGGGTTACGGCCACTCTGCGGGACGGCGTTCCTCGCCGCGCCTCCTCCGAGACCAAAGGCTGGGGGAAAAAAGCCAACAGGCAAGTTCTGGAGGACTTTCCACAGCACGATCCAAGAATTAAAAATCTAAACAGATTTTACATATTAAGGCTACAACCCTTCAGTGCAACATTAAAGACTATTTACTTAAAGAGGCTGTGGATGTTACGCTGGGAAGTTTTTCCCTTCCCCAGATGCAGCAATGGCACAAGATGGCAACCAGCAGTTTGTGGCACTTTATCACATCGCTGCTCCAGCCAAAACTGCTCATTACCCTCGGAAAGCGGAGGTTTGGCAGCGCCGTTGCAATGGGCAGTCCCTGCATGCTGGCTGCAGGGCCTTCACGGCTCCGAAACGGCGTGTCCAGGGTAGCAGCAGGACAGGGACCAGCAAGTCCCTGCCCCTATTTTACCGAGTGAGGGCCAAGAGGGAACCTGGAAGAACATCCATAAAATGTATCCCATGCTATTGCCCCAATGTGGCATCGCCTGACTCTTCCCTCTTTCCCCCACAGCTCCTCTCTGGGTAAAATGGAGGAATTGGGGATTAACAGAGAAAAATATTTCACCTAATCCAAAAATAAAGATATAATCAGAAGTGCTCATTGCGAGCCCAGGAACCTGATGGGCTTTAAAACTTCAAATTCAGCCTCCTGACCACAGGGAGCCGTTCCCATTCCTCTGTTGGAGGGGAAAAGAGAGCTAACGGCTTCTGCTAAATCCAGATAACCCCTGTCCATCTTCCGCTGCAGGTCTTTAAAGTTTTTACTGGAGAGGTGACAAATGCTGGGAAATCCAAGTCTCACCTCTTGGGCCACCTGTACTCACGCCATTCACCTCCTGAGCCGTCCTGTGGTTTCCTCCCACCCCAGACAGCACTCCTGGAGCTCTATCTCCGACTCATTACACTAATTGGGAGGAACCGGAAAGCCAGACTCCGGGTCAGCAGATTCTTGCAGGGTTAAAAAAAATAAACCTGAGCTGGCTTAGCTCTCTCTAGACACACTTCTCACTGCAAGAAATGGCAAGAAACCCCACTGGGGCTAAAAGAACCATTTTGCCCCGATATTTGGATTGTTCTTCTCTGTCCAGGTCTGTACCCGCCACGGACCCGGCAATGTCTCCTGCGGTTTTCCAAGTTACAACCACCTGAAACTGTGTTTAGATGAGAATAGCAGCTTTCATTAATGTGTAACGCATCCCCTGTGTGCCCAAAAAGCTCAGAAAGCAGCAGAAAAATTAAAAGCCATAATGTATTTTTTTTTATTATTATTATTATTGATTTTTAAGCCTATCTCATTTTGGGGACCTGGCTTGTAATTTTGGAGTGCTTGTGGGACAGTATAAGTTCCTGAGGCCTCACGGTAGGATTGCACAGACATTTCCTTGTGTTTTATTTTTCTGTAACCTTGATAGCTAAACCCAGTCTTGTGGAGAAGAGGTTTTAATATTCAGGCTGACAAAAATAATTACTTCTCAAGTCTTATGAGGTAAACCACCTGATGGGGTCAGAGCACTGGAGTTCACGTGGGCAAGCTGGCCGGGACAGATCTCCAGCCAAATGTTGGGACCAGTCACCCGACCCCCAAAAGCGCTTCCTTGCTTTTCCCTGGATTTTATTGCACCGCCCTGGACTAAACACAAGAAAACCGGGAGCCCCAGGATGTGCCGGCATCTCCCGGTAGTGATGCCGGGGCTGGGCTAGCTGTGCAGGGCCCACTGCGAGCCTGGCAGCTCCATGTGCATGTCCTTGCTCGGGAAGCCGTGCTTTAATCAAGGCTCTGGGATCCTTCCTTCGCCTGCCCAGGGCTGGGGGTGGATTTTAACTCTAAACACATTAGCGTGCGAGATTGGAAGGTACCGCGTCCTCCCGGGGCTGCTGAACAACAGAAAGGAACCTGGGTTTCATTTGCACTAAGCGCGCGGTGGGAATTTCCCTAATCAAATAAAAAGAAAATGAAAAACTCACTCTCTCCAAAAGTTTAATTCTCTTAATTACATTAATTGGAGAAACATCGGAGCCTCCTTTGCATGTATTTCTTCTCCGCAGAGGAGAGGAAGCGCGGGAAGGGACTTGTACTGCGTGAGGGTGTGGGCTGGACTTGTATCCCCTGGCAGGATGGGATGGAGGAGGCGCAGTGGCCGTGCCCTGTGGTCACCATCGTCACAGCAAAACCCACTGAGAAATGATGTCTATCCCACGGGGGTCCTGGCCTGGGTGACCCCTGTGCCAGAGAACGACCTGTTCATGCCTGGAGGATGTAACAGAGAGTGTCTCCAGATGTCACCTGCTCCAGATTCCCATGGGGTGTTGGAATGGAGATGGGGAGCGGGGCTGAACACTGGGGTGCAGAGGGACTCACCTGGCCTGCTGGCTGCTCCGAGGAGCATTGGCAGCTGCACGGTGGCACGTGGTCCTGGTAGGGGCTGTGGCAGGGCCTGGAGTCCCACACTGGCTCTGGCCATGGGCACCCCCAGCCAGGTGCTGCCTACCTGGGCCTGGCCCCGCTGCCCCTGTTAGCACAGGGGCTCATTGAACATGTACACAGAGAGAGGTGACATCATGGCCAGCAGCAGTGGAGAGGGGGGAGCTGCTTCTGCCCCGCTCTGCACAGCCATGGCCCCCCAGCAGCCCGCCAGGATTTGACCCCATCAGCTTTGACCCCCTTGCTACCAGAAGGAAGGGAGGATCTTGAAGATTTGCCTGCCATGGCATGGGATGTGCCTGCTGCCCGTCCCCACTGCTGGTGGTCCTGAGGAAGCAGGGATGCTCACAAGGTGCCTTTGCCAGAGTGGACCAGCCCCCCGTTGCCACGAGACAACGAGGAGCAACATTGTAAATACACAAAAATATCCACAAATGCTGATTTCCTAGCCCTGATTGGAAACCGGTGCCTTTGAGAAATCTGGGAGGAAAAGGAGCTTCAAACCTGCATGTACACAAGGTTAAACTGGAAAGCAGCCCCCTCCCCACCCCTCTCCTGCCTGCCCACTCTGCCTCGTGGCTCACTTTAGAGAAACAAATACCACAGTAGGAACGTGCATTGCTCTACGCTTGGGAGAAGTGCCTTCCTCAAAGGGTTGTAATTCAGGTTTTCCAGGACATCCAGAGGGCCCTGGGGAGGGTCAGCATTTGGGTGAGCTGGGGGAAATAGAGCTCACTTGGACAGCAGTGTCCCTTACTGCACACCAGCTCCCCGGTGGTCAGGCAGAGGCCCCCTCTCTGCTGACAGCACAGCGGGAAAAGTGACTCTATAACTATATTTTTAATATATAATGGGAAAAGTCTGTGTGTACTCACTAAAAAAAAAAAGTAAAAGAGAAGAAAGAAAGTGGACACGGCCAGACCATTTGGCTGAACGCTTTCATTTGGTTAAAAAAAAGAGAAAAGAAAGGAAAGGAAAGAGCCCACCTTTGTAGGGAGCTGACGTCTGGAAAATTCCAGCCCAAATGACATAAGTTATGAGCAATTGAAAATTGGGATTAGAAAGGAACTGAGCATGAAACCTCAAGTACGAGCATCAGCATCCTGCTCATGAGTCCCCATCGCCTCAGCAGAGGTCGGTGGCAGGACGGCTCCCAGGGTGCTCTCACTCCAGACCACATTAGGGGTTGGAGAGGGGAGAAGGGGGAACCCACCAGGTTACGGCATCCCCCTGCCTATAGGGTGCTGGGACAGTAGGGAGGGCCGGGGGGTGGCGGGTAGGCAGTCATCTCCAGAGCCTTCGCCCTGCGCTGTAACTAGCAGCAAAGACGTCTTGAAGGAGACATAAATTACCCACAGCAAACCCCATCGCCCCAACCACCTCCTGCTCCCTTCCGCCGTGCCGTGGCAGGGTCGGAGCTACGGCCCAGGGGCTGCACGTGAAGCTGAACCTATCGAACTCTCGTCGTTTCATGCCGGCTCAGCTCAGCCGGGGCAGTTCTCTGCCAGAAGCCTCCTCAGTGAATTCATCCTGGCTTGCCGCGGGCCGGGCCCTGCCAAGAAAGGCACAGGTGTAAATTAAATCAATATACCTGGCGCTGGGGCGGCGGGCGGGGGGTCTCTGAGGAAGGGTCTGCAAGGCACACACCAGATTGGCTTTAACACCAAGAGAAGATGAATTGCTCCAACTTCCGCTTCAAACAAGCCGGGCGTCTGCAGGGCTGTCCCGGGCCAGCACAGCTACACCTCCGGCTAATGGCCTGGAGACACGGTGCGAGCAGGACAACCCTTGTGTGTCCCGGCTCTGTGGGCATGGAGATGTTCTGGTCTCCTTTCACACAGGTCCAAGTGTGCTCACAGCTCTGTGTAGGACGTCAGGAGGGGGTCCTGCTCCAGCACCCTGGTGGGACGTTGCCCCTTTCCCCCAGGGCTGGCAAAGCTATTGAGTGCCTGAGTTGGATGCAGCAGGGTCTCCATCTGGTCAAGGCCCCTACAGAGTCCTGCGAACCAGACCTGGTGGGAACAGCATGCATGGCACACATGGCACCAGTCTGTGACGTGGTGTCCAGCAGCACTGCATTCTTCATCACAGTCTCAGAATGGTCTGGGTTGGAAGGAACCCCAAGGATCACTGAGTTCCAACCCCCCAAGCCCACAGGCAGAGCCACCCAGTTCCCAGGCCCTGGCATGAGGAGACCTGGAGGTGCCTTCTGCAGAGTGAGGGTGCAGAGACACCAGCTCTCGGGCTGGGACTCAATGAACCCAGCCACAGCCTGTCCCCAGCTCATTATCTGCTTTACTCATGGTCACCCAGACATGGCCCCACGGCGGAACGGGACCCTGTGCCATCCAGGCAGCACTGTGCTCCCCTTGCATCAGCCCCAGGAAGCCAGCAGAGGAGGGGATCCACAGACACCATCACCCCCTTAGCGAGGGCTGGGAGAAAGGCGGGATCAGTGGTGTTATTTTACTTAATTTATGACTAAATGCCCCCAGAAGAGTTTAGCCCTTATTACTGAGCTATAATGGCCTATTAAGGGAGCAGCATTCCCTGGAAAGCAGCCCAGTGTCAGTGACTCCTTACTGTGATAAGGACTTAATAATCACACGTGGGGTGAGGACAGGAGGAAGCCCGCAGCCTGCCCATGGCCGCAGCCCAGGGGGCTCCTGCCTGCATAGTGAGGGGGGGGGCAGTGGGGAGTCCCACTGGGGGCTCTGCCGGTGGAGAAGGAAACCCCTGAGCTTGTAAATCTGTAATTCCTCACTAAATGTTTTGTAACGACAACAAATGTGAAGTCGTGACAGAAACCCCTCGTTTTCTTTTACAGCGAAGTCCCGTCCTGAAGTCAAGGAAATGAACCATAAAAAAAATAAAATAAAATCTTTGCTCACTCACTGCTTAAAACACGCCCGTCTTCAGCATCTTCACAGCTTCCTCAACCTGTTTTCCATGTCGTCCCATGGGCAGGGAGGAGAGCTTGGACCCCGAGTGTCTCCTACCCTTGTAATCAATTAATTTCAAACGGGGATTTTAGAAGAAGGGACCCCTCCGCCCTCACCCCGCCCTGATTTTTTAGCACACAGCCCTTAAGCATGATGGTCTCACTGCTTCTGGGGTTGTTACTTGGCAGGGAACATTTTCTCAGCAAAATGTGAAAGCTGAGTGATAAGGACCGGGCAGGAACTGATAGAGACTTTGCAGATCGAATATGATGTTGTTTATTTGACTATGATGTATATTTAAAGGTCTCAGTTACAATTGGCCCCAGGCATTCTCTAATGAGCTGCAGCTGCCTGGACTCTCATTAGCTTTAATGACATCTTCTCAGTACATTTTTCTTGGGGTAAGACCTTGTCCTCTCTATGGTTGTGAGCACACTAAAACCAAGAGACATCTCACCCTAAAAGGGCAGCCAACTCAAAACAGTGGAGCAATGATAAATGATGCAAGTGCCCAGAAGAGACAAACCTTTCCTGGAAGAGTCATTGTTTATTTAAGGCAAACTAAATGTAATTTACTTTGGCACGCCTTAGAATTAGACCGGGAGGTATTTGCACGGAGGCTCAAAAAATAGGTAACAAAGTCGCCATGTGTGTTACGCAAAGATCAATTTGCAATTTCCCTGATACTTTGCCATTCGTCTTACTCAATGGACACCGTCCACCTTCCCGAGAGCGGCTTTCCGAGGCGGAGAAGCTGTGAGAAAAGAGCCTGGAGTAGTGAAGGAGCCAAGAGGAGCAAACACAAGCCCCACTGTTAGGCAGCAGCTCCCCGCTCCCGTGCAGAGCCGGCAAGCTGCCGGCACTCCGGCAGGCAGCTGCCTATTGATCCTGCCCCGCCGTGCCGAGCCCCGTCCTTTTATTTTTGGCTTTTTGCTCCGGGTATGTCTTCTGGTGCTCTGCCCCTACCGCCAGCGGAGGCCTTACCCGACTTCCATCTCTTCTTCGGAGAATTGAGGGAGCAGTCATTAATCATCCGAGCTGTCCCCTCCGTGGGAGCACAATGGCCTTCTTTATCCCGCGCTCCAACAGCCCTGACATGTACAATAACAGTCAGCCCTGACGTATCTGCATCGCACCGAGGAGACGTACTCAAAAGGTTCTTTTGCAACATTTCGGGTCGTAGTTAGAATATATTGGTGTATTGTAAGGCGAGCGCTACAGATCGTATCGGAGATGTATTTGGGTTCCTAGGTAGCGGGGCAGCATCTCACCAACATTTTTCTTGCTGCGTTGCTCAGCCAGCCGGCTGAGGTAGAGCTGGCTGCTGGAGGGAAGGGGACACGTGTTTTCCCTGGGGTGGGGGTTTCCTCCTGACAGTTTTCTCAGGAAATCTCTCTAACGTGGAAATTTGGCTGCTTCTTACTGAGATGTGCAGGACATCAGAGATTCCTCTCCCCAAAACGAGTGCTGCTCCCACCACACGACAGGGCACTAAAGCACTGTCCCTGCAATGCCAGCAGACCCCCAGTGAGAGGCATCCCCCAACCCATGTCTTCAGACCCGTTCTGCTGCCAGGGGGTTTCTCCCCTGCAGTGAAGTGTTGTGGAAATGTGCCCCCAAAACTCCCAGCAGAGACGTGGGGAGGGGCTGCTCATATGTGAGGTAGCCTTCAGACCTCGCTGCCACATCTGCACACCAAATGTCTGTGCTACCCCCACGGGCACGGGGCAGGAGAGGACGAGTTGGGTACCACATCCCCTTGGTAGTGGGGAGGGGGGAGTGGGCAAGGGGGAGGTCAGGAGAGGGGAAGGCAGACACAAAGGACAGCAGAAATACTAACTAAAAAAGCATTGAGCTACCTCCACTGCCTTTAACCAGTTGAGAGCTGGGTTAGGAATTTCCAAGCCCTCCTTAAATTCCACAGCTCTGAAACACCACTGAACTAGCAGAGGTATTTCTGGACAAGTTGCAGGAGCTCCCAAATAACCAGGGAACACTAAAAAAAAAAAAATAAAGAAAGGAGGGGGGGGGGGAAATAAAAACAGGAAACAGGTGGGATTTACTTCTCCCTTTTCCCCCCTTGTCATTTCACTGCTTTTTGCGAGGACAAGCTGTACCTCCGGAGCTCAGATGAAATACTTGGCTGCAAAATGAAAATGCGACCGAGTTAACAAGCTCTGAGATCGAGGGAGATGCCACTTCGGGAGATGCAGGAGCAGGTTGCTGGGGCACTGTGCAACTCTAAGCCCTGTGGCTAACTTCATTGCCCCTTCCAGTGCTGGTGGAACCCAAGCCCACCGTTTGCTCAGCCATCCTGGCAGCCAGGCCTTGGTTTGGCTTTGCCAACCATGACCCCGGCTCCTCGCTCCACCTGGGAGCAGGCAGGCTCTAAAAAGCTTTGGTAACAGAGGGAATATTTGGATTATTTCAGATCAATTGGCTTTCCAGAAATTACAAACCGGTGTCAGTCCCCTGTATTGGCTAAATGGGTCAGCAAAGACATCCCCTGGACCCCCATGCCCTCCCAGCTGAGCCACTGACCTGCTGCCAGCGCGGGCAGACACGGCATCCTCTGCACTGAGCAAAACGTGCCAAACAGAGCATGTTCATGGTGCCCTCCTGCTCTTTTCCAGCATCTTGCATTTTTTAAAACATATTTTTGCTTCTGGAGGCCTGTCTCAGACATATTTTTCTTTAAAAAAAAATTCTTTCTTTCTCTTTTTTCTCTTTCTTTAAAAAAAGAAGCCAAGCCGCAAACAGCCCATGTTCACTGCTCGTGGCACACAGCGACCTGGCGAGCGTGCTGGCTCCAGCACTGGCAGCGCCTGCTGGACCCGGCGCAGACAAAGCTGCATGGTGGCAGCGGTTCAGGGGCAACACTGGGTGTTGGCAGACGTGCTCTGCGTGGTACCAGTCCCTTGGCAGCCTCTTTTCCCTCTGACATAAACTGTGCTTGAATCCAGCCTCTCCTTGCCAGGCATCCCCTGGCCTCTGCACGGAGGAGTGACGGGTGTTCGTGGGGCTCTTGCTGATGGGTGCTATGTGTGGACGGGGCTGATGCTGCTGGTTGAATTGTGCCAGCGTGGAGATGAGCTGGTGGCCTGACAGATGCTTTCTGTGTGGTCATTTTTTGGTGCAGTGGTTTGAGGTGTAATTAAAATTATTAGTAAGAAATTTAGCCCATCCTCTCTCCCCTAGCTGGGAATTATCACTGATCTCCTTGCCGTGTGAGTGGATTTGGGGTGGGGAGGGCTGCCCGTCCATGTGGTGTCATCCCACCACCTGGATCAGAAGAACATGTTTCAAACCCAGGGCTGGGGCTGAGCATGCCAGAAGCAGCCGGGTGGAGGGAAGATGCTTTGGGCAAAGAGCCCCGGGCACAGGCTGGAAGGACTTATCAGCTCTTTCCCCCCTTCTGCTGCAAGCTGCAGACCTTCGTGCAGATATTTCAGCTGGTGGGGACTTGCACACCAAGATATCCATCCCTGCAGGTTCTGCTTTCCAGCCTTTCCCCAAATAAAGGCTGGTGCTGCTCCACAGCATGCTCAGGCCCTGGGCTTTTTATTATTTCCAAGGTCATTTGCTCTGCAGCAGGGCTGAAAAGCAGAATTGCCTTTCTCGCGCTGTTTATGTCTACCAGATACACACTACTTGCTTTTTCATTTGGATTCATTTTCTGTTCTGTCCTGAGAGAAAGGAGCAAAGCAATTTTCTATTTACTGCAAAATTCCAAGTGAGCAATTTTGTGGATCTGGAAATTGTCAGGAAGAGGTTACTGGACTGTGTACGCGAGGAGGAGGAGAGCAGAAGTGATAGGAGAAGCGTACAGAGCAGGAGAGGCGGCGGCTAAAGCCTTTTCAATCCCATCGCTGTCTCGAGAAACCTTTGCCTAAACACCCCAGACTGGTAACTATTACTGGATGTGTGAGTAATTCCTGGATAATTTTTTAAGTATTTGGAAAAAAACAATGCATAATGAAAACATTACGTTATTGCCGTGCCGCTGACACTGTTGGCCAGATTCTCAGCTGCGGTGAATCACGCTCTCGCCTCCGACTCGAGTGGAATGATGCCTTATTTATCCCAGCTGAGGATCAAATGCGTCGGTCGGTGCTCGTGCCACCTTCGCCTGGCAGGTCAGAGCGAAGCTCTGCCTAAAAAGCCGGTGAACTCGGCAACGCCTGCCCACGGCCGTGCTCTGAAAAGCGGCCAAGACTGCACAGCCCTGGCTACAGCTGGTTGCTGTTGCCTCCAGCCTAACCCCGACGTGATGAGCTTTGTGCACATCCCGTGGGGACGGGCGAAGGCGGGTGGATGGGTCCCAGGGACAGGAGCCCATGTTGGGCAGTGGGCTGAGGTGTGAGCGAGGGCTGCGGCCAGGGAGCCAGGAAGCGCCGGGGCTGGCAGGAGGGAAGGATAAACAAGGAATGGTTAGCAGTTTGCACACATAGATTAATTTCTATATGTTTTTTTTAGAACTTAGAATAATTTATTGTAATTACTGTTGGCTGAGTTGTGTTTGAAGAAGGCAGTGCCATTAAAAGGATTTTTGAAAGACATTGAATTGGGAGGCAATTATTTTTTTTTAAAAATATGTTTAAGGATTATAAAAGTAATTACTGCCCTCAAGCCAGGATGTCTAATTATGTTAAACTGTGGCTTAAGACAGCACAACTTTCAGGCTCTTCCTTGGGTGGCTCTTGCAGAAACAGAGTGCACGTGGCACAGCCGGGGCAGGGCTCTGTACAAGTAGGGATGTCCCCGTGTCCCTATGGCAGTGACACAGCCCTTGCCAAGACGTGGGATGAGTGTGGGGAGATGAGTACAGGAAATGGGGAAAAAGGGGGGGTGGGGAAGGAGAAAATTGTGAGAGCAATGGAAGGAGGGGACTGAAATATTGTGTATCCTTGGTTCCAGAAGGACATAGAACTCCTTGAAAGAGCCCAGTGCAGGGCCACCAAGATGATGGAGTGGAACATCTTCCTTATGAGGACAGGCTGAGGGAGCTGCGTCTCTTTAGGTTGGAGAAGAGGAGACTGAGGGGTGACCTCATTAATGTCTATAAATATGATAAGGGTGGTGTCAGGAGGATGGAGCCAGGCTCTTCTCAGTGATGGCCAGTGATAGGACAAGGGGCAGTGGGTCCAAGATGGAGCATAGGAAGTTCCATCTGAATGTAAGGAAAAATGTGAGGGTGACAGAGCACTGGAACAGGCTGCCCAGAGAGGTTGTGGAGTCTCCTTCTCTGGAGACATTCAAGACCAATCTGGACACATCCCTGTGTGGTTTAATCTAGGTGATTCTGCTCGGGCAGGGGTTTGGACTAGATGATCTCTTGAGGTCCCTTGAACTCCTAATGTTCTGTGATTCTGTGACTGCAGGTACCAAGCAGGTACACCCATCACCCTGCTCTTTGGGCACGAGGTAGCCTGTGGAGAAGAGCTTGCTCTTGCTGTGGGGAGCGGGTGTGCTGACCCCTCCGGGGCCTCTTCCTGCCCTGTTTCTCCCCGTTTCCCCCTGGGAGCCCTCCGTGAGCAGCAAGAGAGAAGTATGCGTTTATTTTTCAAGCTTGCCTTTTGACTCCAGCTCCCCTCTGTTCTTCTGCCAACGTGTGAGAAACAAGTTCAGGTTTAAAAGGCAACCTGAAATGTGCATGCATGCACAAAACTGTTTTATTTTTATAATGCCGTGATTTATGGGCCAGCTTGGGGCAGGGAGGGGGCGGGGGTGGGATTTCTCTGGTGATTTCTGAGTGTTTGAAGGTTGCCCATGACGGGAGAGGCAGCCAACATCCTACGTGCTGGGGAAGCAGTGGGGGGAGAGGGCAGCAGTGGGAGCGCACAGAGGGTCTCCGCAATGGTGCTGTGGCTGCAGGGGAGCAGGGCAGGGCTCAATGTGACGATGAGGATATTTCAGTATCAGGGATGAGAGGTGTAGCTGCAGGAGTGACAGGCAAAGCTGTGTCTTAGGGAGCTCTAAAAAGCTGCTGAGCTTCAGCCTGGGCTGGGCAGTGAAGGACCCAGGGGAAGCCGAGAGCTCGCGTAGGCTGAGCTGGATGGAAGCTGGATATCTGGGCAGGAGTCAGACCCTCTCCCTTGCCATCCCCTCCAGCGCCCTGTACTAGCAGTGAGCCCACATGGCTGATGGCACATGATCAATTCTGAGTAAATACCACCCGGCTCGTCGCCCTCCCCCTACCCCCCCACTTCAGTAAGCGAGGACGCCATGGGGGACACACACACGACTCCTCTCCCAGCGTGTCTCAAACACATTCGCCCCATTTAACCCAACCTGTCAAGTGGCATTGACTCAGAAAAGGCTGTTCCCAGGGGGGACAGTGGGTAGAACGGGCTGGCAGGTGGGAGAAGGGGAGGGGGGCTGTGCCCCATGAGGTGCTGGTGAGCAGGCTGGGTGCTTAGCACAAGCAGCAGCCACAGCGTCCACCATGGCACTGCGGCCCTGCGGTGCTGAGCCCTTGGCTCACAGACACTGGGGAGCTTGCAGGGGTGTGGGGATGCTGCAAGGATGGGAAATACAACAAGAGACGATGGATAATGTCCGCTCTCTGGGAAGAGAGAGTGCTGCACTGGCACTGAGGGCAGCAACTCGAAAGCAAAGGAGGAGCTGCCAGCGCCGGGAGAGGAACAGCCGGGCAGCTTCCAGCATCCCACGCCAACCTGGACGTCTGTCAAGTGTCAGGGCTAGAGTTATCTCTGGCTCAACTGCGTCAGACAGACCAGGGGAAATGCAGCCTCAACACAGGACATTCTTTTTCCCTTTCAAATATAGAAATTATTATGATTATTATTATTAGTATTAGTGTTAGTGTTAGTGTTAGTGTTAGTGTTAGTGTTAGTGTTAGTGTTAGTGTTAGTGTTAGTATTAATATTAGTATTAGTATTAGTATTAGTATTGCTGTTGTTATTAGTACAACCACTATTATTATTTTTCAGCCTGGGTCCCCCAGGTCTTGGGGTGATTTTCACCCCTGGGGTTTGCCAGCAGAAAGGCTCGGTGTTCTTTTCCCCAAGCCACACGTGGAAACAGTTCTCAGTGATTTGGGTCCTTTGTGCTCTGTGGATTATAAAAGGAGCCTGTAAGGAGCCTGGAAAAGGAAGAGTACTAATTATTGTTAACTCCATCAAAGCCAATAATATCCTTGGTTAATTATCGGTTTACCCAATTTTCCTGTGAGCCTGCTGTGTAAATACACCACCGTGAAGAGGCTGTTATTTCCTTCACGCTCCACCTCGCCCTAGCACCGATGGTTCCAGGCTAGTCACGTGCCCGTTGCGGTGTTAGTTTTGGTGGGCAATCACCACCAATCATCAAGCCCAAGACAAGAAATGGCAGGAGCGGATGCGTTCCCTCTACTGTCCCAGTCCAGCTCTAGCTCGCTGGACTTGCCAAAAGCCGCCAAGCCCTCTGGCCTCAGCCAGGGCTATTTGCCACCTCCGTTCAAATTCCATCAGGATGCTCCCCAAGGACCACAGCCACTACTCCTGGCACTGCCTAGGCCAGTTCGTCAACAACCATCCCATTGACCAGCTGCTCCTGTGTTCAGCCCCAAGCGTGACTTTCCCCGTCGCGACGAGGTGTAGTGCAGAGGGGGAGCCGGCAGGGAAGAAGTGTGTCTCACGACAGGAGACCCGAGCCGCTTTCCCTTTCATCACCACTCATTTATTTGGATTAGAGTCAGATCTCTCCTGAATCCTTTGTTCACTGTTTGTTATTCCACATGCACCCGGTGCTGCGCGTTCATCTTTATTAGCTCTAATTACTTCCCCGTTCTAATGGGATCTCACTATTCGCATACAATTGAAAGGAAATGTATTCATTAGAAGAATTCTCCTCCTAACTGTTGTTTAGGGCTGGTGCTGTCACTGCTGTCGCTGTGACTCTTTTCCCTGCCCGCTGCCACGTGCCGGATGGGACCAGGACGCAGCGCAGCACCGTTAAGAGTTTCAAGTTAGTGTGACCCACAGGCTTCGGGCTCAGCTCAGTTGGTTGATGGAGGAAAGGTTGTGAAGCCTGAGGAACACATGAAGGGGTGGCACACGTCTGCTCCCAACCACGGGCATCCCAAAGGCTCTCCCAGCTGTACCAGGCCTGTGCCCAGCCCTGCTTGCAATCCCACACACCAGAGGTCCCCAGCCTTTGCCTGCCAGGGGTTGGAAGTCTGGGAGAAAGTGTCAGAGCAAGGATGAAGCCAGGGATGTTTGAGAGCTGGAGAAACCGCTCTAGGCAAAAGTCTCCAGTTGAAATTAAGTGACAAGAAGTGGCTTGGAGTAGTAAACGAGCCATCCCCCTAACAGCTTGGCTTCCTCCCTGGCACTCAGACCAACTTTTCCTCCTTATTTATTTCCTCCCACTGCCTCTAGTTAAGCACCTTTAGGGAACACTTTAATGACCCTTCTTCTTCCTCGCTGTTTACACTCGGCTTTCCCTCCCCTACCTGGGGGCAGACGAGGTACCATCGCCACTGTAGCTAAGCAACCTCCCCATTAGCACACTTGTGGCTCAGACCCTGGCATCTCCTCACCAGCTCTACTCAATTAGCCCTTCAGTTTTGGTCCACGCTGTCCCTCTCCTCCCCTGCCAGCACATCCGAACGGGCTCGTTTCCGCAGCTCCGTCCAGTCGAATGAATAGATTTCCCTTTCAGTGAAAAACCCATCCCCTGCTTCATCACATTCCCAATCCGCTGCGAAAGCCGCCTTCCGTTGCCTGGCATATTTATGCCATCATTTGTTAAGACCATCATGTGAGGCCAGGGATGGGAAGTTGGCAGTTTCAGGGCTTGCAGAGCGGTTTCAGCAGAGCTGGGCAGCACGTTCCCCTGGTGAGCGATGCGGATGTGTGGTGCAAGTTGTCCCTGCAGCGGGGGCTGGTGGGGTCCTTCCCTGTCGGGCCACCCCACAGGCCACATTCAAGTCACTGATGGGCGAGCGTGGGCATGGTTGGGGGCTGGGGGGAACACCAGTTTGGACCGTCACCACTGCCCTGCCCACATCTCCTGTGCTCTTTTTGCCCCCCCATGTCACCTCTGCAGGGGTGGCTCTGCAGCTGCTATGAAAGCTGAGCCTGAGCCATTGTCTGTGTTCTCCAGCACAGGATTCCTGGACACCCACTGTGCCCCCCAACACCAAGGCTGCAGACACAGCCTTGCAGCTTTCCTGGAGCTGGTCTGGGAGCTTCGTTCAAAATGCAAATGACTTGGGGTTGCCTAACAGCAATGGCACTAATGGGATGTGAGTTTGTGCCCGCTAATGGCATCCTGCAGTACTTCTGAAGTAAGCGTCTGCTTTGTCTCTGCGTTTGTCTGTCACAGATGAACATTACCCAGGCCCCGGCTCCCATTCTATTAATATATTTGCTTAATTACGCTGTACAGAGTGAGTGCCAGGCTGGCAGACAGACTGCAGAAGCTCTGCTATCACTGGGAGTGCTCTGCCAAAGAAGGCAGCAGTGACATCACAGGTGGATGACATCATTTCTGTGACACACTCCCGCTCTTCCATTCCACTCTGCAAACCCTTCTGACCTTTCCCTGCCAACCCCTGGGGCTTGCACAACGGGGATGGGGCTACTGAGTTGCCCCTCTAACAAAAGACACCCCCCTTGCTCCCCAACAACTCACCACAAGCACCCTTAGGACGCTGATTGCTGCCTCCTTCCCCCTGCGAGTGCTCAACGTCTATCTGCATTTTAAAAGTGCCTATCAAGGCCCAAAAGACAGAGTGTTGGGCAGACAGTAACCATCTGCCTGCAGGTCAAGTGGCCGTGACAGGCGTCCTCCGGCCACGGAGACAGCGAGACAGTTTTGAGACCGTCTTTGCGGAGACTCCGGCTGAGTGCAGGAACCACTACCTGCTCTGTCGCTTTTATTCACCCTTGGGATGCACTTGAGAGCTGTCAGCTCCCCGAGTCACAGTGAAACCGAGCCTCTTGCCGAGGCGTGCGATGCGGTAGCAGAGGGAGGGAAGGCTTTGGGCAGAGCCAGGAGCCCTGATCGGGGCTGTGGTATTTCTCCCTGGCACAGGCAGCTTGCTTGGGGAGGGAGGGGACCTCAGCCTCGTTGTCCAGAAGCACCCAGGCAGCCCTGGGAATTGGGATTGCCAGCACAGCCTTGGGGCACCGTTACAGTGTCACCGTATGCTGGTGAGGTGGTTGGTGAAGGCCTGAGGCGCGAACAGCAGGTGGCTGCGCACAGCGCCTGGTCGCATGCTGGGCACCCACCTCACACCCTCCTCACCTCATCCACACCTCAGCTCTGCTCATGCTCTTTTGGAAGCATTGCCATTTGTCCAGCCAAGCAGTGGGACACATGGATCCAACCTGGGAGCTTTCAGCTCTAGAAGCCCTCTGAGCTGCAGCTGAAGACCAGGTCTCCTCTCCTTCCCTGCTTGCTTCCCTCCTCTGCCTTGATTTTTCACTCGGAACCCCCTCCTCCTCCTTCATCCCTTCTTCCGCTCCCAGAGGGAAACCCTAGGTCCCTGCCTTTGTGATGGTGGGATGATGCAGGACACCCTGATGGGTGGGAATTAGTAATGAAAAGCAACACCCCCCACCCCCTACAACCTCATCCCATAAAGGAACAATAATGGTATCACGAGGCAGCAAAGACAGCGGATTCCAGGATCACTGAATTCACCTCCTACTGAAGCCATCTGGGCGCCCCCATGGCCAGAGTGGTCACGTCTGGGCTACGAGGGGATGTGGGGAGTCCCACATCAAACCACTGATGAGCTAAGCCAAGCTGGGGGCTAGGGCAGCCCCAGGCAGGGTAAGACACATGCCCCAGCCTGGGAGTTCTGGCAGAGACCTAATGGAACCAGTTCCTGAAATCCCCTGGAGCATCTGCAGGTCTGAGGGTGCACTAGGCTTACCACAGGGGATGCACGTAGGCAGGATGCTTCTCCTCCTCCCAGCCATGGGGAAGGAGGGGAGCCAGGGCAGAGGGGACAGCTCTTTCTCCAAAGAGAGTAAAATGAGATCACTATTTTTTTTCCTCGTTCTGCACATAAACCCGACACCTCCTTCGAGACAGTCTGCGAGGACTTCCCAGCTCCATCAGAAAGAAGAAAACTGAAAAAAAAGGGAGCTGTTCTACCAGAGTGGGCCTCCTGAAGCTCATAAACACAAGGGAGGTTACAGAGGGGCAGGAGAGATGGGGAAACACGGGCCTGATCCTGCAAAGGGTGCAGGGCAGCAGAACCTAGCAGCGTTGTTGGAAGAGGGGAAGCAGCACGTTCCCCACCTGTCTGGAGGGAGAGCTGCTGCTGACACCCTTGGAGAGGGAGACCCAGGGGGTGCAATCTCAGCAGACACCCCACAAAACTCTCCATGCCTCCCAAACCTTTGAGAAATCTTCAGAGCAACACCCAAGTGTGGTGGCAGCAGCAGGAGAGCCCGTGGCTGCTCCTCATCTTGCGGTGTGTCGGGAGCTGCGGCTGCTCCTCAGTTACAAACCCGTGCAGGCTGTCACTTGTGTCACTTCTTATTTTTAGCCATTTGCCCGTTTTTCCCTCTTCCTAGTCTAACTCCCTTGCTGAGGTGGACCCCTCGTTTCTGCCTGAGCTCCTCAGCACCACACCTTCATACCTGTGTGTGTCCCACCCCCACCATTACCGGCGCTTGCTGCCACCACAGACATCTCCAGCTGACCTGACAGCTCTGTAGCATCTCGCTGTGTCCCCCAGCTGAAATCACCTCCCCCCTCTCCAACCTCGTCAGGGTTCCGCACCAGCAGCCCCGCTGCAGTTTAATTAAGGTGAAGCCTTTTCCCGCTGCGGCGGCTCGCGCTCACTCGTGGATTTCCCTAAGGCCTCATCAGCTGAAACGCCACGCTCTGCCTGCTGCTCCTCTGCCGGCAGCACGGCTCTCCCACAGAATCCCAGACTGGTCTGGGTTGGGAGGGAACCCAAGGATCATCGACTTCCAACCCCCCTGACACAGGCAGGGCCACCAACCCTCAGGCCTGAATCTAGACAAGGTCGCCCAGGGCCACGTCCGACCTGGCCTTGGACATCTGCAGGGTTGGGACATCCACCACCTCTCTGGGCAGCCTGTACCAGCACCTCACCACTCTGTCCATGAAGAACTTCCCCCTGATATCTGACCTAACCCTTCCCTCCTCCAGCTTCAATCCATCCCTTGTCCTACCACTCTCTACCCTTGTGAAAATCCAATTCCCTCTTGTCTAAGTGCTCCCTTGCAGTACCGGAAGCTGCAGTGAGGTCCCTCTGCAGCCTTCTCTTCTCCAGGCTGAACAAGCCCAGCTCCCTCAGCCTGTCCTCACAGGGGAGGTGCTGCAGCCCCTGATCCTCTCTGTGGCCTCCTCTGAACCCTCTCCCAGATCTCTCTTGACTTGGAGTCCCAGCTCTGGACGCAGAACTGCAGATGGGGCCTCCTGAGAGCAGCTGTCCCGGGGGAATGGGCAAACCCCAGTGTGAGGGTCCACCTCCAAGGGTACCCACAGGGATGCCCCAGCTCCCAGAGAAGCTCCCAGGTACGTCTGCTCCCCAGGGACTGGTCTCATCCTGGGTCATGACACTTTTGGTCCCATCCCTGTCTCTGCCTTTGGCTCTGTGCATCGACATTTATTGAGCTCTTGTGTCCACACTGGGGGCTGCAGATGGCTCCGTGGCGATTGCACAGGCTGGAGTTTGCATTTGCTCCCCAGAAATACGAACAGCTAGTGACGGCTCTGCAGCCAGAGCATGAGCTGGGAGATTTCCAGCAGCCAGAATGCCCAATTACTAGGTTTTTTTCTCTCCGCTGAGCTTGACAACAATGTTTGTGAAAAATTAAGAGGGAGAAATGCTCTTCCCTGCTTACAGGAGGAATAAAAGCCTCTCTGCCATAGGCTTCCAGATGTCATTTTATATTTTCTATAAAAATTTATGGGGAACCCAGCTGGCCCTAGAGACACAGTTTGAGGAGGGAGCAGTGAATTGCCACTTGGCAGAGGTGTTTGCACCACGCGAGCCGGCGGTGCCGCAGCCTGCGTGACGGCACGCTGCCTCTCCCAGCCAGGGCTTCACGGCCAGAGCAATGCCAGCACCAAGGGGGCTCAGCCTGCTGTCGGGCTGGCAGCGGGAGAGCAGTGTTTCAGGAGCAGGATGGGGTCTTGTGAGTGGTGGGGAGGAGGATGAGCCTCACACCCTGTGCCGACCGGACCCAGCAATCCCCAGCACCACCAGCCACATAGGAGCAGAAGGGGTGGCAGGATTGGCCCCTTCTCCAACTTTGTTCTGCATTCTCAGGAACAAAAATTGCCATGGTTACCATCGCCTGGGCTCCTCGTTAGTACCATCCGCTCTCCATGTCAGACTAACCAAGTCACTCCTCCACAGTGCTGGTGGGTGCTGTGGCTGCTCCAGCCACACTGGCACCCTTCACCATCCATGGCAACTTGACCCCATCAGTGGCTGCGGGGCCAGGGGCACACGGTGCTTTCCAGAGCCTGTTCCCAGACTCCAATTATATCCACCCGTGTCACGTAGGCGCCTTGCACCCCCTTAGTGAGCTGCAAGAACAAATTGACTTTCATTTCCCCCAACGCACGGTGCTGGCAGTAATGTCTTTGAAAGCATGAAACACATCCGCTGTTCGCAACGTCGCCCAGCGATGGCTGCGCAACATCAATGCTGCGGCCAACATGCCTTTCTGACCCTCTCCCTCTTTCTCTCCGAAGAGGAGCTATTTAAAGCATCATATTGAACCATTTCATCTGTCCAGAGAGGGGCTTTGAGCGCTTCTGGCTGGTGTCAGCAATGAAAACGTTACCTGGACGTTCTCGCCTGTGAGGAGGGAATCACTGCAGGGCTCTCCCACTCCCGGCCAGGGAGAGGATAGCCCTGATGGATGGTGTTCCCAGGGACACGCTGTTTGACTCTGCAGCCCCGGGATGCTAATGGGGAAGAAATATCAGCTCAGGCCAGAAACTCTGGACCAAAAGTCTTAAATGACTTCATGTACATCGTTACCCTGATGATGTGATGTCATTGGGCTAATCCTCAATGGCGTGTAGTCTCCTGTCACTGGGACAACACTGAAAGAAAGCAAATCTGGACCAGTACCTCCTCATTAACCCATCCTACCTGATCCCAGGGAAGCAAGTTAATAACACGTGTCGGCTCAGTATCTGCTCATGTACTAACTCCGCACATAACTCCTATATTATTTCCGTCCTTGCCAACTCAAGCTGCCCAACTTCAGAGCCAGCAAGGACATGCTTACAGGAGATGTTTCCTGAATAAAGCTCAGACTAACACTTATTTGCTCTCACTCCCTGATGAATTCTTACGGGTAATGAAACTGTGTCTTTAAAAACCACCACCAAAACCCCATGTCGGATCCTGAGCGCTTTGTGGGCTGGGAACAATCGACTGGATGATTTCTAAAGGGCCATTTGAGGGGCTCCTCTGGCAGGGATCTCCTCCTGGCACCCAGCGACTCCCTGAAGCTCACCAGGGCCCTTCCCATCGGCGCTCAGCATCCTCACAGGCACTTACCCACGTCTTTCTCATTCTGCTGTGGGCAAACAGCCTTTTTTCTACCCAGCTGTGGCTTAACAAGCTTCTCCAGCGAGCGGGGACCCGCACGCAGCGGCATCAGTCATTCTGTCTGACCTGCGGCACAGCGCTGTGTTCCTGCTCGTGAGGGAAACCCTCAGAGCGGAGCTGGGGACACGCAAACATGGTCCCGCACAGGCAGTAAAGAGATACAGAGAAGTGCACGTGCTCTTATTTTGCATGCCCCAAAGCTAGGAATAAGGCCTGATGCTCAGAAGAAAGGAAATATTTAGTTGAGAAAGTGAGAGGGCTGCAAGAAGGCAAGGCAAACACTATATATTTATTTCTTTATGGTGTAAATGGAAAGCTGCGCTCTCAGCTCTGCTGAATTATTTCATGGCCTATCTCCGGCAGAAATCGAAAGAAAAAAACCCACCCAACCCCCCGGCACCCGCATCCGAGGCTCTCAATTATTGCATCTCGCTCCTCAGTGTGCCAAAATGACATCTTACGAACTGGCAGGAGGATTTGCCTCCGCGCTCTCCCTCGCACGCAGGAAGGCTGCTCCGCCGCGCTCAAAGGTGTCGGGAGATTTTGCGGCGTGGGTCAAAGGATGTTAATAAAGCGCTTGAGTCTCCATATGGTATTTTGGCACTCAAATGTCAGCTGCTTTTCAGACACTGTACTTTAATCATTTCAGACAGGCCCCTTTTAAATGGTTTGTTTAGTTTGCTCAGAGAATAATATTTGTTATTTGGTTTTCAGAATGACTAATAAATGAACTGTCTTTGCTCGGGGAGAATAATGCCACTTAAGCAAAACCTAGCACTGCAGTTCAGAGCTATTTAATAAGAAATACCTGTCAGTGTCAGAATATATTTACTGTGCGTTAGCTTTGAAGAATTGCAGAATTAGTTTTTCCCCCTCGCTAAGTTTACTTTATGTAAAATGTAACACACGGACTGTGAATATGTGGACAGCAAACAGACTGTATCAATGAATTCAGCCTCCCCCGGAAAATGCTGACGGTGGCAAGAGAAACACCTCTGAACAGACACAACTGACACCATCAAAAGCGAAACGCGTGACAGCTGCCAAGGAGCCGCAGCCTCCTGCCTCCCTCCTCTTGTTTAAAAAACAAAATCAAATCCAAAATAACACGCTGTAGTCTATTTATCCTCTTGTTTAATCCGCTGTGAAAGCAGCGGCATAATTAAATGCTTTTAACCTTTTGGTTTTAACCTGTGATCAGGCGGCAGTGAAAAGAAGACCGTGCCATACGGGGGTGGCAGCGTCGCGTCGTCGCTGAGCCTCGGGCAGCGGCACCCCAGCACTGTCCAGGGAGGCTGCCCACAGTGGGAATGGATGCCAGGGTCCCCATCCCTACTGCTGGGCATCCTTCATCCCTACTGCCAGGGTCCCATCCCTACTGCCAGGGTCCCCATCCCTACTGCTGGGCATCCTTCATCCCTACTGCTGGGGTTTCCATCCCTACTGCTGGGGTCCCCATCCGTACTGCTGGGCATCCTGCATCCCCACTGCCGGGATCCCCATCCTTACTGCTGGGCATTCTGCATCGCTACTGCTGGGGTTTCCATCCCTACTGCTGGGCATCCTGCATCCCTACTGCTGGGGAACCCATCCCTACTGCCCCCAAAGCACTGTCCTGCCAGGATGAGCCCGAGCATGGAGAAGGGACTCTGCCGCTTTCCAGCTGTCCTTCAGCCTCCGGAGCAGAGCTGGAAATGGAGAACCTTTGCTCCACCACGCCACAGCTGCACTGTGTCTATTATTCATGCAGCTCCTTTCACGACCCAGGTACCACCTTGGACTCTGCAGCCATCTGGGGCAGCTAGCTGGGAGGCTGACGGTAGGTTGTGTGAAGCAGCAAGTTATTTACTTAGAAACTGTCTCTGTGGCATCTTGACCATCTGGAAAGAATATGGAAATGAGACTTTTAGCGAGATGGAAGTTCTCAGTTGATAAATTAACCAGGCATCTCCAGGACGGCGCAGCTGATAGAAGCATGCATTTCTAAGCACGCCCCAGCTCGCACACACGTATGTAGGTGTGAGCGAACGCGATTTCCCATCTCGCCCACACATCTGGGGACTTCAGCCACGTTCCTGACAAGCTGCCTGGACTTCTAGACAAACAGAACCCAACTTCCAGCCATAAGATTCATGTGTAGTGGAACGAGTGGCCAAGCAGGGCTGCTTTAGAGACCTGTGCCACCAAAGCCCTCCTTGCTCCACCAAACCTGTCCCCTGGGGACCAAGTCCAGTCCTGCAGGGAGAGCATGATGTGGGCATCCTGCTGGGGTGGCCAAGGAGCCCGGTCACCAGGAGCTCCTCAACCCATCATATAGAAGGCGAGGTGCAAGTGTGCACCCTGGCATGGTACTTACTCCCTCCCCACAGCTACACTGGTGCGGAAGAGCCCAGTGCAAGGGGGGAATAACGTGCAGGACCTGGCACACGTGCAGGAGCCTCTCTGTGCTTATGCCAGCTGCTTGCTAATCAGACTGCCATACTGGGCTGGAGAGGACCTGGCTTCTGTGAGCATGAGTCATCTCATGTGCTGACTACCAGGAGAGTTCCCAGGAACTGGGGGCAGCAGCACAGGAATTACAGTTGTCCTCCGAGCACTGTAATTTGTACTGGAGCTGGATGACTCTCCCAACCAGCCCGAGACAGGACTGTCTCCAAGCCAGATGCAGATTGCTGGGATCAGAGTGTGAAGCCCCAAATTAAGCACCATGAGAGCGGAGCCAGGAGACCCTGCAGATGAAGTTTGTGAAGTACTGGAGTCCATCCCACTTTTCAACCACAAAGCATCTCCAGGAAAGCCTTTTGTTCCAAGTGCCATCCCTAACCCTGTGCTGTCCTCTAACCCTCCAAGAGGCAGAAAACACCCAGGAACAGGAACTGGACATAAACCCTGGGTTTGCTCAGGGCAGGTCAGTGGTACAGGACACACATTCCCACCAGTCGGGTCAGTCTTGGGACACAAGTTCAGTCAGTGCCTTGCCCACACAGCGTGTCAGTGTCCATCCGCTTGCCCTGCGCTGCTGAGCAGGGCGTAACGGTACCTCCCGCGAGCCCAGCCACAAACCTCATGACTTCCCAAAGCAGTTGGTGTCTCTGGTGCCTCTTTGCCTTCCAACCCCATGCAGGAAACACCACACACAACAGCACATCGCCTGCATTCCCAGCGTCCCAAAAAGACTTTCTGCTCACCGGAAAGTTGGATCAATATCCAGCAATCCCTTTATATACTGAACTTCATATACAGGAAACACCAACAGGGGATCTAGAAAAAGCAATAGCCTACCTTGCCAGCTCTGGGATAGCCTCCTCAGGGGGTGAGGGTGCTGCTCAAATCCCAGATAATTTTCTAGTTCCTTGACATCTCCCTTAATCTCATGTGTTCAGCATCAGCCCGTTACCTTCCTGCCCCAGGACAGCACCTGCCTCCCATCACCTCCTGTGTTTAAACAGGAGCTATGGGTAAAGCAGAGATGGAGGTTGCATCTGGTTGTGTCTGTGTGAGCCCATTCTCCCCACATAGGCATCGGGTGGGTGGATGCCACCGGTCCCTGGAGCCCAAGAAGATAAAATGCACCACAAGGGTTAGGAACAGCCTGAAGGGGCTGGAGCTGCCTTGGCAGAGCACTGAGCAGAGAGCAGTATCCCAGGGTGCCAACACAGAGTGCCCTGCACAGAGAAGGGACTCTTCTGTCAAGTCCTGCTGCGCCTGAGCTCTGCCTGGGGCCAGTGGGTGGGTGGTTTCCTCCTTAAAGGCTCAGCAGACTCCAGAGGTCTCTTCCATACTGGTACTGGAGATTCTTGTGTGCCAAGGCACACAAGAATCTCCAGTACTGGTATGGAGAGCAGTAGTTGGGCCTCGGCCCACTGAGCCCATGCTGCAGCGGTGCCAGTCCACCCAGATTGATTCTACCCAGATATTTCACACTTTTCACTAAATAATTCTTTTTGCCTCCACATGTAGCACTGAGCTTGGGTGTGCCCAGGCAGCTCTGGGCCTTGCACCAGGTTTTACCGGCCATGACACTGCCCACACACACATTTATTTTACAATCCATGATTCTGGATTTTTTAATCAGCTGAAAGAGACGACATGTTAATGCAAAGCTGAGATCTGAGACAGCGTCGGGTATCGCCGGTACCTGCAGTGCCGATGGCGCTTGAGGCTGGAGCTGGCTGAGGCTGGAGCTGGCCAAGGCTGGAGCTGGCTGAGGCTCAGCCCTCCGGCTACCAAGCCCAGGGCTCCCCATGCAGCAGCTATGGGGGAAAAAGGCCTCATCATAGCAGGAAATATCTCAAGAGGCTCCGTCCCAAGTGCTGTGTCCTCTGGCCCACCAGTGACTCAGGCAGGGTGGGATCTGGCCATTGCTGGAGTTTGCCCAAGTGATTAAAGTGACAGGGACCTCGTCCAGCAACGGGCTCCAGCTCCAATCAGCACCCTGAACCTCTTCAGGGGTAGAAAAGATGTGAGATGAGACTCTCTCCCCTCAGGATCCCAGGCAGCCCCTTTCTGGGGAACGAGTTTCTTAAAGTGCTCCTTAGGTCAGACTCCCAGGGCGTCTGGACACTCGGCCAAGGCAGGAATTAACCCGGGTTTCTGGAAGAGCCCAGAGTTTCTAATACTTTTAAGCAGTGTTTCAGAGGCAGAGACGGTCTTCAGAATGTTTTGACTTCCAGTTTTGAGAGAAACATTTTTTTTTCCTTTGAAATTAACCTTATTAAAAGATCACAAAACTAATTATGACGCAAAATGAAATGCACGGCTTTGCATCAGGTCAAATGAAATATTTTAGTGTGCTTTAGACTGAAACCAGAGATGGTTTTCATTTCAATTAAAGAAATCTCCCTCTCCCTCTGGTGGAAAGCCCCAACCCTCCTCTCCCAATTCTGCCCATCCCGGCTACCAGAGGGGCACGGCTCTCCCTGCCCCCAGTGTCTGGGACCAGAGAACTCGACCCTCAGTTCTTACCAAAGACACTTGGGCCGGGTGATATTTTTAAGAGCTCCCACTCGGTGACGGCAGCACGTTTAAAATTAGCAGCACCCCTAATTGGGAAAGGGGGAAGCTTTGCCTGGCAGAAATGCCACTGCTGCCCCCCGGCACGGCGAGGGCAGCCCGGTGCCACTCTCGATAGCCATCACTGTCAGAGGCGGGTTCCTGGCCACGGCTGAACTATCTGCCTGCTTAAATATAGCGAGTCCTGAAATGTCAGGAGTTTCGAAGGCGGCTGCAAAGCGGAGGCGCAGGGAAAGCAGAGCTGGGTGCTGGCCAGAAGCAGCTCCCAGCCGCAGGCTTGAGACCGTCTGACGTGGTGGTGGGATACCTGAGCTCTAATTGCCTCCGATGTGGCCTCGTCCCGCACCCTGGCAGAGCCATTGACCTGGCTGCGTACAGCTCTTGGCACCAGAAAATACACTTCCCCACCCCCCCCACCCCAAGACTGAAAATTTCAGTCCCCTGTAAACATCAAGAGAGCAGCTCGTGATTAAGCAGCCGGGGTTTTACAGCATCCCGAGGATGTAAAGCGCTATTGAAGTGATAACTATTTTTACTGTTGTTATTTATTATGTGGGGCTGGTTGGTGGGGGGACCCGGCCCCCTCACGCAGCAGGTGTTCCCAGCACGGAACGCCGGCGAGCCTCAGGCGAAAGCAGGTGGCCGAGGTCCTCCCACCCCTTCCATGGGCTCCCAAAGGCAGGAATCACAAGGGGGGGCGGATGTTTTGGCTCTAGGGAGGGCGGTTAATTCCAGACTCTCAGTTGATAACTCCGTGGGGGAACTGAAGGGCTGCTTTCCCCCGGCAAAGCATCGATACAATACACTGTGGGACGAGGCACAGCCATGCACGTCTTTTGAGGGAAATGTTCCGCTTTTCACCCCCCACCCTGTGACCTGGTCCCAGGGGATGACAACAGGAGCTCATCTCCCAGCTACCAGTGCCGTACTGGGGCTCAGGCTCGCAGCTGCAGCGGGTTCGGGTTTTACAGCTCTCCACCGGCCCCTCTGCCTCGCTGCCAGACGTTACCTCCTCGGGCAGGCTGGCGGGCAGCGTCCCAGCGTGGTGGCTGCCAAAGGGGCTCTGCACGGATGGACTGAGGGGCCGGCGCGTGCTTCGCCCTCCCTGCCGCCGGCTGGGCGGCGAGTAGCCGTGGCGCTGGGGACGGCCTGTTTGTACACTGAATATCGCTCCTTAACAGCATCGCTCGTGTATCGGTGCAGCGCTTGTTGGCCATTAAACCTGGAGGAGCCCAGTCCCCTCCCCGCCTGGCATCGTGCCACTGCAAATCCCACGCAGACATGGACACCCACCTGCCCCAACAGGATGCTCTCTGGGACACGCTGCAAAGGCCAGAAGATGGGCTCAGCCCAAGGAAACCCCCAGGCAGCTTCTAAGGGGTTAAGTGGCTGTGCATACCCGCCCTCCTCCTCCTCCCAAACGGCAAAGAAAGAGCCTCTCCAAGCAAGCAGACCCCTCTACCTCCACGGCCATCATGGCGTTAGGGGAAGGGTGGGAAGAGATCCCAGCTCTGCACTCACATCTGAACATACAAAAGCAAACAAAAGGGAAAGTTAAAGCCATCTGAAAGTGCCTCCCTCTCTCCCAGAAGAGAGATAAAGGCTTTTTGGCAGAATGGGGTGGTGTTTATTTTGGTTTATGTTGTGTTGCCGCTCTGACCCCCTCAGCTGATAGACGTCGAACTTGACAGCCTGATTGTTTTTACTGGACCACGCCGGAGCTCTTTGCTTTGCAAAAGTGATCTGGGAGCAGTTTGTGCTGATTGCTTCGGAGGGCTCTGACCAGGGAGCATCGCCCCGTCCCGCGCCGTGCCCCGCATCCCGGGCGGGCCTGTGCCGGGGCTCGGCCTGCAGCTGGTTTAAATCATCACTTTCTTCCCGTTTCACTGCACGAGGCAGCGCCTGAAGATTTTTCCTTTCTATTCCGCTGAAATGTGACTCTAATTAGATGATAACAAGGCTCTGACATTTTCTAATCGTAATCCTATCCATGCAAGGGGACGTTATTAGAATGATTAAAGTTATTGATAAAGGGAGGAGGCTCGGTCAGAGAACTTGGTATTTGGCCCATGGCAGGGGACAGGGAGGACAGGTCTGGGTCTGTCTCCTGGGATAAAGCCACTGATGTCCCCAAGGATGCACCACCCTAATCACTCAAGTAATGCAACACCTCCCACCAAGCTGGGGCCTCCCAGCATGACCGTAAAGGAAAGGTACTTTTGGTGACAAGAGGCAGAACTTCATCAGACCTGAGGCTCTGAGGAGGCAGCTGGACCCAGGGTTTTCCACACCTGTATATGCTCATGTCCCACTGCAAATGGTACTGCTTTGTGTCACCTGGCTCTTAGACTCTCTTCCTGGAAGGCTTTTGCTCCATGGGATTGGTGTGGACAATGAGTGGTCAGGCTGTCATCTGCTCAGGGGATGAGATCTGCCCCTGTTCACAAGATCATCGGGTGTCTCTTGAAGCCAGGCACCTCCTGCAGGCAGTCAGAGGCAGAAGAGTGCCCAGGGCTAAAGTTTCCACAAAGAAATGGAGAACAATCAAGGCTTTACCTTCACTGCCTTTGAAGCCCTCTGCGTGAGCGCAGGGATTTTATCCTACCCGACCCGACCAGCCATCCCAACCCCCCTGCGTGCCACGCGAGGGACGTCCCAGCTGGAGCCTACCCTGTAGTCCATGGGCACCAGGCTGGACCCACTGTCATTCATCTCTGCTGTCCCTCACTCTGCATCGCTCCCATGGGATGCTGCTGCTTTTTCTGTGGGATCCTTCTCCTGGCAGGGCTCCGTGCCCAGCTCCACAGCAGCCCTGCCTGGCATGGAGGCAGGCAGCACTGAGCCAGTTTTCTGCTCTGGAAACCTCGGGAATCTCCCTTGGTGTTTCCCAGAACAGCCCCAAGGCTCCTCTGGCTTCCTGCAGCTGCTGCGCACCATCACCAGGGTATGCTGGCGGCTCCATCCAGAGCATCTCCCACCCAGCCCTTGGAGATGGCAGGGATGGGTGGCACAGCCCCAGGAGCCAGGGAATTCCTCCTCACTGGGGAAGCCCCTGCATCTGGGGGGGCTTCCCAGAAAAAAAAAAAATCTCCTTTTGTAGCTCCAAAAGGAAGCAATGCCAGCCTGAAGGGCACAGGGACACGTGGGCAGCAAAGCCTGTTAGCCAACACACCGAAGATAGGAACAGGCTGCCCAGAGAGGTTGTGGAGTCTCCTTCTCTGGAGACATTCAAGACCAATCTGGACTCACTCCTGTGTGATTTAATCCTGCTCAGGCGGTGGGGGGGGGGGACACGGGACTAGATGATCTCTCGAGGTCCCTTCCAACGTTCTGTGATTATGTGACAGCTTGCAAGCTCCACCACCAGCCCTCCTCACCCCCCTGAGCTCAGGGAAGACCCCTAGCGTGACCCGCCCCAGTTGGCAGGTCTCCCTGCAGCTCACAGGGATTCTCAAGGATAAAACAGAGCAGGAATTCCCCCAGCAGTGGGTGACACCCCATCTGACTACTGCAGCACCCGCAGCCCTGCCCATCATGGCCACCTCCACCAAGGGACGCCAATCCCCAGGGAGCACCCTGACGGGGGCATTTGGTCTGTGCCCAAGCATGGGGCGCCTCTCCCCAGCGTTAGCTTGGACACGGGGTGAGACCACCAGTCCTGAAGACACCAGCAAGCTGAGACACTTGTCGAAGAGGAGTAAAGTCCTCCAGAGCCAGCAAACAGTTTGCAGAGAACAATTTATTCATCCAATTTACACCTTATTTCTCTTCACAAGCAGATCATAGTCTCCATGAAATTGCTCATTGCTAGAAATTATGCAGCAAATATTTCAGGATACGTATCTCCAGCAAATTGCCTGCTGCCAGTGCTATTTCCCTACTCGCAGTTGGAAACCCGAGCTCTTTTGATAGGACATCCAGCGCCCGTTGCATGGCTCGCTCCCCGTCACGGAAGCACGATGCTCTCCCAGCCTGGCACCAACAGGCAGCGCTTCTCAGCTGATAAATAAAAAGCTCACAACAGAATCAACCTTCCAGTGCAAATATTCATGAGTATGAATTTGAGAATCACTTCAAGGAGCAAGCCCGCACCGTCCGCATTGAAATACGCTGCTTCAGCATCGTTCCCGCCCGCGTGCGTGGTTGCTAGAGCACGGACAGCAAACTCAGAAAGGTCAGGCGGGGTAAGAGAACAAATTTACTGAGAAATTCAAACACATGTTTGGGGCCAGTTTAAAATAAAAATATAAATAATAATGAAAAAAAATCTGCTGCAGAGACATAGGTGGTGTCTCCATCGCCTCTGGAGAGCGCACTACGCAGAGCTCGCTATGCGGAGACGGAGGTCTCAGCTAATTGAAAAAATGATTAATTTTTACACCTACCAACTTTGATATTTTGAAGGTTTTAATTTCTTTTTAAAATGCTGAAGATTTCTTTGGAAAAAAAAAAGATTTAGAATTCATATTGAAAAGCCACAAAGGAGTTTTTAAAACTCTGCCTTCTTATTTTAATAAAATGTAGTTTGGATTTTTTTTTTTCTTGGAAATATATTCATTAAATAGAAGAGGAACTAAAGGGCATAGTAATATAATTCACAGACGATACTAAATTAGGATATATTGTACACGGCAGTGCGGACTGAGAAATAATACAAAGGGCCCCAGAGAGATTGGAAACCTGGGTAGAAAATAAATGAGATTCAATTTGGAAAAATGCCGTCGATGCCTCTGGGGAAAATAATGTGAAACACGCGGAAACCTGGGAAGCAGGAATGGCTAACAGGGAGTTTAAAACAATAACAGAGAAAATTGGTCTGCAAAGCATTACAGACCCCCTCTAACGCCCGCTGGAGTCGGCAAAGAGGTTCCTGCTCGCTGCCACGAGGCCTTGGGGATGGCCACCGCCATGCTGATGGCAGCGGCACAGGCTGGAACGTGACTGAGAACTGGCCCATCGCCGTGGCGGTAGGTAACGTCTGACCAAACCATGCCAAGGTGAGCAGGGAGAGGATGGGACTGAGAGGGGTGGATGTCCAGGGCCTGGAGCTGTATCTGTCCAGCCTCCTCGAAGGCTGGACAGGGAGGAGGATGCTCTGCAGGACCGTGGTGAAGACGAGAGGGAGTTGGGCAAGAGAAGGTGAAGAGGGGGCAGGAGCAGCCCAGTCCTGGCAGGGCTGCACTGTCACCGAGGGAGGAGTTGGACCAAAGTGAGTGCTCACACCTCTGTCCATTCAAACCCGCAGCACCTCCAGCCTTGCCAGCGGCCAACACCAGCAGATACCATTGAGATACTGATTCAGAGAGGAAAAGCTGCCTTTAGTTTTACCTTTGGTCCTTGCTGATAGGAGCAGGAGCCTGGATCTACCACCCTGAAGTCACCACGAGCGCCATTTCACACAGCCCCACCAGGCGCTTCAGAGAAGAAATTCCTTTCAACAGACAACCCGATCCAAGCCAGGAACTGGATTAATTTAGGGCAAACATGAACACTCTGCTGAGACAGACCTCTAGCACTTGGACACCCCCATGGGATGGGCCATGACCTTGCTCGAGCCCCCTTTTACCACTCCTCCCCCCCACAAGCACATCCTTTGCCCATCTCCTGGTTCCAGAGAAAGCACTGTGGGGAGAATTACACCTTCCCACCCGCTGCCAGCCCCCCCATAGAGGGCTGCAAGAACGGGCTCTGGTCTCTGCTGCATCTCCCAGGCTGTGCAGCTGCCCAGGGTCAGCACCAACAGCTACCCAACACCCGGGTACAAGCCGGCCATGCCACACAACGGCTGAACCACAATGGCCCAACCCCCTCACTCGGACTTACACCAGGGCAGCCCACTTGCAAGATAACTTTTTTTTTTAATAATTTCTTTTTAAAGGGTCAGGTACTATTTCTCCAGGGCACTCAGAGCTCTGCTCACCTCTCTTCTGTGTTTCAAGAAACCATCTAAGCCTATATATTCCAGATGATAAACTCCACCTAGCAATTTTCTCCCTTTCATTAAAATTATTTACACCAGAAGAACTTAAAACAAAAATCAATTTCAGAAGAAACAAGGAGGAACAGACCAAGGACTCCTGCTCTCTGCTGCTATTTTTTAGCTTCTGAAAGGCACGCACTGCGTTTACGAACTCGAGCATCACATATATATTTTAAAAGGTAACAGCACAAACACTTGTTACAATATCCATCATTTTTTCTTGACCTTACAAAAAATAGAGCTCATCAGGTAACAGCATTTCTGACATTTTCAAGTTGTTTTCTTTCACCTCTGGGACAGAAATAAAACCTTTAAACATGCTGCTGAATGAGCTTTCAGAAGTGGCTTTGGAGACACCTAACCAAAGTCAATGCTTTTGTTTAGACAAGCTTGAAACCCTCAAGACTTTCCACTGATACTAAAAAAACTCAAATTTTAATTCTAATTCTAGTAAGGATTATGGTTTCCTCAGAGCATTTCAGGTTAAAGTTCTTTCCCACCCAGATGAAAACTCTGGCACTGGGGTGGGACTGAAGATGGTTTTGATGGTCCTTCCCAGGGCCATTTGCAGGCTCTTGGAAATGTTCATCTCAAATCAGAGGGAACTTGTTTACTCTTTTCCAGGACTATTGATTTTTAGACATATCTATGGAACAACTTATATCTTGATCTCACAAGAGGGGTCCTTTGGAATTAGAGACGCAGACGTACGACTGGCTCTTGCAGTCCCTGGGAAACACCAGAGAGGAGGTCTGAAACTGCATTTTCCCGTGCCCTAGGACTGGCACCGCACGCTGCCCTCCAGTCAACACTGAGCATCGGCCAGAAAACGTTTAAACCTTCAGGTGAGGACAAGAGAGACACCAGAAGGTCTCGGGAACTGTGCCACATGTAACACAGCAGCAACCAGCCTGCAGCCTTCACCCTCTTCTCTCGGGTCACCGACAACTAGGTTTAAAAACAAGACGAGGGTAACCCAGGGTGATGCGAGTCAAACATTCATGCGGCACGTGAAAGAAACAATCTGTTTCCGAAAGCCACCGCGACAGCACACACCAAGGCAAAAGCTTTGTCTGTCGCCTGAATAAATGGGGATATGCTGCCTTCGCTCCTCCGCTGTCACCGTGTCAGGGACGGGGGATTTTCAAGAGGCTACAAAGCCAAAACCCATCATCCTTCGCGTTGTGGCCCACACTAGAACCTCAGTCTTTAGACTGGCACAAAGGATGGATTTGTATGCTTCGGTGGATGGATTTGCACATTTTGTCAGGCAGAAAGCTCATCTCCCAACACCACCAGTTTCCAGTCAAGCTCTCAAGGGGCAAAGCAAGGTGATCGATCAACACCTGGTCCAGCTCAGAAGGAAATGGGAAACCCATCCTTGCTCACCAGGCAGATCTGAGCCCCCTATAGAAGGGGAAGAGCTACAAACTCCAGAATTTCAGAGAAATAAAAGCCACCACAACCATTCAGATACCAGTAAACCTAAGCCCTCCATCTCTCACCGGTGACTTCTGCAAATCCTCTCCGTGGCTATAGAGGCCCTGGACACCCAAAGAAAGGCATCCTCACCCTGTTGTGACCAAAACCCATCACATTCTCAACAGCTCAGAAAAGCAAAATACAGTTTCACAAGCTTCATTTCTCTCTTGAAGCAGTTTTAAAAGTATATCACTTATTTTAATTGCATGCCATCCATCATCCAAGTACAGTTCAACAGAATTCAAGTTAAAAAACATCTATAGGTCAAGTTCACTTTTTGAAAAGTGAAAAAGCTAAGGTTCTGAAGACCAAAAATGAACTATGTAATTGCTTAAGTGAGCATTCCTTTACCGTACCACCCTCCCTAGTAAGCAGTAGTGCCGTATTTAATGCAAGCAGCTATATTTGGTTACAAATCATGTTTTAGCAATTACACTACACAGCAAGAACGAACAACTCTGTAGTTTCTAATAAAACACACATGAGAAACAGGATCTTCAATTTACATTTATTTTTATCTTGCTCGTTCATGAAAAGTCATGTTCAAAAGCTGCTTTTGTCTTGTCGTTCCACCAGAGCCAAGCACGGGTACGTTTGAGCCCAGTGTGCTCCAGCATCAGGTGAGACACGACCATCCTGACCCACATTGGGAGTTCTGGGCTCAGATGTTACGCTTCCACAGTTTGCAAACGGAAGAAGAGAGCACAGATACCACAAGCAGAGAAGTACTACAGGAACATAGGGCCGGAGGTACTTACACAGCGGGTGGGAGGTGGCACTACCGCCTTCCATGGAGGGCAGCACCCCCCTCTCAGCCACACTTCACGTGTCGCCTGCAGCGGGTTTGGCAGTTCTCAGCCTGGAAAGTCCCCATGACTTCACACACCCACGGGCTGGCACCTAGAGAGGTGAGAACTACACCTTACAGAGACCTCGACCTCGCTGGCTTCCTTCTTGATGTGTCCCATGGACAAACCAACTATTCCTGGTACTAAACAGCCTGCAAGGCCAGAATTCTTTTCCTCATTTAAAAGCCTATCAAAGGCTCCAGTTAATTCCCACTGTAAACAGACAGGAATCTTAAATTTGTGTTTCAGCCCTTAATTAGCTGATCTGATCATTAATGCTAAGAGGATGAGGGAGGCAGGCAAGGAAGAACAGAAGATTGTCAAGTAACAGGGCTACCTGGGAAACCAATGAACAGATTCCCATCAAAACACCCAGGTGATGGGCAGTAGCTCTATACTGTCCAGAGCACTTTGCTCTCCTGCTGCCTCCATGGCTCATCAGATGTTGGAAAGGATCCCCATGTCCCACCCTAGGACAGGCACAACCTCAACAACCTGTCTCCATCTGCCCCATGCAGCAAGAACATTGCTGCAACATAAACCAGGTCGTCAACTTGAGGAGGACAACGATTTGGGACCATGGAGCTGGCTACCAACAGTAAGGTCAGCACCTGCTGTACTTTCCCAACAAGCTCTTGGAAGTTTTCCGAGCCAAAGCCTTCCCTAGACCCAGAGCTTCAACTGTGGTGAGGATGCTGCAGGTGTGTCAAGCCAAGAAAACCCATCAGCAAAGTAGATGGAAGAAGGATATGAAGGCAAAGCTATGGCACTGTTCCTTCCACCCTGTGTTCTAGCATAATTAATAAAGTACTTAGAAGTTTTCAGGCTAGGAAGCAATGCCACCTAGTGAACAGGATGGCATGTGGCAGACAGGGGACACCTCTGAAGGCTGGTCCCAGGGTGGGGTGTCATGGAGCTCAGCAGCCAAGCCAAGCAGCTCACGTGTATGACATCGGTGCAAGGACTAACCAGGTGTCCCACCATTTGCTCTGAGTCTCACCAGTTACAGCAACACAAGGTCAAAGACATTTTAACTGATGAATAATTTAAAGAAAAATGCATTTTCAGCAGGCCTTGAACTTACATTTTCCTTCAACGAGACCTTTCAAAGATGGAAAATATACAGCTAAAAAAAAATGACAGATGGCTTTAAAATTAGAGATCAGATTATATGGGAATTTATAAAGGTATTACAGAGAAAAAGCAGCACTGAATGTTACTAAATTTAGGATAAAGCCTGAGCAGACACCACCAATTAAATAAAAAAATCCAAAAGACTCGTGGCCTAGAGGCTGTCACAGCGTTCAATGGCGGCTGACAGCCACAGCACAGCCCCAACTGCCTGACTGAGGGCAACTGGTTCCCATTCCCTCTCTGAACCATTTTCCATTAGAAGGTCCAAACCGTGAGCGAGTCAGGCTCTCCACACAAGATACTTGATGCAGCAGCTTTTTTGATCCTTCCCCCCCGCCCTTAAACAAATTCCTGGTTTTATTTAGTTATTTGCAAAACCATGTCAAGTTATAAGCACACGACCACAAATCAGGGAGAAGTTGCTACTGATGTGGTTTCTCCCCCCTCAGCCAGCATTTGCCATGGCAATACAGAGTTATAAAAATAACTGTCGTGATCTATAGTAGGGCAGCAGCTTGATCAGACTCGAGACTTCTGGTATGCGAGACTTCTCCACCAAAAAAATGCTGTGGCCAATTTGTAAAACTGATGGGACTCTGGAGTATTTGTGCCAGAGCCAAACCCTTACAAGTCTGATACAGAGGGATTTTCAGTGGGTTTGATGGCGGTGGAGGGAGATGGGCGAGAGCGTTTGGTTTAACATGCGCATTCTTTTTGTGAGTGTGGTGCAGACTTTGCTGAGAAACGTGTGAGAAGACAACCACCAACGTGGCAGGAGACACGCAACCAGAAGACATCATGGCTTGGTCAATCCATAAGCAGGGAGCTGGAGCACCGCAGCTTGTGCTGTTCTGATGGTCCTTGCGTGACATCTGGTGGTCAGAAAGTACCCCAGGAAGAACCATCAGACTCATGCTGCACCCAGTGTACCCCCACTCCCACGGCAAAGGGCACAAGCTGCAGCCCTGCCAAGAACTTCACCGGGACCTAAATGCTCCATTTCTAATGTATGTTCTGGTAAAACGATCACAGAGTGATTTTGGGAACTGAACCTGCACTGGTCCCTGTCTTCCACAGAGCACCGCTTCTCCAGGCACATCCACAGTCCTTCCAAAGACTGGGAGTCCTGTCTGGGGACAGTAAAGCATCTACAAGAACATCTAAGTGGATACAAATTTAAGGCATTGCATTTCCTTATCCTAAAGGGTTTCATCATCATTTAGCTACATTCTTGTTCCAAAGGGGGAAAAAACCCACGTTCATCTAAAGTGTGATCCAACAGAGGACAAAACAGAAATCTCTGCCAAAATTCAGCCCTGAGGTCTTTTTCTGCCCATTAATATCAGCATTTAAAGACTGCTGCCTTGGACTAATTGTGTGAGCAACAGAAGCATTTCTGTACACAAAACTGTAAGCAGCTCTCCAAAGACAAGTTTCCCAAATGAGAAGGGACTCTACTTACTGTGAATACACCTCAAAACTCCTCTGCACCTCAGACTTCTTTAAAAACAACAAAAAAAACCCCTCAACCCTGAAACCCCAAAGAAGGCAGGAACTGAAAGGTGAGCTGGAATCGAGTTCATCTGTAAGAGCCTTTGGGCAGCAGGAGCATGCTTGTCTGCTTTTCAATAGGCTGGAGCTGTCAGAGATGCCAAGGATAAATTGTCAAGCCTCCACCGTCCTAAACAAACGTGATGTTCAGCTGAATGCTGCGGAGGGAGTTTCCTCCTTTGCTGCAGTTGCTGCCTGCATTAAGTTGATCTAGAATGCACAGGCTTGAAGCAAGACGTGGCATCCCTCTGTGCAGCGCAGAGCGATCGTCCCTGCAGAAGGCATCTCCTCCCCACGCTTCTCTCCCACTCATCCCAAAGGTTTCCATAAACAAGATGGCTCCTTTTCTGTATCAAGCTCCTGTACCATAAACATGACCTGACCCACATTATCCAGTTAAATACCTCTTATTTAAAGCCCAGCTTCTCCCTGCCCTGCCTCCCACAACACATTTATCACACGGCAGTGCAAACACATTCCCTAATGGGTTTTTGATCCTTCTTCTCTCGGCCACTTCCCAAAGTTGCCTGAAGAGAGCCCCAGGTAACCTAAGCACTAGGTAAGGTCTGTAACCTCAAGGAACTGCTACCTTATGGGAGAGGTGTAACCAGCAACGCTGCCACCAAACACAGGAATTAGGAATAAGAACTCATCAGGAATTTGGGCAGGAGCTGGAGCTGCTTCACACATGTTCTGCTTACTCGTGGTGAGAGACAGCCACCCAGTAGATTTCTCAAGATATTTCACTCAGTTTGCAACAGTTTTCAGCTGTACAGTTTGTAATATTTTTAATATTACATGCTCTGAAAACAAAATTCAATCCCCAAATCCTTCTAGCTGGTTACTCATAAAATCCATTAAGTTCAGGTGCAAGCAAACCAGACTCATCTCCTTTCCTCCCAATGCCTATTACATATAAATAGTAATTATTGTTCCTGGCAAGGCTCTAGTGTCTCTTATGATTCTGTACTTTAACGATCTGATTTCTTAGTACTTTCCACTGAAGAATATATTTAACAAGCATCCATGTTTCCTCCTCCATGATAGGATTTTTAAATTATGAATGTAATAAAGACAATGATGTTGCCAGTCTCATGATTAATAGCTTAAAGAGACATTTGCTAAGCCTTCTTTTCCCCATTATCACAAATTCACAAGCTGTACAGCTTTGTAGAATTCAGCAAAGACAAGATTTAACTCTATAGTTACATAGCTAAATCAACGAGTGATACAAGAGGAGCATTAATTTAGTTTGATCTAGAAAAGCAATTTAAGTCCTACCTGTTCTGTTGACAGATTTGTGTTTTTTAAATGCCACCTTAGTAGAGAGTGTCTAACGCCACATTTCCACCCTTATTTATGCAAGAAGTGGCATCTCCAATCTTGTATGTTGTCACAGCTCAAACCACAGTAAGTTATATCACAGTGGTGCTACAGAACAGAGAGCATCATTAGCGCACAGTTCAGAGTTATTGAACTAATCAACTGGAGAGGCTTCTCCTAATAACACAGATCCCAAACAAGCTTCTACAAACATTCCCTCCTTCCTTCATTTTAAAATTAAAATGAAACCAAACTGCTGAAAGAAAATAGGGTTTATGGCAAAACTGATTTTATTACTTCACAGAAACACGAGCTTCACTCGATGCAAGAGTACACCCATTCTGTATGGGTGAGGCTGCTCGGTGGAGTCATGTCTACGTCACTTCCCAAGGTTTACATTTTCACATTGACTTGAGTAAGTGCTACAGTAGATAATGCCAATCAAAACTCCGAGAAAAGTGAAAGATAGGTTAAGTGTTATGCTAGAGATTCAATGCAAGGCAGCAACTCTCTGTGAGCCTGTCTGGCTCGGTGACTGGCACAAGTGAAACACTGAAAATTTCACCTTCACACTCCAGAGGACCAGGTAAGACAGCACAAAGGTCCAGCCTCCCATCTGCGAGCATCCGACAGCTCAGCAATGCGCATTTCTCCACTTACCTTGCAGAATCAAGGCCACATTTTTTTAATTTATATCAGCAGCACAGTCATTTTAAACTATAGATTAAAGCAAACAAAATGGAAACTAGTAATTTATTTCCAATTGTGTTTAAGGTTTATTATGAGTCAGGTAGCTTAAATTTGTCGCTCATGAGATGGAGGTTTCACCAGTTCCGGGACTATTTGTATAAATCAGTGCAGCGAGACAATCTCTTCGGAACAAGTCGTGAAATTTAAGCATCAGCCAAACCAGTTCAGAGTGATTTATGAAATTCTGAAGATCACATTAATGGAATTGCTAACAGCCATAACTACAGCCACATAAATGTGCCTCTCATAATAAAAACACTCTACACAGTTCTGAATGTTTTAAGAACTGGTAAAATGACTGAGATTATGGAGTCCATCTCCTTCAAGGCATCAAAGACATTCTCAAGAAGGAGTTAATTAGTCCAGTTTCACAGGATACACCATTACAGAGTCTAAGATTCTGACTGCCTGTGATTAATTTCAACCCTGCACCAACATACTTTGCTTACATTAGCTCTGTTTTCAATTTCCCTTTTTTTTTTTTTTCTTTCCAGAGGCCTCTCACTGGTATGTTCACAGCTGGAGACTCAAGTGCAGCTCCTCTGTACTGCCCCATAACCAACTGGAACACTTGTCAGCAAGCCTCTAGATGACAAGAAAGCACATAAGAAGTACTTTCCAACATGCATCTTCCCCACCCTGTCCCGTGATTCACGAGGCAGCAGACTCAAATGCAAGCCCCCCCTGCTCCCCCCAAACGATCTGGTGCGCACGTGCACTTCCTTCAAAGCATCCCTGTCCCCATTCAACACAAAGTTCACAGAAATACCTTCCTTTTACTGATGCCACTGATTAAGGGGTCACAAATAAAGCCTCCTCCCAATCTCTTGTACAGAGGAAGATGGATTCCTACTGATCAGCAGCAGGCACCAGGCTTCAGGAGAGGACCCTGTGGTCCAAAACATGCCCGTGCAATGAAAAATAACCATCAACGAGGCAATTACCACAACAGGAACCAAGAGGCCGCCTTGAAGGCGGTGAGTCTCTCAGTCTGGCACGCTGTCACAGCACACCTTTCTGCTTCCTTGGCAAGCAGCTTCAGTTCTGGAAATGAAGGTTTGTGTGGTTCCCTTTCTGAATTTCCACCCCTATCTGCAGGGAGTCCTGATCGAGGATATGCTGTCACTTGAACGTATCCAAAGTTGACACTGCTTTCTTGCTTTTCCTGCCTCTTACTGGGCACCCAATTCTCCCTCTTCGTTCATGCTGGCACACACATTCAGTGACAAGTTACACTGAGGTCAGAAGTCCTCTGTCCTCTGGGTTAAACGCAGCCAGCAGTTAGTTAGCCTGGATCCCATCCCATGGCAGCATAAGCATCTGTGCCATTCCCAAGACCACACAGCACAGACAAGAGTGGCAGCACTGCCTCACGTGTTCTACCCAAGCATACAAAAACACATCCCAAGTTCCAATTTTTGTGGAAGTCCACAGTCACTCTCCCCAAGGAGGTGCTGCCGCTCGTAGCAGTAACCCTTCAGGGAACCGCACAGAGACCATGTGCTGTGGGGTGCTCTGCACTACAGCATGGGCAAACATATGTTTAACCCGCCTGGGTCTTAAGGTTCTTCTATTCAGAAAGTTCCTTGTTTAAATTCCCTAACCAAGTGCTTCAGGCCTGCCTTATCTTGCTAAATTAAGCCAGCTCTTGCCAGCTGCCAACAAGGGGAAGTGGGAACACACAAGGATGCTGCGGGACCTCCTTCCCTAGCACAACACAGCATGCACACGCTTCCATCTCCCGGCCAGACTGCAACTGGCACTTCCTCTCTTCTCTCTGCTCGCTCCCATAATCTAGGAGGGATTTACACCTGGTTTAGCTCAAGCCTGAATTAATTTACAAGACAGGAACTCAAAGTGGTTTTCCTCCATCAGAAGTCAGGCCTATGGACAGACACAAAGCGAAGCTGTGCAACAGATGATGTTTAGCATTTAAAATAGTTTTTCTCTGGGCTCACTCCTTTATCTGGCAGAAAACCACAGTGCAGATATTTGCTGGTGTAGCAGTCCCACATAGCAGCTCCTTCAAATAAAACTAGCTCTCCCCAGCAAAGAGCATATTGTAATTTACAGATCAAGACAAAACCAGCTCCAACAAACTAGTCTCAAGATCCACTTATCCCACTTCTCCCTGCCCAGCACAACATGGCGAAGCTCAGTGCTGGGCTCCCAACCTCCCATCCCACCGGAGCAGAGTGACACAACCTTGTTGTGTTTGTACAGCACCCACCACAAGTGCTATTGTTCCCAACCAGACCTCTAAGTGCTACCGAGCGCAAACAGAACGGGATGTTTGAGACAATCAAAGAGCAGATGCAGCAGAGATGAATTAATTTATATTTGAACAAAGGCAAAAGCCAATGGGAGGTTAAACATGACAAGCTTGAAGGGAATTCATTTGAAGACAGAGCTGAAGGGAGAGATGCCGAAACAGTACATTTCACTGCGTCTTGTAGAACGGGAAAGAAACCCAAAACCATCTGAGATTTACACAGTTACAGCCAAGGAGTTTATCTTAGCATCTAAGCTGTGACTCTTCATGGCCAGCTTTGTAATTCTCCTCAGTACACACATCATGGAGACTTCTGCAGCACAGAGGAACATACCATCGATCTTACTGATTGAACACCTTGGTACTTTTTATTATACAGACAAGTACTGAAGCTTTAGTTGTGCAAAGGCTGCTTTTTACCTAGAGGGACAGGTTGATAATGACAGATGGATAAATGTTAACAGAACAAACTTTAAGAGCAACTCGAGCTACTTAAAAAAAAAAGAGTCTCAGCAAATTAAACCTGTAGATGAGTTTAGTGACCCTAAAAAGTGGTAATTATTATACATCCATAACAGGGACAATGGAACTATCAAATAAGTTCTAGCTGTTCTTTTTATGGCATTGATTTTTTTTTTTTTGATACATTCAAAGCATTATTGCATCAGAAAACATATCATGCATCTTTATGTTTCCAGGCAAAATCACCTGTATTTGTCATTTCTAGCTACATCTCAAAGGTGCACCAAATCTACAGTTTTATGATTTCAGTTGCATGCTTTGCCTATATGCATGCTGAGATAATAAATATTAAATACAGGAAAGAACATAAGAGAACCAAACTGACATAAGGAATATTTTATGGCAGCTCTTTTATGCTCTGCCAGTTAAAGAGCTTGTCAAAAAGTTGAGGTAACAACAGTGGCCACACCACTCAGCTGAGAATCGCTCAAAATTCACGGAAGTTTTCAGAAATTCAAGTACACAAACACCAGCTGCAACTTGTCAGAAGTGCCAGAGAAAATAGGTTGGCTGCATTTTATTAGTCTATTAGCTGGCGTTCACACAGCTCCTTGTAAATCCTTTTTCTCACTCGGGGCATATCTTCCTGGGAGAACTGAAAAGGCTGGTCTAAGGCGAGGCACTTGCAGTACTGAGGAAAAGGAAAAGGCTCAATTGAAAAAAAAAGGACATTTAGTGTATGAACTATACAGGCCACTGATTTTGGAAAAGCAGTACACTTACCTGGAGCACGAATACTCCACAGTCACTGTCATTTTTCTGTTGTGGAATGCACTAAAAGAAAGAAGAGACATGTTAGATCCTATCTTTTTATTCTCTTACTTCTGCCTGAAGTTCATTCAACATAACGCTCAGGTGTCTCCTCCTCAGAACTAGCTGTTCCACAGCACTCGAAACTAGAGTTGTATTTACTTATTCTGATACCAACTTTTGCAAGGTGACTCTCCACACCTTGTTAGGATAACACCCTGCACTTAGAAAAATATATAGCGCAGGGCAGAAAACAAATTACAGATCTTTCTTTCAAGTTTATTTTCTTTTAGTGACCTACACAGAACAGCTTCTCAATTAGTTTAAATAAATGTTTGTACAGCATTATCTGCTTTACACAGAACCAAACGATAGCAGCAAAGTCACAGGGGCCCTGGAGGAAGATCACTCTCAGCACCCATGCTGGGGCAGGGGCTTTCCATCCCCAGCCACACCAGCGGCTCTCACGTACCACATGAGGGGTGGTACATTGTCTCGCTCAGGAGTGTTGCCAGACAGTCTCAAATGATGCCTTTCAAACTTGGTTATTACTTCAAACACCCTCAATTTTGATACATGGAACCAAAAAGCCCCACTGACTAGTGCTGCTATGTCTCTAGCACTTGAAAAGTAATTCCTCCCCCCTCCCTCAAGTCCTAGATCTTCTACTCCATAGAATGCAGGAGGAGCCTGATTGCACAGGGTGTGCATGAGTGCAGAGAGGAGTCATTCCATCACTGGATCAGCATCTAAAAATAAACTTGTGTGATGAGAGAGCTGTTGGGAATATGTCTAGTGTGCAATGACCTGTTTTATATCTTTGGAGCCATGATGGGATGGCCACACACATCACATTTTACCTCATTTACAATAAACACAAGTTATTCCCTTTTATTGTCGCCAGAATTTGTTTACTTGTGATTAAATGCAATATGTCACCAACGGCCCTGCAGGGCAGCGCTCTCTAGTCCGCAGCACACAGAACACAGCAGCAGCAGCCTGTCCCCTCCCTCACCAAACCTAGCCCCTTCAGCACAGTTCAGAACTCTCCTTTCAGGAGAGGTCAGCTGAGTCTCCATCTCATTCAGTCCTTGACCTCATGCCAAGGTGGCCACCAGCTACAGGCTGTGCTGCACGGATGTTTAATTGTCCAGAGATTAGGCTCAGGTCACCAGTTACCTGCAGAAAGCATTAAGGCTGGGTAGGAGCCAAACAAGCAACAGAGCTTTAATGCCCATGTGTAACACCCACGTTGCTCCTACCACCCTCCTCATGGTCAGCATAACCAATTTACTACTTGTACAAATTCATGGGTTTAGAAGAAGCCTCCTAAAACCCCCCAGAAAGACTCCAGGATGCCCGGTGCTGTCATTTACCTTTGTCACAGCTGTCTGCCAACCCTGAAGAAACTCAGGATGATTCTTCTCTTTTGCTTCAGTCAGCAAATACTTTTGAATGTTCTTTAAAAAGGAAAGGAAAATAAGCAAGAAATTACTCCCCATTGGATTGGCTCTGGCTGAGATGGAGTTAGTTTTCCCCATGGCAGCCCTCACAGTGCTGAGTATCAGCAAGGTGCTGTTAACACACAAGTGTTGTGGCTACTACGGAGCAGTGCTGGCACAGTACCAAGGCTGTCCCTCAGCATCCCCCCTCCACAGTGGCCTGGTGGTGGGCAGCATCTTGCAAAGAGATGCAGCCAGGGCAGCTGACCAAAGGGGCATTCCATACCATATGACATCTGCTCAGCAATAAAAGCTAGAAGGGAGCAGGGCATTTGTTATTTACAACATTTGTTTTCTGGAGCAACCATTGCACATACTGAAGCCCTGCTTCCCAGAAGTGGCCAGACATCGCCGCTGATGGGAAGTAGAGAATAAATCTTAGTTTTCCTTTGCTCCCAGTCATGGCCTTTTTCTTTATTAAGCTGCCTTTATCTTGACCCACATGGGTTTTTCCCATCTTATTTTCCACCCCTCCCTGTGCTGCTGGGGAGAGGAGTGACAGAACAGCTTAGTGGGCACCTGGCACCCACCCAAAGTCAACAACTAGCTAAGGAGCAGGAGACAGACACTGATGTCTTTGCCAGCATCCTTTTGACAACAACGACAAATTTCAGGTGGGCTGAGCTCAGATCTGGAAGTGATGAACTCTGGTGGGTACTGTGCCTTCTGCCATCAAGGCTCGTTTTCATCTATCAAGGGGATCTCCAACACCCCACAGCCCTGGCACATACCAGTATACTTACTACTAGCCTAGCTGTGGCACTCTGGCACAGAGTCAGAGGGCTCTCAGTCACAGAGACACGAGTGCAGTCTGGCACATGTTCTCTCCTGGCTCACTTGGCTGACACCAAGCCCCTTACCTTCAATATGATAGCACTTTCCTGCCTGAACCTCGATAGAAAATGCTCTGAGTTCTGCAGCTAATCAACAAAGCTCCAGGGAGAGTTTTAGTGACATACAGGAAAAAATAGTCTGACACAAGCGAGGAGAAGGAAGCAAGATAAATGAGCCTACGGTCTTGGGTTAAGCAAATCCTTCTACTTCTCTGTAAACAGGCTGGTGGTTATAGCACAATTTAAACACACTCCAGCACAGAAACATTCACCTTAGTGGGTGGATCACAGTGGAGTTTTGGGTATTGGCCCCTCTTCCCCTACAAAGGCAGGAGTCTCTCATGTTTGTGAGACATTTAAGTGCAAATGCCTTGCCTGGAGTGGGGTGGGAAAGGCCACATTGCAAAACTGCAGGAGAGACTGTAGGGCTGCCAAGAGGGACCCCTGGTTTACACGGCAAGTTCACAAGCAGGAGAGCATGAGGTCTCTCACTCCCAGAGCAAACATTAGCTTCATCCTCAGCAAATGCCAGCAGGAAACTAGTATCTTCATTCAGAAGTCCTAGCTGAGAACTCTCCTGGGTACAATAATTACTATTCTGTAAGCCAACAACTACACACAGTTAAAAACAGAGGGCTGCTGCATCAAGCAAGCAATTAAGTTAACAAAATTAGCTTTTGTAAGAGGGTCATTACAATTTGCTTGTTCCAGGAAAAAAAAAAAATCTGGCTACTTTTTACCAGGAAGACTGATAAGTTTAACTCGTGTTTGGATCATGGCTTCGAAAGGTTGCTGGGTTATAACCAGATGTACACATCCTGTACCAATGCTGAGGGAGGGAAAAGGCAGCACACTGATAACAGCACAGTAACATAAACCTCACGGGGCAGCACTAGAGCATCTTCAGTCCTGTGCTCTGTCCTGGGCAACCTCCCCACAAAAGGAACACGATTTATCGTTTCCCAAGCACGAGTTTAAAGAACTGCCTTTGCTCTCCTGGCGAGTCTGCTCCCCTATGGCACTTGGCTTTTTGTGGGGGACACAAGACAGAGCCACCGAAGGTGTGCTGATTATACAGCCAGGCTGATCAGGCAGTTGGCAATCGGGCCTCAACTCCCAGCTGTGGTGTGACCCTCGAGGTCTGTGCTTCAGACCCCTCAGCAGGACAAGCTGACTCATTTCATACATGGCAGGACAAAGACACGTGGCATTTAAGGCTGAACAGAAAAAGAAGGGGGGTGGGTGGAGGCTAGTTTAAGAAAACTTTAGACTTTGCAGACAGCTGTCACTCTTACCTCTACACAAAACTTGAAATGAATGCCTTGGGAGTCATAAAATGAAATAATTCGATTGGGGATGTTCACAGTAATGAGGGACCAGTGGACTTCCAGGTGAATAGGAATTAACAAGAGAGTCTTTTTGAACAAGTCCACCTGGCAAGAAGAACAATATACATTAGAGCAATTCCACAGACACAACACTGCAAAGCAAGAGGTTAATTGTATCTAAGCCTCCTCTCCACTCCCTAAATGAAATGGGCTTTTTGACCTTCCCTTTTCCACCACATTCCTCATGCTTACTCTCATAAACAACTTATTTGCAGGCACAAAAAAAAAATCCAGTTACAGCCCAGAAAGCGGCAAGGAAGCACTGTACAGTGCCAGTTAGTCACCACTGTGTTTGAGTCAAACACTTTAACCTCTGCATCGGCGTGGGATTTCTCAAGTAATAGAGCTGAGCCTCAATTTGGGTAAGCTGGTATCTTCAGCAATGCCTCCCCTGCAGTGAGACCACCCCGACTTCCATCAGAGCTGCATCGTGGATAGGTGACTGATGAAGCAGGTGTGATTACAGGTGCCCCACACCACCAGGAAGCCGGCTCCCTCACCATAACACAGCCCTGCCACTCGACAGAGGAAGGCAGAGGAGGAGCACATGATGTTTGGTGAGCAGAGGGAGGGGGTGAAGATTCATCCTTTCTCAAACTTAACTTTGTAGCAGATGTACTGTGGTCACAGGCAAGCAAACAAGGGAGAAGGTCTTAAAGTACGGAACAAGTAGATCAGATACACCACCCCCAGCGTCTGTGTGGCAGATGAGCCCTTTTACTTTTGGAAGCCAGTCAAGCCAGGGCCTTTCGTGATTTTCCTTTTCCCAGCTACTCTTGAAATGGTTGTCTAATTGCTGGGTTTTTTTGTGGTATGGCCCAGAAAATAAGCAAAAATAGAACACTGAACTAAATGAACTCATCCTGTGGGAAGATTCCTATCCTGCCTTTTTTCTTTAATTCTAAGCACTGTGAAACTTGAACAGTACATAATTGCTACACTACTGGTAAAGGCAGGTCATTTGTAGCAAAGAGAAGTGTATTTCTTGAGTAATGGTGGGACTGTGAAGCACAAAGTCAGAGCATTCACAGCAGTTATCAGCCGAGCCTTGTTCACAACAACACAAGCATCCCTGCTCCCACCTGCTAAAACTGCTTCCTGACCAGATCCCAGCCCACTCACTACACAGTGATCCATCACTCCTGGAGTGAAGCAAGGAGATGTCAGCCAGCAGCAAGCTGAGCTCACATAGGAAAACTGGAAGAAGATAAATGGACTGCACTTCCTGTGATGTCCAGCAATAGCAGAGCCACATGAAACTCAAGAGGTCCTCGTGTGACTCGAGTTGTGGGATCGCTGCAGTCACGCAAACCTATAGCAGAAGAGTGGAATGAGGCAGCCAAATGCTGGAAGGGTCTTTAGTTAAGACCTGATGTATAGAAAGACAGGTGGCAACCTAGATTTGCTGCACCAAGACACTGCAGTCAGCCAGCTGACATGATGACAGCAGAGCAGGAATGCCAATGTAATCAGTGTCCAGAAGGCACAGACACCAAGAGGAGCTCTGAAACCACTGCAACTGGCTGCACAAGAGCATGTCCTTCCAGGCTCTGCCCTCCTGTATCCCAGGGGAGCATGTTTATAAAACCTGGTACAATACTCTGGTGTGTTTAAAGAGCAGAAACAAGATGCCCTTAATTACACACTGCAGGATGAAGCATTCCACTGAATCCTGCCTAGAGAAACTGCTTCGCTCTTGTCCTTGCCTTAGAGATACTTCTGGAATGTAAATGTAAACATCTAATCTGTCCTGCTCTCCTCTTGCCCCTCCTCAGCAGCAGCAGCACAAATCCAAGTGCTGCTTTCAGAATATACCTTTGCTTTGGGGATTTTTGCAAAACTTTGGTTGCTGGAAGAAAAAGAACACTGAAAAAAAAGATATCTGGGAATATTAAACACCAATATTCAGCCTCCCTTTAAAGAGATTTTAATAAATTATATGAAAAGATCTTATATTTGGATAATGAGTTCATTTCTAGCGTTTCACAGATGTGTGCTATTTAAGTGCTTCTGCAGAAAGATCATACATTCAACCATGGCCCTTGATTAGTCTTGCCTCATCTCCCGTATTAGAAAGGACAAATATTCACAGGAAAAAAGAGAGACCTGCTCTTTGCATTAGCTACCTCAGAAAATACCACAACCTATGATCCTGCATGGGTTCTGGAAAGCTAGGTGAGTTCTGTTCCTGCCATGCAAACAACAGTTTGGCTTATTAACTATTGGTCTCCCATTTCTGTTCTGCAGTACCTGTATGTGTTACTCAGGAGTAGCACTTGGATTTTATTAAATAATCCCAGTTGAGATAAAAGGAAGAAGCAGAAATAAGCCTGCTCTCCTGCGGATGAGCGTACCTGGCACTGTCAGGAGCAATAGGAGACATTTCTTGCAGCTAAATTAATAGCTTGCATGAACATACACAAAGAGATAACCCACCACCAATGACAAAGCCAGTCAAAGTACATTTTCACAACAAACTGCTAACTGGTATAGTGCCACCCTACTCTTCTACTCCACAAACCCCTACCCACTTTGCAAACCCATCCTTTGCAGGTAATGCACTGTAACCCAGCTTCAAGTTAGCAATTCAACCCATGCCAAAAGAACCCCAGCAGTGATGGTGCAGAGTTAAAGGATACCTTTTTGGTCCATCGTTTTACCCCATTATATCCTTTGGTTACGAGCTGTCTATGAAAAAAGCTGTTAAAGAAATGAACCTAAAAAAAGAGAGAGAGGAGGAATGAGCACAGAAATCTTCATGCACAGTCATTCCCCTTCCCCCAGGATAATTTATACAAAACAACTGGTAATGAGGCAATATTTAACACAGGTTTAGAAAGAACCCCAGTAGGGACAAATGGAGGCTTTGCCAAGCCTAAACTACTGCTGTTCTTCAGCAAAGAAATAAAGCAAGCCTTATTTCCCTATAATATATGATGTGAGCCACTGCAGCATTTATAGTTACACTTCTGTATCTCCAGGCATATCATATTTAAATTTTTTGTAGGGGGTGGACTTGGGAGAAAAACACAAGGAAAAGGTTTGTGTTGCTCCTTATGGGGAGCAAGGAACAACACTGGACTGGCAAAGTGGGTGTGGTGGAACAGGGAAAAACATCTGGGGTTAGTTGCTGGAAGCTCTAAAACAAACAAACAAAAAACCAAACAAAAAAATCATAGCAGTTATGAGATTGACTATAGCACCATGGTTATTTGTATTCAACTACTACGAACAGCTCCAGAAAATAAAACAGTATTCTGCTATTTAAAAGCATCTTTAAGTTATACCACATCTATTTTGTAACTAAAACCCAACATTTAATGTAGAAAAAATGCAGGCTTATGTTAAAAAAAATTGTTTAGCTCCAGGTTAACACTATTATTGCCTGCGCTTAGCTTCTTGCAATTACAGGAACAGATTAATACAAATGGAAATCTACAACATCTGTTTTTAATAATTCTGCTAGTGTAGAGGTAGTAGAAGGCTCGAGTTATTACTTGGAAAAAAAAAAAGAAGTTAGAAAATTCAGCGTCTGAAAACACAACCTAACACCCATTAGCTATGCCAGACTTCAAAACCACATTCTGAGGTACCAGCACAAAATCTCCCATGAGGATTTCAATTATGCACTATGAAGAAAAAGCAGACACAAGCAAACAGATACAATCTCCAATAGCACAACCCTAGCACACACTCAGGAAGTACAGAGAATACTAATGAAGAATCACCATCACCACCAATCAAAGCAACAACGCGCTTTCTTCTGAGCTTGACGATTTTCAGAGTTGCTTTCTGCAAAGCTCATCTAAAAGTGGCTTTGTTTGGTTCTTCCTTTGTGGTCTCACCTGAAAATTGTTCGTCTGGACTAGTAAACAGATGGCTTTTTATAATTGCCACTGCTGCAAATTTAGTCACAGAAGGAGGGGGTTCTTCTGATTATTTCCCCCTCCTCCCTATTTTTTTTTTTTTCTGAACTGCCACCAACAGTTAAGACACTGCAGTTGGAAAGCACTAAGCATTCTGTTGAGGATGCACAAACCAGAGTCCTGCAGAGTCAAAAGAGCCAAGGGACTGAGCAGCTCCGCACCAACTCGCATTCCCCTGGCAGCTGACGCAGTTTGGGCTGTTACAGCCCCCGCAGCTGCGAGGTGGGCAAGTGCAAGCAGCACATGTGCATGGTTCAGATGCTACCACTCATGGTTTGTCATCTCAGCAGAAATCCATCTTCAGTGGAAATTTCAGCTGAAACACCAGGCTGGTGAGCGAGGACACAGATAAAACACTTTAGAAGGAAATAAACCAGAAACAGAAGCCTCCTGGGAGGTGGGGAGAGTGGGATGGGTGAAAATAGGATTCATGTCTTCTATGGGTACATCAGTAGCATCAGGCTACCACAGAGACCACCTGCAGAGCTAATCCACCAAGTTCCTGAAACAAGAGCAACATCACTGAATGTATGTGAGCACAGGAAAGGAGTAAAATCTGAGAAGCAGATAAATTATAATGGAACCAATCAAACATCAGTGAGCTAAATCTCAATTTGGTATCTGAAATATACCATGTTTCACCCTTCCTCTCAATCTCTCATTAGGTACATTTGCATAATAACAAAACCCCTCACCTTTTCAGGGACTGCATCCATTATGAGTTCACCATACATGTTAATTATCTGTAAGAATTAGTAAATATTTGAATAGGTACAAGATCATTGTGAAAGAACCCACATTCACATCTTCCCACACAACATAGGACCCCTCACTCGTAAAGTAGCAGTAAGGAGGTGAGCAATCCCAGTAACACTTTGCTGTAGTCTGAAGGACAAACACCCTGGAACTAATAGTGGTTGGCCTGGAGAGAGGCTGTAACTGGCTGCTTGAAGTCTGCCTCAATTTGAAATGCAGTTTAATTCAATTTGAGTTTACCGGTGCATGCCCAGGGCACTGCAGCCGCCTTGGTTTTTTGGCTGTGGGCCACATTCTGCTGCTTCACTCTGGTGTTCTTGCAATGTGCTCCAGCTTGGGGATGGGGGGGGGGGCAGATGCTAAAACCTGTACGGGTAGCTACTACTTCCTCAAAATAGCGTGACACCTGTTCTTCAAAAGGAAAAAGTTTAGTTGTGACACCTCCCATCTTCCAGTCTTGGAACCAGGATTACTGCTGCTCACTGGGAGGGAGGGAGGGAGGGAG
>VXBZ01003302.1:125950-136418 GCA_013399135.1 Heliornis fulica
CCACCTATAGCGTAGCAGAAGGTAACAACTGATATAAAAGGGCTAAAAAGGGGTAAGGAAGCACATAAACACCAAGCATCTCTGACCTGGTCATTCAGCCAGTTCTGGCCTTCCAGTGTAGCCAAATCATCCATATCTAGCATGTGCTTATTATAGAAGACCCGGAAATTGCAAGTGGAGGTTTTGGGATGTTTTTCCCGGTACTTCATGATTTCCCTGGTGATAAAAGGTTTTCTAAACAGGATTCAAAAGGTTAAAAAAAGAAAAAAAAGAGAAAAAAAAGTCAAGGTCATATCAAATGGACTCTGTTGAGCTAGACGTGGTGTGCAGTAGCAATGCAAGCAACTTGTCCTTTACAACATCTAGAATTTGATATCGCTACACACCTATGGGAGAAATCTTCATTAAAGACTTCTTTTAATCTTCCCATGACATCTTTTTCACAGAGTGGAACTAAACTGCCATATTTCTTCATAACTTCATCTAGGAACCCTTTAAATATACCAGAAAAATGAAAATGCAAACATGTAAAAAACCCTCCAGATTCACTAATCCTTTAATAAAGCAGTCATTTCTTCCAAGTACGAGCACCCAGTCATTCTGCACCCAACCAACACATAGCACCACACATGGCAAGTATATATTTAAGAAAACTAAGCTCAAATTGGCAACATCAAATTAAAGCGGGGGAAGGGGAAAAAAATTGCAAGACAGGGATCTGATCACTGAGCTTTGCAGGAAACCATCAGACTCTTACCATATACACACGCATCTTCATCAAACTAATTATACCAGGCCTACGAGGAGACTCCATCCCCCTGCCTGTTTCAATTAGCATCTTAAATAGTTTTACTGCAACACAAAAAGCCATCAGTTCCTGCAAGAGCTTTCATTAAGAACGCAGTATCTCGTCCTTACGGTGTGCAGAGTTACTCTCCTCACGTTAGCAGCCTTGGCTGGCACAGCGCTCGCAGTCTGCTCAGCTCCTCTGCTGCCACCACAGCACAGGGATAAGACACTCTGCAGACTCTCAGCAAGTTTAACTCATTTACCCTCCTAGCCAAGGGATGGCATTTAAGGGGACAGAAAACAGGTTTTCAACATGTGCTAGCAAGCAAGAGAAGAGTTGTCCATCTCTCTGAAAATGAGTTTTCAAACGCAGAAAACACATGTTCTGGCTGCAGAAAGCTGGAGCTGGCAACAGTCCATGGATGCTGGAGCACCCAAACTCCAGAACTCTTCCCAGGTCTGGGTGTGCTGGCAGACAGCATCACTGGCCAGTGCAGTGTATGCTTAGCTCTTTGCTTACTAAGGCTTTAACAATATTTCCTGGAAACTTTCAAAGATCAGGATGGGAAGAAGCAAAATGAGAGAAATACCTGACAGAAAAAAAAAGTACCAGAAGAACAGCAGTAAGAAAAGAATAAAAAAGAAAAGGAAGGAGACCAAGAATGAAACAGAGAGACAAGAAAAGCAGTGAAGGTACATCAAGAAGTAAGCCTGGATGTGCGACAGAAGGAAGGGAGAACTGAAGAGTGAGATCAGACAAGGAGGAATTTTTCCTGGAAAGATAACCCCTAGCTAGACTCTGACATCACTTGGGCTGGTGTAACTGCATACCTCAAGGAGGAAAATACAAAGTTCAGACCTGGTGCAGGACCAGACCCCCATCAGAAGCAGGATTTACATGGAGCTCTGTTTGACACCTTGTAGCACATCAGAACACACTAAAAAATATTGCTGCTTGTGAACATACAAGTTCAGCTGCTGCACAGAAACTCAAAATCCAAGAGCACCCATAACACATCTCCTTTGTGCATCTAACCTAGCAGCTCTTGCCAGGCTAGCGGCATCTTTTAGGGTGCCACTAATTAAAAGCAATCCTAAACAGACACGAGCTTCTGCACATAGTCAGACCAAAATTAAAATTCTTTTTTACAGCTTTTCAGCTAAGAAAACTCAGAAGTCCTACACTGTCAGCAGGGCTTGGTATGTAGTGTAGACTCGGCTTCAATCCTCAGAGAACTTTCAACTGGGAAGAAAATGGAAACTAGTCTCACCTACTTTCATTCAGATGCTAGGTAATAATAATTTTAAAATACTCCAGTATGTGAGAGTTTAGTGCATTTACTGTCTATTTTATTTTAATTTTTTTTTTAGCTATTCAGGCCTCCAATGAACAAGAACATGACTGCCTATCAGACCACAAAAACCTTTGTCAGCCTAATACAATCTTGGTTCTCAACTGTTACAGAAAGATTATGTCCTTTTTTTCTATAGGACAAACTTTAAAACTCCATTGCAGAATTGGTCTCTTCCCTGTGGTACCACAGTTTCTCTCAGTTTCTAATGCTGCGCCCACTCCTTGCTGGCTCACATAAAACCACACTAACTTGTAGGTATAGTTAAATCATCTTTTGAGGTTCAATGTCTCCTTGTTCACATTTAGCTTTAGAAAATCAATTGTAGAATTTAAGGACAAAAAGGCAGACAGAAAAATCAGAGCATGAGAAACCTCAAACAATCCCTTTAACAGCTTTAGATCTATGGGAATCTGCGAGGCCCATTTCTCCAAAGGAAGACTTCAGTTACCAGAACAGTACTGAACTTGAACATTATGTTAATGGCACTAGGCAGCACGTGCTGGCTCGCTGCTCCTTACTATGTGTACAGCATGCTGTGACACATAAATAAGACACCAATTACTATTTTTACCGTGCTCTTCTTTAGAGAGACTATCAAATACTGCATGTTCAGCATCAGGTAAAAAGGAATCCCAAAGCCTTTTTACTGAACCTTTTCTAAGATTAGTCTTGCCTTTCTAAAAAATATTGCCTATTAAGATTCATTAAACCCACTTCATGAGCAATCACAGAGAAAACTAAGTGACCATGATCAGTATTTGGCTATTAAAACCTGAGATCCACAAAGCAATTTCACTACGGTGTAAGACAGAGCAAGAAAAGAGAGGATAAGGCTGGAAGGATTAGAACACTAAGGATTTTCAAAAACCAAGTTAAGAGTAATAATTTCCAACCATTTTAAAAATTGAAAGTTTTAACCCCCTATCTTCTGAAACCACATGACAAAAGACATTTAAAGTGCCTATCAACAATTGTCTACAAAGATTCCAATTAATTTGCATTGTCTCCTCTAAAACAAAAGCAGCAGCAGCACCATTCAACCATTCCTCAATGCTTGTCAGATAAGCATTGATTTGTCCTTCCTTCATGCAGCTCTCCTCTCTGCAGCCTCATTTCATTAAGCATTATGCTAAGCACCCCTTACAATTCACAATAAGAAACTGTTTCAGTAACAGAATTAACACAACATGTGCACTCCACAACACATCCAAAAGTTTTCAGGAACTCCTGGAAGCCCTAAGGTATATAAAAGGTATACCACAAAGCCACGTTGCCAACTGCTCATCAGCCACCCGGGAAGCTTTCTGACTGTTCCTTTTGCCTCCCTTCCGAGTTCCTGACTTTAGTCCTGTGCTTTCTGGTGAAGGCTCCTCGAGCGGACTTTTACAGTAAGGGTGGTCTAGTAACTTTGCACTAAAAATGTCCAGGTTTAAGGAGCCCTCTACTTCCATGTGGCTAGAACTGTCCTCGTTTTGTGCCAGCTCCATCGATAAAGGTCCATTTGCCAACTCATCACTGACATCAGAATCCTGCAAGGAGGATTGCAACAGCATCGTTCCATCTACACCCATCACCTCGCTGGATTCTGCGCCATCTTGACCTGAAACAGAAATTTCTTTTTCTGTCACGGAGACAAAAACGCCAGAGCAATGGTCCTCAGCTAGAGCCCCGTTGGTCTCCTCCTGGTGCAAGGTCTCTGCTTCCAGAGCAGCTCTGGCATGCCGTTCTGGCAGGACAGCATCCGCACTGCCATCCTGCCCTCCCAGCTCTGCCTCCTCAGAACACGGCAACGCATCCCACGTACGGCAGATCTCAGGTGCACATGTTTCGTTCTCCTCACCTAAAGACTTGGGTGTATTACTGTTCATATCTGGCAAGCTGTACCGATTCCAAAGACGGTTCCTTTTAGAATTCCAGTGGGAAAGCCAATTACACAATCCACTTTCAAAATCCCGCTGGAGTGTCGCTTGATGGTCCTTTGTAACTTTCTCCACCCACCTTGATTTGACTTTTCTCAATCTGCAGGTTGTGCCTCTTGCTCGAAGTTTAGGGTATTTTATAACTCTATACCGAAACCTAACCATAGAAAGTTTCTTATGCATCATAAATAAAGATCTCTTTCTTACAGTATGATGGTTAAATTTGGACCTCTTTCGAGTTTTCAAGGGGCCACAAGTTCCATTCCACTCCCTTTGCAACAGCATTTCCTTTTATAGTTGTGAAAAACTACTAGGACTGTGTTGCCCTCACCATTATTGCTCTCCTCCCCACTAGATACAAAACCACCTTTCTTTACAGGTAACGCAGCACCATCCAGCGTACCACATGAGACATAATGGATACTGCCAGAAACGCTATGAAGAACAGCAACAGTTTCAAATACTTCATTCAAGGGATGTTCACTCTGAAAGGGTTCATTGTTGAGTTTTCTTACTGCTTCTCCAGATGGGCTTTCAGTTTTGCGATAGGGACAGGATCTTTTTGCTCTCAGCAGTTTTGTAAGGAAAGCTGTATTGTTCAACAGTGGGAGTCGGATAGACTTCTGCTTTCAGAGGCACTTCGGGAGCCCACCTGCTTCAGAGTTCAAGTGCCTTCCTTCTGCACTGCAGTCTTCTGTACAGTTTGTTGTGATTTAAGCTCACAATTAACCGAGTGCTCTGTCTTTTCTTCTTAGCTAGCAAAAATAGCTTTTGGAAGCAGTATTTCCCAAGCTCCCCAAATCCAGCAGTCCATCTTCTAGACTGGGCCAGCAACCGAGTTCTTTTCTGCAGCAAAGGTCTTGTATGTTTTTTCATTTTCCTGCTGCATTATGAACTGGAAAAACAGCTGCAAAAATAAGGGAAACAAATTCAGATTTATCAAGACTGTAACATAATAAAACATTAAGGCACATTCCTCAGGCAACATGCCTATCTAAAATTCCTCTGTTTCCAAACACAATCCCACGCTCCCTGGGATGTTCTCCCTTGCACCAAAAGGAAAAAGCACTCATAGATGCAATGGCTTGGTGCATAAGCAGGATCTTCTCACCCACCTTCTCTTGAGGTAAAGCAATAAACAAGTAATCCTCACCCAGCCCATGCTCCCTATATGCAATTTCTGACTCTCTAGCCTGAGGTTAAATCTCTCCCAACACCCATGCTGTAGAGAGAGCACAGTTAACTGGCTTGCCTCAAAAGGGTTTTGAAAAACCAAACTTTGAAGTCCAAGTTAGTCAACAAGTGTGTGCAGGTAACATCACTGTACAACACAAACGCTTATTCTTGTGCAATAATAAAAGTTAGCAGGCACTTGAGGACACTTCACATGCTCACACAGCATTCCCTTAAAGAAACAGCAAGGCACATACTGACACAGAAATAGCAGTGCTCAAACTATGTAAAGAATGGCACCACTTGCTCTGGGAAGTGGTTCCTCTGTATTTACAGTAACAGCTCACTCCATGGGACAGCACCACCGTTGCCTTCTAAAAACAGCATTTATCTCTGCAGTCAGAAAGCACTATCAAAGCAGGAAACCAGTTAATCACCTCCAAAATCCCCTTCTCCACTAAAAGCCTGCATCTCAAAGTGTGCAATAAGGGTATGCCTGAGACTACACAAGAGCGTAAACCCTGTAGAGTAATATCCATTCATCTTCATTACATAGCTACTAAAACTGCTAATTCAAAGGTAGAGGAATCCAGACACACTAAGGGAAGGCATCGTTTGCCCACACAGGATGTTTCATGCAAATTGTCCCTGCCTCACCGAGTACATCGTGCCCTGTATTTTACAACAGTTTGCACTTTTCTCAAGTTCAGAAATGGACTTTGCCCCCTCTCCAAACAACTTATTCTGACTTACAGACTGTAACAAACTTCCCCTCAGCCACATTACATATAGGAATCACCCACCTGAAAATAATAGTCGGTCTATAAACGGAAATAAAACACTATTGGGACTCTAAAGGCAAATACAAATGCTAAGCACCTGGCAAAAACAAGTATTTAATGTCAGACTTAAAAAGCTCTTCCGCATCTTTCAGTCATCTTTGATGTAAACAGCAGGTGGCAATTTTATTTTTTGTTTTGTGGTGGGGTGGGGCTGGAGTAGAAACAGAGGATGGTGAATATCATTTAGTACTAGGTAATGTATTCCCACCATACAGAAAATTATGCAGAGTTCAGTACCTAAAACCTAGAAAGGAATCCCCTCCCTATCCCCCACCAGAGATGTGCAAGACTTAAGAGTGTCAGCACTGCAATAGGGTCTAGCTCTTTCATAACCCTCTAGTATTAACCATGCAACCCAATTATCACAAAAATCAGGATATAACATCTCCTCATGCCGATTTTTTCATACTTGCTATTCTAGCCCTTACATCTCTACAGCAGATCCAGTCTACACCTGTTTTTTACGCTACAAACTCTCATGTCTCTTGTGCACAGCACCTACAAAACATTCCCTGAGTGGTCCCAGGAAACATCAGCCAAACCACAGTCTTGCTAGGACAGCTTATTCCTGCCACGCTTCCACCCAGGTAAAGCAAACCAACCCACCACAATCACAGTGTTCTCAACAGAGCCATGTATACAAGGGGCTTCTGCCAACACGGCAAGTCTTCAGTGCTCTAAGAACTGAGCACATGAAGGGAACGGTTTCACTGCTGCTCGGACCTCGGCAAGTAAAATACAATAAATGGGATATACCTGCTGGTTTTTAGGAACACTCCTGAATGATATGGACTCAATCTTTTTTCTCCTTGTTCTCCAACAGCAAAGTCCAGCGAGAAGCATCCCCTCTGCGGGCAGTGCCTCAGATGGGGAAGGAGGCCCAGCAACCGCTGGTTTGCTGAACAGCCTCGGATTACGCAGGAGCTGCAACGCCTGACGCTGCCGTTGTTTCACCCACGGTGGACTGAGCTAATGATCGCAGCGGGAAAAATGCTGAACTAGATTTTAGCAAAGATAAGCCCTGACAACAAAAGGAACCTGAGGCAAACTTGAACCGAGAGACGAGAGTGGTGCCACAGTTTCAGTGCAATCAATTGCAACAGCAATTGAAATAGCTCATTTGCTCATTAGTGTCATGAAATCCAGCTTCTTAAACTGCACCAAAGGAAGATCTTAGGAAAGCTAGGCTACCCACCTGCTCTTCTGCTTCATTTTTAACTTAGATCATTAAAAGATGCTTCATATTATAACTTTCAGGATTAAAAAATACTTCATGTTTGCCTGTGATGCATTAACCAGTTTCCCCACAGAAAGTTTTTTCTGTTCAAAGAATTTTCTCTTTAAAGTGGGAAAAAGTCTGACTACGCCATTTAATCTAAGCAAACCTTTCCCGCCCTCCCCTCTCCCTTTTCAAACATAATCAATTCCGAGTCTGGATTCCTTTAAAGCAAAGGCCTCCAAGGAACAGTTAATCCCAGTCCTGGGAGCTGAAACAGTTCACTTTTCTAATAGCAGTATTACTTAGAGTGACAAAAGATAATCCATACACAAATATTTAATTAAAGGTGCTGCTTGAAGAACTTATTTTCCATCAGTGCTACAAGAGTATTACTGGTTTTACTTGGCAACATAAACCATCCAGGGAAGAGGACAGCTTAGAAGTGCACTGCCAGAAAAGGAACTAAGTGAGCAATGCAAGGCCAAAAATAAAGCCAGCGCCACACAAAGTTTAAGAACCCAAAGTCACATCTTCTCCCCACACATTGACACCGACTAAAAACCTCTGAAGTGGAGGAACTTGAACCACGAGAGTCATCAAGCGGTACCTCCAGTGCACAGGGATGTGGCCAAGACTACACCAGCACACTCAGACACAGAAAAGCCTGAGCCACACACCTCCCACAGACCACAAGTGGAAGAAACTCACTGTCCTTCGCTCTCTCCCCTTCAGCGGTGTTTCACATACCATCTGCAAATCATTAAACATTAAGAGGCACAGTCTCTTTTGCACTGGGCAAAGATGACTCTGGACTGTTATAGCTCTGTGCTAATGGCAGATTCCAGTCAGAAATTTGCTTTTTACTATTTTTCATACATATTTGTGAGCCACTCGGTTTTCAGAATAGAGAGGGACCCGGGAGGGCCCTGCTAAGCTAGGAGCAAGCATGACTTTGTATCTGCTTGGCGTGTAGCTGGCCTAAAACCCACTGAACACCTACACCAGCGGAATGGGGGAACAAGAGGTCCTCGCTGAGTAACAAACTCAGCACAGATACTTTCATCAGAGCAATTAGCAGCTCACACCATTTGCAACTTACAAGGTTGCAGCTTATGTCACCTTCAGTGAAATGAAGTACTGGAAAAGACACTTGCATCTGCATCTTTCACCAATTTTAAGCCTGTTACAGTTTAACCACTAATTAATCCTTGGCAGTCCTATTTATTTTTGGCAGATTTAGAGAGCTCAGATTTAAACAGAAAAGCACAGAGACAGGAAAGGCAGTCCCAGACAGTGCTGCTGACAGGACTCTCACCAAGGGTTTCTCGCTGCCACCTGAAGCATCAGACCACAGAAGCCTTTCCTCTGGATACAGGCAGAGCACACCCACAGCAGCACATAATTTGGTCCCCACAAGGTAGCCAGGGCTGTGTCCGGGCAGTCAGTAGATTGAGACACATGCAGCTGGTGAGTAATTAAACAGAGCTCACTTGCTAACTCTGAGGGTTTGTTTCCTCCCCCCCCCCCCCCACTGCTGAGGTTTTATTAGTGTTATTCAGAATATCAAAGAAGTTAGTTTTGAAGAGCATAGTAATACAAATACAGCAGAGAGCCTTGGGAGTGTGGCCTTGTGTGGGCATGAGTAATTCCTGCAACTCCTACTCCCATGGAGCACAGTTCCTAGAAGCTCTGGGCAAGCCCAGCCTTTCCTGGTGGAGATCTGGGGCAGGCTCTCAAGGACAGAAGATATGCAGGAAACAGAAAGCAAGCCCAAGGTTAGAGAGCCTGGGTATGCTGAGCAAGAAGATGCCCTCCCTCCCCCAAACGGAATCCAAAATGGGAGAGAGGAAGCTGGGGAAGGGTGTTTCTCTTCAACCCACAGCATGGCCACAACTAGACTGATAAGGTCAGGAAGTCTGAGATGATTCAATTAGCACATGCAGAAGTAATGCAGGCTCACAGCACAAGGAGTGATCTCTTTGCTTCCTTTTCTGGCCTGCCCAGCACAGTCCGGTGAGCTGTTAACCAAACCTTCTGTTCCTGAGGGGAGATGAGCCCCAAGGAAACACACTTCGACAAAACATAACATATTAACACAAAACCACGCAGAAACTGCCAAAGTCCAAAGTTACCAACTGATGAGAACACAGCAGGGGACACTGCCAATGACCTCAGTTGTCACACTGCAAGGCTTCAACTCATACAACTCGTACAGTGAGTTTGGTCTCTTCCCTTCCCTAAACCAGTGCTTTTGGGAACTAAACCACAGTCTCACCCCTTGGCTACTCAACTGCTAAATTTATTTCTGGCAAGATGATTATAATTGACTTATGGAAACGTCCTCCTTTAGGCTAAACTAGCTTAGTGAGGATATGTATATCAGATCAAGTAGCATTTAAGAGTAATACTGTCACAAATCAGAGTGATGAAAGGGAATAAATTCTAGATTAAAAAGCCCAAAGTTACTTTTGCACAAGTAAGGCCTAAGGACATAAATCATTTTTAATCTTCAGGCTTTAGATTGATTTTAATGAAATATCACTCAAGCTTTGTCCCTTCCTTCTTGCATACCCTGACAAGGCAGAAGTGGAAGTCACTGAAACATCCTATAAAACTTTGCCATCCAGGTCCTTACACAACATCTGGGGGCCAAAGGTCTCCACTTTTTCTTAAGACACGGTATATTTTCCCAAGCATTAAACACACACTCCTGCAGCTTTGAAACCCCACTCGTGTTAGTGGCACACCCACGGGTAAGTAAAGGTGAGGCTGGGCTAGAACAAGTTTAGTCTGGAGATGGCCGTGGGGAGAACGAACCCAGACCTGAGCGACACGGCTCTGCTGCTCCTGCCCCACGGCTCAGCACCAGCCATCCCCGCCGAGCTCCCAGTCAGCGCCTCACCAGCACAGCCCAGTTTGGAAGGGCAAACAGCACTGGAGCAGACAAGCTCTCTGCTCACACGACAGAACGGCCGGCGTCTCTGCGAGCGAGAGACAACTCATGGGCACAGAAGTGGGGTCGAGAGGGCGACCATGTTAAAAACCATCACCTGAAACTCGCTTCCACGGCTGCCAGCGCCACCAGCACACAGCCCCCCCACCCCTGGCCCTGTGGTTCCCGTGCTCCCCAGGCCGGCCCTGCACCGCCCCCGGATTCTCCCGGCTCCCCAT